>JADANN010000365.1:1310000-1625408 GCA_018806985.1 Angiostrongylus vasorum
CCATCTACAGTCACAAACAGGGTACAACTATCACTGTCATCTTAGAAGAAGTCTGCTCGTAAAGCACCAAACTTTACACCGACCAGCAGAGGCCGTCTATTTCGGAATTCCATGGGAAAAAAGTTTTTGTATCCAGCAAGATTTCTATAAAATGGAAGTTGTGCTGATGTTGGCGCGAGTTGTAAAGTCGAGATTCTACCTGCACAAGTCCGTATTGCGTAGACTTCTGAGGTCGTGATAATTTTCTGTCGGTTTTCTTAGAGGTTTAATCACTACCATAATTAGCTCGTGTGAATTATTCCAGCATCAAGCCATCCAATTTATTCTCGCAGACATGGCTGCAAATGTTGAGCTGGCACGGCTGATGACGTACAAAAGTGCTTACGAAGTAAGTTTTTTCCTACTCAATCTTCTGATGCTTTGGAATACATTGTGACTGGTACTACTCTGATGAAACATTTGGGAAAGACAGAGTTACTATAGAAGGAAGTTCCTATAAAATATGTGACCACTTCGGTTATATACCTAGTGGCTTTATCGTACGAATGTTTCCAAGTGTACGATTAGGTTACTAGTTTCGTTTTTACCGTCCTACCAGACATACATTTATACAAACAGAATAGTCTAATTTTCTGATTTGCTTTAGTTTTGAGAATAAATGAAATGAATTAAAGGAACCATTGTGATAGGAGTGATGCTGTTTTCAGTCGAAAAGCACTAAAGGAAGCTTTTCGATTAATATCCTGTTACATTAATATACTCACACTGCGTTGCTACAAAAGTTTTTATTGTGACTAAAGTTTCGGCACCTTCGCCCTCCTCAGCTCTGGAAAGATTCGGCTCGTGTCTCCACAGCAGTTGTTTTTCTGCGGTGTAGATCTTTATAGTCGGGTCAGATCGAATCCAGTACAGTGGAACATCGCACCAACGAATTGCTCTCATTGGGCAGTGCCATCTTATAAAAAACGGTTTCTGACTGATTGTCCAATGGTGATAATTTGTTCTCATTAGGACGATGCCTCCTGCAGCAATCTTTATGTTGTCTACTCATCCTGAGGTTGAGTGGAAGTCTGTTTTCAAAAATGTTGCTTTGGCGTTGTTATCTGGATCTACTGCTGAAGAATGACAAGTTTGATCTCGATTTCAAAGAACTGAACGAACTACAGAAACTCTCATCTTTGTCCATGACTTCATGAAGCTATGCTCATAAGGGGCGTCTATTCATTATGCGGTTTAGGCGCTTAATTTCTACTTCCGGGTCTTCCACATACTTTTCGACGGTGGGGTAACCCTTGCTGGCTAGGCAACTTTTCATTTCCATGAGTTGTTATATACAATGCCACTACTTGGATACTTGAGTGGTCCTACTTCACGACTAGTGAGAAAGCCCGCACTTTTTTTCATTCGTTTCGTTGCCTCGTGATCGTTGTCCACCGTGGTGTTCTGCTTCGAATACAGTAACGAGTGCGAGAATTGCACCGTGATTTGTAAAACTTTTGCAGCTAGGACTATTGCGGATTTCAAATAGTTAAAAGCACGCCCACCTATCGTACAGGTGGTTATCCCAGGGGAGGCTTGCATTTTCCTGAAGTCCACTCTGAAGTTCTTTTCTTCAATTCTCGCTGTTATTTGAGCGACCCATCTATGTTTCGCAATCGGTGTGTAATATTAAGATTCTCGAAGATGAGATAGATTTTAATGACCCGAATTACCCATTCTAGCTAGACCTTATGCTTGCCGACTATAGTTCAGAAGAGCGTTAAAGTTTTCTGTCGGTAGTACATACAATTTTCAATTTGGTTGAAGTATCAGTCTGTTTCTCTGCGACATAACAGAGCGCTAGAAGGACAGTATTTCATCGGGTATTCCTCAACTTACCAGTCATGTGCTGGTTTTCATTACCTCGTAGAAAAGAGAAATTTCAGAACACGTCTTCATCCATACTAGTGAGTTTTCTTGCGGTTGATTTATTGCACAGTTTTTCGTTTTGAAATCTTGAAGTACTCGGGAAAGTATTTTGCCATCTATCTTCTCTTTTCTTGTTTTTTTTTTCTTTGGGAATGTTTTATACGTTGAGAGAGCCAAGAAACTTTTTAAGAAGAGTCGTGTAGTATGATTGAAGGGATCATATTTGCCAATGTAAATTATCATACTATTGTAGTCGAAGTGAAAGACCACAGAAAGACCATAGTTTTTAACGGAGTGAGATGCTTTCCTTTTCGTTACTTCTCTTGCGATTTCTTTCTTAAAATTTTTGATCAACGTGGTGCTGTTTGTCGTCTGTTCATAATATTACTATGCAAACTAGGCTACCTGTAATAACATTCGTTGGCAACAGGAAGGTCTATAAGGATAAGGATGAAGCTCTCGGCGTCGATCAGTCCCTGCGGGATGCGCCAAGCATTCGACTTCATTAAGCATCGTAGGTGATTGAATGCATATCTGGCCTTTACAATGACTCGCGTTGGCCTAC
Source organism: Angiostrongylus vasorum (assembly GCA_018806985.1). Lineage (NCBI taxonomy): Eukaryota > Metazoa > Nematoda > Chromadorea > Rhabditida > Metastrongylidae > Angiostrongylus > Angiostrongylus vasorum. Next base: position 1,312,474 of record JADANN010000365.1, read on the forward strand.
CGATGTATCGAGCCAGTGCTACTATCCCCCCAGAAAAGTTCGGTAACAACTTTCCGACCCTGGATGGATAGAAGGCTCGGTGAGCCACGGACGCAGGGATCGATCCCATGTGAGTGTCGCAGGGCGCCTGCGACCACTGCGCCACACGCTCCATCGGAAGGCCTATATCGTGCGTACTTTATTTACGGGAAGGTGTGGGAGAACAGTCTATATTGTACTTAATTTGGTATACTAAATTATGGTGATTATGCTGAATTTGCCAAAAAATGCAATTGGAATCCTGCTGTACCACCTAAACATGGAAGGTTCTTTGTCTAGATTGGCAAAAGTTTTTTTTTTTTGTAATGAATTAGGGTTTTTGAAAAAATATGACCTGCAATATAGTTGCTGTTCTAGTCCTCGTTTGTTCATGTTCTGAAATTCCAGGTGCAGGAGAAGCGACCTGGATCGTACTATTCTTCAATTGCCAAGTTATTCGCTAGCGACTCAACTAATCAAGCAGCTACGAATGCCGTACAGATTTTTGGAGGCGCTGGATTTAACACAGAATACCCAGTCGAGAAATTAATGAGAGATGCGAAGATTTTCCAAATTTATGAGGGAACAAGTCAGGTAAAGTGTAGGAAAAGGCAACTTGATTAATATATGCATTCTACTCTCGCAGCTCAGATACCATAATTTGGGCATCATGATCCTAATTTGGAATATTTTTTAAATGTAGTTGCATTTGCTCAGATTCAACGTATCGTCATAGCACGTCAGCTTCTATCTCGCGTCAAAACCAACGGCGGATACTAATATTTTTTTGGTTCTTCTCCCTAGATTTCGTTGTTTTTGCAAAGACGTCTACTATTGGTGTCATTTGAATTAAAAGTTTTCTGATATATGGGACTGTATTTTCTTATAACAGTTAGTTCTGCTCGGTATTTCTCAATTCGTTCGTTGATTCTACCTTTATTTCGTCTTCCCAATCTTATTTCTGTCCTTTGTTTAGAGTCAGCGATGTTAAACAGGGCCACAATCCGATTTCTTCGTGCTTGTTCTCAATGGTACATTCCCAGCAACTTCATGAGTTTTGGTATTTCACTTTCCTCTATACATATGTGCTGGTCAATTTATTTGCCACACGAAAGTATCCAAGGCTTTCCTACTTCTTAAAATCTCTTTTCAAGACCTAAGCGCTACACAGAAAGAGATCCAGGGTACTGCATTAAAATTTGCCAAAGAAGAAATTCTTCCTGTGGCTGCTAAATACGATGAGAGTGGAGATTTTCCTTGGGATATCGTCAAGAAGGCACATTCTCTGGGCCTTATGAATCCTCAGATTCCTGAGAGATATGGCGGACCTGGAATGTCATCATTGGAAACAGCCCTTGTTGTGGAAGCATTGTCGTATGGATGTACGGGTATACAACTGGCAATCATGGGACCGTCTTTAGGGTTAGCTCCAGTTTACATCGCCGGAAATGAAGAGCAAAAGAAGAAGTATCTTGGTTAGTTGGCGGTATGCTTTTTTATTTCCTGTTATATTTATTTTTTCCTATGTTTATGTTATCGAGCAAGATATAACTCTAAATTTAAGCTAATACAGTTGATACGTACATCTGCATAGTGCTCTCGTGTTGTTAAGTTGTGTGACTTAGTTTTGCGCAATAACGCCATTATAGAAGTATTCTCCATTCATTTCTTTCATGGTAACAGTCAAACATGTGGAATGAAAAAGAAACGAACAGGATACTGGGGCATTCCCATTGAAATTGGCGACAGTCTTTCGTATTTCGTGAGGAAAATTGGTGGTGATGTCTTTTCGTTTACGCATTCTGTACTGATTATGACAAGGAGGCTCCGGTAGTCGTTTGCATAGGCTTGATGGAGAAAATTGTAATGTCTTGTTGCGTTATGATGATACCACGTTTAATTTTGTCGAATGTCTCGAAAGTATTCCGTTACAAATTCTTTCCTTTGATTTCCACATCACATATTTTCAAGGGTGGTTGGCATCGGAACCAATTTTGGCTTCCTATTGTGTAACAGAACCTGGTGCCGGGTCTGATGTGAGTGGCGTCAAAACAAAAGTAAGCCGTTGTTGAGTTACAATTGCATTTACTAGCCAACTTATTTTTCTGGCGCTATTTCTAGGCTGAGAAAAAAGGCGACGAATATGTAATCAATGGCCAAAAGGCATGGATCACCGGTGGAGGATATGCTAAATGGTATTACTTATCCTTACCTGTGAAAGTTTATATTGTTTCTTTTCGTCTACTCTTTTTTTTTCTTCCTTTCTTTTGTCGTTTCTTTGTGCTTGTAGTTTACTCACAGATAGGTATGTTTTCCTTGTAGATAAGTTATTTTTTTAAGGTTCTTCACTCTGGCTCGTTCCGATCCTGATCCGAAAGCACCTGCAGGGAAAGCATTCACAGCATTTATTATCGATGGTGATACCCCAGGAATTGTAAGGGGTAAGAAGGTACGCTGATCGTTCAGCATGGGTTGATACATTGCTTTTTAAAGCTTAATATTCTTGGTTTTAATTAAATCGTCACTTATTTTTTATAATAGAATATATCCCATACATTTTACTGTAGGACATTTTATCAAAGGTTTTACTTCTCATTGTGACTGAGTGTTTTGACTACTGAACTGTGATGTGAGGCGGGGTTCTTCACCCAGCAATCTTACAAGTCGAAAACGCGTCCACCATTTTCATCAGAGAGCTAAGCGAAGAGTAAACTAATGCTAAGAATCATCACTGGTAGCAACTTAGTTGCATGGGAGCAGTTCACTCTCCGATCCGTAGTGGCAAGCGACTGCTTTCGGTGATGAGATTTGAGGGAGTCCTAATACGACTAGTTAAAAACTCCAGGAAAATCAGATTTTTATCAAACAAGAAGGTTACTAGTAAAATAGAAATTGTGCTTTTACTTAGCAGTTATCTTTGTCATAAAATTCGACTGGAGGGTATAATAAATCCGCAAACGATAGAGAGTATAAGATCTTACTTATGGTTTTTTTGACATCTACTCAAGGTGATAAGTCGTAAATGTGCCTGAGGCGAAGAGTGAAAAATTGCAATTCTTAATTTATAGATTTATTGGCATCGTTGTAGCTAATCGACAATCCTGTCAATTCCTGCGATATTACGCTTCCATCTCTCGCTACCTGTTTGACTTTTCTATGCTTGAAGAATGTAAAAATCATCAACTATTAATTTTCGTAAGTTCTGCGAGAACAGTGGCGCGTGTGGTGCAGTGGTTGGAGGCGCCACTGCGACACACACGTGGAATCGATCCCCGCGCCCATAGCCCACCAAGCCTTTCATCCCTCCGGGGTCGGCAAATTGGTACCAGACTTGTCTGGGAGGATAGCAGCACTGGCTCGATACATCGGTAGTCAACCGCGAGTCATTGCAAAGGCCAGATATGCATTCAGTCACCTCCAACGATACTTAATGAAGTCGAATGCATGGCGCATCTCTCAGGGATTGACCAACGCCGAGAGCTTTATCCTTTATCCTTTATCTGCAAGAAGATGGGAGCTTTCATCGTTCACGAAATGCTTGCCAATACCATGATACTGGATTTCAATGTGATGAAAGGTCGAACGGTTGAAAAGGACAATAGGACTCTGTCTACCTGAAATTGGAAATTTTTCTGGTGGTAAAAATCATCTTTTAGGATCGCAACTGTTTTGCGGAATAATTTCTTGGAGAAAAACGGTGATCGTGATAGATGAATAAGTCGCACATTGATAGAGGTTTCATTTCAAGAATCCCATTTTCAACATTTAACGTTTGAGGCAAACTTCATGGTCATGTAAAATAGTCATGATCCTTCAGCACGATGTCCAAACAGCATGGTAATGCCACATAAAACCTTATCTTGATGCAAATATAGTAAACATATAACAATCTACGCTTAATTTCGCTTGACTGTCGCGTGAGACGACGTTTAATTTCATGTCGGCTCAAGTCATCCACCACTGCTTATCTACACATAAAGAACTCAAACCAATATGTTTCCATGGGTTTTTTTGTGGCCAACATTTGGGAACTGATTGTGTACACGAGACGAACAGATGTAGACAAGAGAAGGTTATGTTGTGAGAGACGACATGTGTTGAGGAGTTGGAAAGACTTATCGATTTCTTTCCGAAGACGAGAACCCATACGCTGCCGCAGTAGAGGAAAGGTAAAGAGTTCCAGTCCTCCTCTTGCATGTCATGCTATTAAACCCCATATTATCACAAGGGTTAGATTTGAAAGCTTATAGGATGGTCTCCACTTTAACGACAATGCCACCTATGCCCGATAAAACGGTTTGTGCAGCATTAAAGCACTAATCGAGCTTATAAATGGGGAAAATCAAAAAAGTTGGAAATACGTGTGAATTATGGGCTCACTCATGTCATTTTTATAAGTAGAGTCGCCTTCGGACAGCCACTAATGGTGGAAGTGGTTAACAAATTCCGATGCATAGTGGTAACTATTTCTGTGGAGCTTAACTGTGGCGCATTTCGTAGTGGTGAGGCTTGTCTACGATTTTTTGGATAAAATAAGGTGAGGAATTAATGCTGAGAAGAATCCATCTTTTTCGGCATATCACCCGTGGGAAGAAAGGAAAAGAAATTTCCAAGCTGGTTATCCGCCTGAAACTAGAGAAAGAACAGTAGACTGCAACACAGAATCGGAGCGCTACAATGGTGTTAAAGGTGTTGATATGAAAAAAATAGAAGAGACGTTGCCGTGATGTCCACAGTGCATGACGCAACCGTTTATCCACCTCAAGTCCGCCGATTGTTGAAAACAACAGCCCGAGGAATGTATTCACGGACAAAACTAATCAGGTGCTTTACCTACGTCTCTTCTTCTACACGAACACTCGACGTGTCTGGTTGAGGTACTGAAGATTATAATGAACACATGCGGAAAACCTCATTGAATGACTTTTAAATCAGAATCTACTTGCGTAACGTTGGAAGGGGTTGCTTCCTCGTCTTTCACTTTTATTTCCTTAAGGAAAGTGGTACAGTTTGTGTCGAAACCATCAAGTAGGACTTCATACATAACTATTTCTGAAGATCAACTGTGCTGAATTCTTTTTGATTAACGAATGCTTTACAAACACATAGCTATTCTAGAGAAATCTTAGTGGGTTATCACCTTATCATATCGAAAAGTTTTTTGTAAAATGTCGAATTACCATGATATTTGTCGTAGTCACTTTTTAGAAGTAATAATCCCTAAAAATGTTCTATTTGCAACTCATGCTTACTTCTCGGAAAAAATCTTGATTTCTTTCAAGCAAAAATGGTATTATTTAGCACGTTGGTAGAAAAAAGATATGTGTGAAATATTCCTCTGATAAATCACGTTTGGGTGGTTCGATGATCTTCTTTGGTAACAGTTATTGGCATTACTTCGTTTCAATGATAGTCAATACAATCAGTCATGAGTTCCTACATTTGGTAGTATCTGTACATCTCTGCGAAGCAAAGTAATGTTGCGGAGGTCGTTAACAAAGGATTTCGCTTGGTTTCTAATGAGTATAAGAATATATGGAACTGGTCGCAATAATTGCTGTCATTGCGAAAAAGAGTGATGAACAAGGGATAAATGTTTAGGGTCTTTATAATCATGGTTTCAGTACGATGAAGTGCATTTTACACACACAAAAAGCTGATTTGACTCAGGCTTTCGCCAGCCAAGCCCTTTATATCGAACTAATTCAAATTCATGATTGTCATGCATTTGGCAAATCTTTGTATGGATTTACGTTCCCAGTTTTAACGAGTTTATAGCTGGGTACGAATACGATGATGGATCTATACGTGTTGAATAAGCTATTTTAACTTTATTGTTCATCGTTTATTTTGAAGAGAGGGATAATATTCAGGATGAACGCACCTTCACTAAGAGAAATGGTCAAGAAATGCTCTCAAGAGTATGCAACAATTTTGTAGCTTCTAAAATGATCCTTAAGTTTTTGTGCGATATTTTACAAGTTTTACAGAGTTGAAATGTACTATGACTAAGTGGCAGACCTTTGAGAGAGTTTTAAGTGGTGTAGTAGTTCGATGCGCCCTTTATTGCAGTACACGTGTGTTCCTTTGATCGATCTTTGCGCATGTCACATTTTGATAACAAAATAGAATGACAGGATAAAAACGCTGAACCTATACATCGGTAGATGCCCACAATTCACTCTATAGGCTAGATATACATTCATTCACCTTCCTGCTGCTTAATAGAATTGAACGCATAGTACATGCCTTAGGGGCTTGATCAACACGGAGCTCTTTTTCTTCATCTTTGTCCTTTTATTTGCTTATAAAATCGAATAGTTCTAATACATCTTATTTATTCAGGAAAAGAATATGGGACAACGTTGCTCAGATACTCGGACAATTACTTTTGAAGACGTTCGAGTTCCAGCTAGTAACGTACTCGGCAAACCAGGGGAAGGTTTCAAGGTGGCCATGAGTGCTTTTGACATGACTCGACCAGGTGTCGCTGCCGGAGCCGTTGGTTTATCGTGGAGAGCCCTCGATGAGGCTGCGAAGTACGCTCTGGAAAGGAAAACGTTCGGTACAGAAATAGCCAATGTAATATTCGTCCTTTCAATCTTTCTCGGTATTCGAAAAAATGCTTGGTGTAGCTATTTGTTAACTTTTTAGCATCAAGCAGTGCAGTTCATGCTTGCTGATATAGCTGTGAATCTCGAGCTCTCTCGTCTAGCTACCTATAGGGCTGCTTATGACGTCGATCGTCAGGTATTACTTTCTGGATAGTCAGTTTACATAGCAGACATGGGAAAAAAAGATTAACTGCATGGTGTTAATACATTGCTTCATCACGTCAACGGATTAAAATGGTCTCTATGGAAGATGTATTTTCTTTACTAAGGTCCGCTCGTCCTACTTTGCATCGATTGCTAAGTGTTTCGCTGCCGATACAGCTAATCAAGCGGCAACTAACGCTGTTCAAATCTTCGGCGGGAATGGATTCAATTCTGAATATCCAGTCGAGAAGCTGATGCGAGACGCTAAGATTTACCAGATTTATGAAGGGACAAGCCAAGTAAAATTTTGTGTTTTGCCCCTATAACTTTTGACTGTTCTGATGTATGTAGAATGAAATAGGTGACTGTTTGGGAATGCGATGGTATGAAATCACAGCACATGCAATGCAATCTCGAGCTTGAATTGTTGCTAAACACGTTCTTTTAGATCCAGCGTATCGTCATTACTCGTATGCTTCTTGGATATTTCCAGCAAAACCAAACGACACGTGGTATTTAAAGATATTCTTTTAATAAAAAGTACTTTTGAGTGACATCGGTCTTATGATACACGGTATTCGGAGACGAGCGTATACGGAGAGTGCTGCTGTTCGCACTGAATGCTCTACAAATTCCCATTAGTTTGAAGCTTTAATTTTATCAGCTGAAGATCCGTGTGGTAAATATACGCACTGTTTGAAGCACAATATCATTGGATTGCCAGCGTTGGAACAGCTTTTGATTATATAAAAAAATTGGAATTCTAGCTACAATGTTGTTCTTGAAAGTTGCTATTCTGAGATCATTCAGGTAGATAAGATCTTATCACAAAAAGAGAGTTGGACAGGATTTAAACACAATTCATAGCGTTGTTCACTATGCTGGACAATTGATTTATAATTTCTAATACATGTGCTTATTCGCAATAAGTGTTTTCCGAATACGAAGGAGTTTATCGCCAGATACTTGATATTTGAACGGCCCGTCGTCACTGCTCGTGCGTGCCCCCAGCATAATCTCCATTTTTCGGAAATTTGTCGGCTAAAAAAAACAAAAACACAATGGATGGTTCCCTGAAATCCCAAGGTCAGCCTGGTAAAAGTCTGCCACAGGTCTTCACCACCACAGGCAGTAGCAACCCTTGTGGATCAGAGCGGGATTTGCCACCATGCGACAACACTTGTGGATCAGAGGGGGGATTTGCCACCATGTGACTTTGATACCAGGACGATGGTGGGTCCTGATACTGGTTTACTCTTAGCTAGGCTTCTTGATGGAAACACTGGACTCGTTTTAAGCTTGGGAGACCTTGCCAGCGAGGTGAATCCGGCCGCTGTACATCGCAGCGCGACACCAAGGAACACCTCTCAGCCACGATGAGGCGGTAAACCGTTGGAAAGCCATCGTCAGGTGGATACGGCAGATCTGGAATCCGATGCGCAATGACAGTTCGAGTGTTCAACCAATTTTGGCTCATTTTGTTCGGGTATTATGTTGATCATGAGTGGATAAAAGTCTTCGCCACCACCAAATCAAGTTCGCGAAACCACTTATAAGTACTACTATTTTTGGCATGCTTATTCGCTTAGATGCCTGTAATCAAGTTAATAGAAATTATATGAGGAGCTGTTCGGCATCAGCTCCAGCGAGTAAGTTCTAGGTACATTTGAGGAGAGCTCGAAAAGCAAACGGTGACTATATCCAGCTCTGTTTCTTGAAAAGCAGTTCAAATAAAAGGTTTCCCACGAAAATTGACACGATTCGTATCTTTTGAGCGTACGGCTCTATACAACTGTGACATGTGTGTATGGTGATATTTGCGACGTCGAGTTGTGTCACTCCATAATCCAGTTATAAAAAATACAGGTGGTTTAGCTTAACGAATCCGAATTTACAAAGTTCGCTTAAACTAATGTGATCACAGAGCGCCGAGTTTCGTTAACGGTCGTTTGCAGAGACTGGTGGAGGCTCCAAAGATCTAGAAGGTGGTGTATGGTGTGCTATGAACTGAATAATTTGATACCGAGTAGAACGTTTAGTTAGACAGTCGTCGTTGGGGCATTGAACTGTGGCTTTATTCGGTAGCAAATTGCCGTTATTTTTTCCTGTGAGGACGTATAGATCTGCGACTCACGTTTGTTGCGACGTCGGGCAATTGAGAGTTCCAGCATAATACATAAGTATCATGTTATTTTTTAAGGTTGGCTACGCACTAGAGGAGACTTGTTAGGTCAAACTGCAACGTCATGTTGTTAGATTTCAAATGTTCAAGACTGAGCTGACCGTTCGAGTTAAGTGTGATACGATGATGGGCTGGTTTTACGTCGAACTTAGGCAATTACAACTTCATATGTATACACATGTTACCTGCGTGTCATATTACCTATTTTGAACAGGAGGATAGCGGAATTAGTAAACAAAGATTACTGGACAATCAAGGAGTTATTTTGTCAGTAGGAGAGCAGCTTTTGTACTAAAACGGTGAAGTACTATGTGGAGAAAGTGTCATACAGGAATTTGCGTAATGAGCAAGTGGTAGCCCAACAAGAGTTGACTAGAAATGACCAGTGGAGAATTCTAGTTTCCTAATGGAGGCAGATGTTGATGGAGAGCGCATGACTCTTCCAGTCAGTGTTTTCTTACGTGTACAGGTGTCAATGCAGAAAAAAGGCTATGGAGCAAGTAGTCAAGCACTGGTTTTTAAAATGTGCAAATGATACCATACAATGGTTTTCTAGAGTACTTTTTTCAGCCAGTTGGAAAGGAAAGTAGATGAGGTAGCTGTTAGGCAGCCGCTTACAAATTGAACTAGGTGCATAAGGAGGCAGTATGTGTTCTTGAGTAGATATTCTTGAATAGATGCTCGTATTCTTAACGAAGTAAGACCATAGGATGAATTAATCGTTCTTATTTTTTTTGACGTTGACCCAATTGCAAGTACTACTTCAACAACCACCATTTTGTGATTTTTTTCTGGCAGAAATGGGACAAGTTTCGGTAAAATGTTCATACCCCAACTGCAATGTTTTATCCATGTAATCAGATATTTTTAGAACCTAAATATTTCGTCTAACATTCGACAGATTCCAGCAACTTCAAGTGAATATTCAGAGGGAATGCTGTAACAGTGGCTAAATATTAAAAGCGCTGCATTTACTCACCAGTATGCAGAAGCTGATTTATTCCTAATTCTAGTCAGTCATAACTCTAAGGAGTGCTGTATACTCTCCTCCCAACTGTCCACCGCCTCATCGTGGCTGGGAGGTGTTCCTGGGTGTCGCGCTGCGATGTACAGCGGGTGGATTCATCTCCCCGGCAGGATCTCCCATAATGAGAAGGAGTCCGGCGTTTCCATCAGGAAGCCTAGCTAAGAGTAAACCAGTACCAGGGTCCCTGGTATCAAAGTCGCATGGTGGTAAATCTCCCTCTGATCCACAAGGGATGCGACTGCCTGTGGTGGTGAAAACCTGTGGCAGACTTTGGCCAGGCTGACTTTAGGATTCCAGAGAACCACAGTGGCTTAATCAGCAATTTTCCGAAAAATGGAAATTATGCTGGAGCACGCACAGACAGTGAGGACGGGCCGTTCAAGTAAGTATATACTCTACCTGTGTCTTTTAGAATTGCCGAGTAATTAGTAGAAAAGTCATTGTCTAGTGGAATCTAGCGTTTTGCCATGTATCCATGTAGAGCAAACTGATCACTAATAGTGGCTTAGGATTTTTTAAGGCCAACTGCGCAAAAAGTCACGTGTACTCATATGTGAAATATAATACTTTAGAAAGTCAAAAAAGGCTTCAGCAACAAAGGAACATTACAATTCCTATTAATGAAAGTGATCACATGGATTCGGACGACCACAGAAAGTTTAATTGGTGTAATCACATGGAAGATTTTAATACCCTAGTGAGCATATGTCTCGAAAGGCGATTAAATTTTCATTTTCAACAGTTTGTGTAGTCGGGAATGTGCTTCATTCTTCGTGATGAAAAGTGTGAAAGAGAGCCAGGTGGTAAACCCGTACGTGAAAAAGGGACTGTGCAAGGTCAACCCATATAGAAAAACGGGGTCGCCCCCGTAGTAACTCCGGCGCACAGGCAAATACGTGCGCATCACGCAGACACACACCCACACACACGCTCCATCGATCCTGATTAGTGCCAGATTTTTTCCACCTTCTTCTCATTTTTGCCTGTTGTACGCTAGCATGTTCATCAACTTGGAAGCGTGTTCAGAACAATTTAGTTTAGTGAATGCACGACCGCGAACTGGCAATGAAGTAGTCTAGATGGAGATTATTTCCAATTGTTCTTTCATCTCATAATTTGTTAATTCGTGCTGTTGTGTTATCAAATCGAAGCTATTGTTGTAAAAGCACACTATGAAAATCCAATCAGCTGTTTTTGAGCAACTGTAGAAAAATTCACCACAGTTTCACAAATACACCTAGTAAAGATGAGCAGTTATGGTTGTATTTGAATTAGAAGGCAATGTAACTAAGGAAGGAGGTAGGCTCACTTTAGGTATATTTCGATTACAATGTAAGTATCCGATAAAGACCGCTATGCACTGAACTGTTGAACCCAATTTCTTGGAGTCCTCTACACACATATGTGTGAAAGTGAGAAATAAGGGTTACGAAGAGCTAGTCGGGTAACGTTTCTGTCGCATTCTAGGTGCCGCAACAACTTTTGGAAAAATTTTGTTCCATATGGAGTACTCCTTCTACTAGCACAGTAATAATGCTGGTTTAAACGCTAGGTTCTCTTAATGACACTCAACAGCTTTCGACTCAACAGTCGTTGATCGCGCACATTCGGCATATTGACGCTCATTTTCTTCACGACTCCAAACAGTACTGTGCGAGAGGTCGCTCACAAATGTCCATAGCATTTTTCAGTTGTATTCAGAGAAAGTCCTGCAATATACATGGCGTCGGTTCAAGCGCCCTTCGCTGGCCTACAATGCCTTCCATCCTTCCATGGTCGGCAAATTGGTACCAGACTTGTCTGGGAGGAGAACAGCACTGGCTTGATACATCGGTGGGCCACCGAGAGTGATTGCAGAGGCCAGATATCCATTCAATCACATCCAAACGATGCTTAATAAAGTCCAATGCTGGGATTGATCAACGCTGAAGTTTTTATTTTAAAGCTTTATTTAGAGAAAATCCAACGTTAGGCAGCAAGCTGAGTGCGTTCGAGTTGTCCTTGATATCTGCCTTTCGTGGTAGATAATGTGAAGATAGAAAGTCTCCAACCTTGGTTTCATTGCCAATAAAGTAGCATTTTTAGAGGATATTTATGTTACCATTACTTTCTGCACCTTTGCTTACATGATCTGCCCAAAGTTTTTTTGAAAATGTTATTCCAGAAATTCCTAAATCTGTCGACGGTCGGCGTTGAATACTGAATAGTGGCACTCTGAATGCTATGACATCATTGACATGCGTGAATCCTTTCGGAATACTTCAAGATTTTCTTGCCGACTGCTTCTACAAATATGGGCTGTTTATTAGCAAACATCCACGTGCTTTTGCCATTGGACCACTAGTTTTGACGTGTATACTAGCAACAGGACTTTCTAGCGTGAGGATGGAGGATGACTTGCGTTTTCTATACTCTCCAGAACATTCACAGTCAAGAGTAGAATATCAAATACACAAAAGCTTTACTGGTGCTTCAATGAACAAGTAAGTTATTCTAGAAAAGTTGAGCTCATTGAGCTACTTCAGCATTTTTAGTTATTTAAGACGATGTTTGAGTGCAGGGCGTGACAATTTTGTTAGAATATTTGGAAGGTTCATGTGAAAGAAAACTGGGTTTTTAAATTAAGAGCGATAATTTTTGGCTATTTAAATGACTATTAACTAGTTTAAACTAAGTCTATAACGTTTGCTTAGGTAGCATTCATAATATTTCCTCGTCTAAATACTTGGTAAATGAATTCTATTCGCAAAGAATGCGGAGATGTGGCAAATTCTCTATTCAACTGACAACCTACTGGTGCAGTAAGTTGTTTTCTCTACGCGTGCCAGGGCTTTGTTGAGTACTCCAAAAGGCACCGGCTAGCGCTTATGAATGGGATAGGCGTTTATCGTTCACTGACTAGGCCTTTTTTTAAATGTTGAAACACTTTCTCGTATATATGTGCCCTTTTTCCGGGTTTTGGATGGAAATTTCGAATTCTTCAGTGGCCTACAACCGTTAACACCGCATTTCGACACTTAGAAACACCGCCTCGCCACAGTGGGACGGTAAACTATTTGGAGAGGTTGCATCAATAGTTTGATAAAGGGGGAACTAAAGGTTCCATTCTCATTCGAACCAATTAAAGAAAAATTTCATATGTAGCACATTAATTCACTGTTTATTTCTGTTTTAGGCGACTTTTGCACGATTAAAGAACACGCCTTCTATTTGATAATTCTTACTTCCACATATTCTTTTTAACTTACACTTTCTTATGCTGCCTTTTATTCCCTTTCCTTTCTTGCTTCTCTCTTTCTTATTTATCAGACGCTGTCGCTATTCACCTGCAGTCGTGATGAATGATTCTTGCTCGGACTGCGGTGTCAAAAATATGACCTGGGTTCTCCGAATTCTACGTTGAAATTCCCCATGTCACATCTTTTCCATGCCAGACATTTTAAAAAATATTTCCACCTTTTTAAATGTCTTTGCTGAGAAACAGTGGGTTTTGGGCAAACGTAGAGCAGGATATTGTTGATACAAAGTAAATAAATTCATAGGACCACTGGCAGGGATGATTTCCCTTACACTGCATTGTTCATTAATCTTTGAAAGTAAGCGTAACTGCTGGTAGAACGAATTAGCTCTCAAGGAAGAATGTAGTGTAGGTTTCATGAAAAGAAATGGGAGCTTCTTCATGGACCTTTTTATTGATTTGTAAATAAACGTTTTTCGAAAGAGGCAATCGCTATCTACTCTGCATAACTAACTTATTCGCGAACATATGCATTGAGTTCAATACATACGTAGTAAGGTGGGTCTGGCAGCACTAACTAAACTCAGTGCGCTTGCTTTCCTACTGTTCTTTTGCCGCACGTACTTTTGCATCGTTATCTATTCTGTTTTCGTATTGCAACACGCCATACAATTGTTAAAAACATGTGTTCTACGCGCCTGTTCGTTTCTAAGAGTCATACAATGATTCGTAGTCACTACAGAATGCCGCAGAGTATATTGTTCTTTGTGAGAGTACTAAGATGTATTTATCTGATGCATACCTAAAAATATGTGGTTTTCGTGACGACTCCTTGTGTAACCTTTTCACAACTAAGCTATTTTTTTCGATAACTGACCTAGCTTATTTACTACTAAACTATTAGGGGGTTTGGAACTTAACATATCAATAGAGAAGTTTTATTGTATCGCTATTAATCGCATGTACCAACTTGGATGCTTGGATGGCCCGGTTTCACGAGTTGTGGGCACCTCATCACTTTTTCTTTCGTTCCCTGTCGCGCAATCGTTGTCCTAGGTGGTGGTTTACTTCGTACATGGTGATGTTCGCGAGGCACATTAAGCGATGCAGAAATCACCATCATCTGAGAATGCAGATAATTTACGTTTGCCGCGAACACGTCCACCCGTCGTTTAGGTAGTCGTTTGAGAGGACGCTTGCATCTTTTAGAGCCCGCTATAATATCATGTATAATTTTGATGAAGTATCTTTTGATTCTTGAAAATATTTGGCATTAGGACTTTCAGAAGTCAGTAGTGGTGAAATTTAAGTTTTCAAAATTTCCAACGGAGGAGTGGCAGATGCAAACATAAACGATTCATTAGGGAACATCATCGTCTCATGCTAGACGAAATCCCGCTTGCTCATTTGCTTTCTTTTCCGAAGCATGAGGCTAGAGGCAATAAAGTGGAACAACTATATCCCATGGGCCACAGAAAATCAGAATTTGGTTTTGCTAGGAAAAATAATGAATTGTATCCTTTAGGCAAGGATTTTCAGACTATAATAGTTTCTATTTAAAAAAATTCACCGTGAGTTGTTATGTGTCGATTTAAAGCTGGAAACGGGTATTACTTTTGCGTCGAAGACTCCCATGTTGTGATGTCGCGCTTGTGTTACTGTGCAAAAACAGTTATGTAGAAGTTGCTGATATTAAGAACGCTAGCTGTAGTTGTTCAGAGACCGACAAAATCATGTTTATTCGTCAAGAAAACGGGGAATGAATGGTGCAAAGAAGTTCACTCTGTGAGATCATTTAGGACCTTAAGCATTGAGTTAAAGACATGTGTTGGGCAACGAAAACTAGGCGTAGTTCCATGCCCCAACCTTTGCATATTAGGCAAAAGTGTCAGCCCACAACTGAAGAATTGTTTTCGTTGCAAAAAATTACTCCGACTTTCATTTGCGACCTATAACTGTTGGAAAAGTGTTGACCTGCCACAGAGTTCGCTATGGAAAACAAAAAATCTATGATCCATCCAAATCGACGACAACAGCAAATGCGCTGTCGAATTTTCAGAATACTTTTCAAAGTTCAGCAACTTCGACGTGTGAAGGTAGAAAAGGTCAAACAGAAACCATGGATTACGTTTAGGTTACTTTTATCGTACAAAACATTAGTCAAAGAGCATCGGAGTCGGATACGTGAAAGCCATTGGATTATAGGTTCCCGGACATGCGCGTGCTTAGAATTACTCTTCCCATTCATTATCACAGAAATAACCTTGCTACGAAAATGGAGAACCAGAGTGCAAACTCGTTGTGAATTTCAGCGCACAACGTCTTAGAGCTTAACACCTTTTTGTAACATCTCAACAAGCATCGTGAAGAGAGTAGTTGGTATTAATAAGTTGGTCTCTTACATGTGGCGACATTTCTGTGGTAAAAGGCAAACGGATTTTTAGAGTGTTATCTCGTTTTCTCAACAGTTTGGGAATCAGGTTCTTCAGAATTTGAATCGGCGTTTGAATCTGCTCATAGTGTGCATCTTTTCAAGATGTCAATTGACGATGCACCCTCATTAATGTAGTAACGACAACTTAGTGCTACTAGGCGAAAGATGGGAGTTGGTTGTTGTCCATGCAAATCTCCATGCGTTCTTGACGTAGAGTCTGTGACACCTTTTCATTGCAGCCACAATAGCAATTCAGACGGCTACGAGATTGATCGGCGGTCACCTTCAAGTGATGTTTCCTCATTCTTGCGTTGCACCACTCAACCCAGTTAAGAGTGATTCCGAGGAAAACAACACATCAAAAACACCAGTTAAACAGTTACACCCGATACGAATCTCTGCTAGTGTTAAGGTCGATAACTTCAAAACGTCGAGAAGTGTTTAAACAGTCTCGTGTTTAGATTGAAGCAATCTAAATCGAAGTTGTTGAATAACTTTTTACTTAGGCTAATGATGAAGGTCATTGGCTGTACATGAGCAGATTTTTTATGAAGTCTTAGTGCTGTGTGCATGAGAATTTTAAAAATGATACCAGAGCGACGAAAAGGGCAGTCTTATCGAAGAAGAAAGTATTGAATAATTCGATGTTTTTCTTCAATATGCAGATACGAGGTCGAATGCACACTTGCTCGCACATTTCTTGTCCGTTTATTGAAGAAAAACATCAAATTATCAATCAATGCCAAGGTTAACAGAAGGTCGGTCTTGGGAAAGTGTTGAATAATTTTAGTAAAATTAGAGCTGTAAATATCGTATAGAACAACAGATAAGGCACAGTGTTATCTTGCAGCTGTGACGAGGAAGCAATTGTAACAAACATGGAGCTTTATGGCTTTTTTTCAGCTCATTTGTCTCACTCACGCTAGAGTCTATGGATTATGACAAGAACTTACTTACCAAGGAAAGATCTCACCTCATTAGAATGCTGAACAAATATATCCTAGAAAACATGACATTGACGTTGGAAGGCAGAAAGGTTAGTCGAATGCACACTTACTCGCTTATGTTAAGGAAAAACATGGACATCAACTTTTTGCTATTGTTCTACTGAGTAGTTCTTAACAAGATTGCATCCTTGAAATGCACATTTTCAGATCGTTCTCATTGTTACCTCTAACATGTGCAGATTCCAATAGAAATTTACGCACTAGATATCAATTAGTTCCTTTTTTCTGCATTACTATTTTCAATGTTTCATCATGTTCTTATTTTTTTATTTTATTTGATCCGTCTTCACTTCTACTGTGCGGATCCTAGCACTTCTCACATTGGATTCGTTTCCTCGCATCCATCGTCCACGAAGATCTTCCAAGTTTTAACGTGTGGCTTCGGTTGCTGGTTGAGGAGTTTCATTTCATCTTGAATGTCGTAGAATGCTAGTCGAGCAATTCTCCCCGGAGTCTTGAGATAGCCGAGCTGGAGCGTTCCCAGTTGGATTGCAGAGAGGGATTTTTTCCCAAATGAGAGGCTTCGTTGGCCCGGAGCGAAATCGAACTGACACCATGCTCGTGTTAACGGACGTCACTACCACTGTGCTATCCGCCCCTCATCATGTTCTTAGGTTGACCAAAATAACACCACTGATTTGTTTCATTACAAATGTGGAATCCTTACACACGTTGTCAATGTTTATTTGTTTCATTTTTTTAAATGAAATTCCCGTGATCTTTGCACCTTCACGAAATTTTTTTTACATGTCTTATATATTTTCCTTATCTTTTCATATCTTTGGCTGATATCGACATTTAGGTGAATTTTGGTCACGATGTTTGTCCGAAATTAAAACAGTGCACCCTAAGCAACACCATTGTGGACATTTTCTTCGATGCGTTCTGGAATAACCGTTTGCGGGAAGATCCACGGATCAAAGTCGAATATCCGACAATGACGTTCTTTGAAAAAAAATTGTTCCTGCCCACACATCTCTATGGTGTGCGGACCGATGCTGAAAACGCTATCCAATTTGTGGAAATGGTTCATTTAATCTACCAGATACCTGCATACCACAGCATATCTTCCGAAGATGTGTCTGTCGCATTCTCGGAATCATTACGAAAAGTGTTGGGCACTCACTTGGCTCCTTTCAAATCCTCGATGTTCAGCCTTTCCATTCTAAAAGAGGAAATGCAGAAGAATGCCACTTACACTGTCCCTTTTATTTCTTTAACACTTCTGCTATTAGTTACCTTCACAGTAGGATCCTGTATGACAAGCGATTGGATAACTTCAAAGCCGATTGAAGCAATGATTGGGGTTCTAACGTCATCAATGGCAATTGTCAGTGCTGGAGGTATCTTATTTGCCATTGGAGAGCCTTTCATATATCAGGTGACCGTGATGCCTTTCATTGCTTTGGCCATCGGAGTGGACGATGTTTATGTGATGTTAGGGGCATGGCAGGATACTGGGCGAATGCTCTCGCCCGAAAAACGTATGGCACTGGCACTGGAAGAAGCAGGAAGTGCCATTTCTGTGACTTCAATAACCTCTATTCTATCGTTTGGAATAGGTTCGTTCTCTTCTACACCTGCCATTTCTATATTTTGCAAGTTCATAATGGTCGCTGTGGCATTTGATTGGTTTTATCAGCTAACATTCTTCGCCGCTGTCATGGTGTTGGGTGCGAGAAGAGAGGCCGCTGGCTACCACTGCATTTTTGTATGGAGAAGGTGTGAGAAGTCCGAAATTGAAAAGGCAAAAGCGCCGGACGCTCTTTCTCCCACCAAGCACTTCTTCTGCGACGTCTTCGCTTCATTCCTTTGTCTACCTGCTACTAGAGTCGTCATCGTTTTTGTCTATATTATCTACATATTTATTGCATTTTATGGATGTGCACAGTTGAAACCAAACTTAACTCCTTCTCGACTAGTTGTTGATGATTCTCCTCTTGTTCATTATTTGCACCTAGCTGAGAAGAAAATATGGGCAGAGGGACTCATCGGACGAGTTTACGTTAATAAGGCACCAGACTTCAATAACCCTCACCAGATCGAAAGAGTTCTGGATCTTGTTCATGATCTTGAAAGCACACCTTACTCAATGGGGTCGAATTCAACGTCATTTTGGTTGAAAGAGTTCAATAACTACAGGCAATTCTTCTTAGTAGACGGGGAGCGGTTCTATTCAACGCTGAAAGCCTTCTTGAAAGTGTCTTTCAACAGTCACTGGGAAACTGACATACACTGGACGAGTCACGAAGACGAGAAAGAACAACGAGTAGAAAAGTTTGCATTTACGACAGCGTTCAAGATAGCAAGCTGGAATGTAAGAACTGAGCTACTTCTTATGTGGAGAAACATCACCGGTCACTATCCCGAATTTGAAGCCTTCGTTTTCGACGAAAACAATTTTTATTCCGATCAGATGTTAGAGTTGCAAACGACTACGCTCCAATCCCTCGGAACTGCTATTTTGACTCTTATTTCAGTGTGCATTCTTTTCGTAGCTGAATCTTCTATTGTATTTTGGGTGACATTCAGTCTGATCTCTATGGATATTGGGACAGCTGGGTTTTTGTCGTTGTGGGGAGCTGATCTCGATCCTACGACTGTTGTTAATATTTTGATGTCAATTGGACAGTGTATCGATTTTGCTACACATGTTGGATATCGCATATATCGTTCGGAATGCACTGATCCGAACGATCGTATTCGTGACTCAATGGGCGCAATAGCGTGGCCTGTGTTGCAAGCCGGAAGTTCAACTCTCCTTGCAATCGTGGTGATGATCTTGGTTCCGTCGAACGCTGTTCGTATGTTTGCTCGGACGTCAGTACTTGTTGTAGCGACTGGGCTGTTTCATGGTCTACTAGTTCTGCCAGTTATCATTCGAACTTTTGCAAGCCATGCAAAGGCTCATGTGCCCACCCACAGTAACAGATGAATGAACACCGTATGTTGATGTACAGTATCACAGAAGCAAAGCCGCTACTGCTTCGCTTACATCTGCATGATGTCGATGCATAAAATGTGAAACACATAGTATGCCAGAAATTGCTGTTTGTTTTTTTGTTTTTCCAAAAAAATTTAAACGAGTAGTGGTGTTGGATTGCTTTTAAAGGATCTTTTCACTATGATAAAGTTTATGGCATAAAAATTCTGTTTACAAAATCCGCACTAACTAGGCGATTACCATTGAAAGAATTTCATTAACTGACAATAAAGTATTATCAAACAGGTTTTAGATGAGTGCTTCATTACAATTACTACATAAAAATCTAATGGAAAGCTCGGCAAAAATGGATTAGCTATAAGTACATCGGATCATCAAATGTAGCAAGAATGAGTCTCAGATTACCAACAGATTTCCCATAAGTATCAGTTAACTTCAACTGAACTTCGCGAGTATCATTGTCAACTGGAGCAGTAAAACTTGTACGGGAAATAAGTTTATCACGTGTGAGCAAGCAGTCATCCCAAAGTTCCAAAGAGAAATCCCGACTTGTCGATGCTCTATGAAATATGAACTGCTCATTCCACGATACTTGATTTCTACCCTTAACAGATGATGTGCGTACTTTGTCCTTTCCAGTCTGTAGGATACAATACGCGTTCACTTCTTTTATTTGGTCCAAGAAAACTGCAACGATTGTGATTCTAGTAATCGAGGTAGGTTGCCTACATCCGAAAATACCTTTTGAAGGTGCATGCTTCAACAGAACCCGAGGATAGATTTTATGCTCAGAATAGATCCGCAGCATGAAAACGGACTCTTCCCTTGGAGCGAAAGTAGTCGGCAAAGCAATATACCTACCAGTAGGAACATCTCTCAGGTGAAGAAATACTGATCGAGCACTAGCATAGTCAGATGTTCCAGCTGGTGCCATTGCCTGATGAACACGGTGAACTCGGTTTTCTTCCACCTTCATGACATGAATTCCAATCGTAACGTAAGGATCACGTCGTTTTACACCTTCATTAGGTTCTTTCTGTGTTAACGCTAACATAACTTCTCCAGGTTCGGACACATTGAAGAGGTACTAAAATAATTCTACAAATTTCGAAGAGACAAACTGGTTTGAAGAAATCGTTTTAGAAGTTGCACACCACACTAAGGAGAGTTACCTGCGGATTATTACAAAATGTCGCCGAGAAATTAAGACAGCCACCCGCAAAGTCGTTGGGCGCACCACTCTTAGCTCCGTTTGTAGTCCATTCCCCGTAAAATATCTCTTCGTGGTACCTTAAATAGCAATTGAAAAGTGAGGAAACATTCCACAGCCATCTGATAAGCCTGCTACTTTTTCAAATTTGAACTTAAAAAACAGTTAGTAGACCAGTATGATCTAAATGATAGTATCCTTACCGGCTACGAAATCTCAAGAGGTAAACTCATTCATCTAAGTGTTAATTGGTTCATTCTTATTGATTTATTCTTCCTATTCACCTATTCAACTATCTGTAATTTTCTATGGCAGGGTATAATGCGAAATACAACCACAATAATGCCGATATATGTGCAAAACTCCGGACCATAGGTGTCTGCCGCGGGGGAACGAACGCGCTATTACCGGAGGCTAACGCGTTCAGCAGCACACCATGCGGGTCCTTTATTTCGCCTCTCTCTCAGCTAGTTCTGTATTATATATTCTATTCATGACCCTCATCGGTGTTTATGATTAGTCGAAATAGGGAGTGTTCTTATTTTTTCAAACAGATTTAATCGTAGACAAAGTGTTTCAGATATTAATCAAAGCAAGTACTAATTAGAACTGAACTCACCTTTTAGAGCGTGAAAATATACTAGTATTAAACATTTGGCATAAGGAAATATCGGTAAAATACCGGATGAACGAATTCCACGGCATCCTGAAAAAAGAATATTCTATGTTATCCTTGATTTTTAAAGTGTTGTTGCACAGCAATGTAAAAAATGTGTCACTAAAGTAGTCCACTGTTTGGGCAATACCATATAAGTTCGCATCTGCCTCGTATTTGATCAATGAATAAGTAACAACAAGTGAGAAAAAACCTTTCGCAAAAGAGCTTACCAAAATTCACCGTCTTCATCTACAGTAATTCCAAGAGAAGTTTTCTGAGATTCTGTCACCTATAAAACGGCCAGGACTTTTAAAATAATTAGGTTCCAAAACACTAATGACGAACTTGTTCCCATTCTTTGCTGTTATCACTCCAAGGGCCGTTCCACTCTTTCTCTCCCCAAGGATTCTGAAGACGAATCATGCGTATCCGAGCATGTTGACCAAATAGCGAGCTGAAATGGGAACTTCTGAACACATTCACATGCAACTGCAATGAAGATGAAACGAATGGAGTTTTTAATAGTTGCACACTGTCAAAAAACAAATGCGCTGAACAAACTTTACAGAAAGTAAATCATGGAAGTAGCGAGAAACGAGGAAGGTAAAACCTGAATGAATTAGACTTCGCATCCAATTCCACATATCTTACTGCCGTAACAGCATATGCATGACCTTTCACCAAACCGCAATCCAAGGTTTGCTCGATTTCGTCCTTTGTCTTCGCAACAAATAACTGAGATAAAACGATCGACGGCGAATAGAACAACCGCAATTGCAGCGACAATCAGTGCTTCGTTGTCGAATGCTTCCTTCAGATTGTTGAACAACAAGTGTGAAGAGGCAGCTGCTCCCTGAAGGATATCTTACATATATACATATACATATAATTATGCTTATGTTATATATTATACGTCTTCATACATATATGTGAGGCGTACTTAACAAATAATCGTAATCAATTACTGGTTACAAATGCTATTCGTCGGCTTGAATCATCTTGGCCAAACAATTAACTGAAAGCTTACAACTCAAAATGTCTCGATGTTTTGTTTTTTCTTGCATTTTTGCAAATCGATTTGGCTTGTCTTCGTACCCTGCCATGTTATATGCTTCTAGGATAATCTTTCTGTACTACTAGTTAGTTTGGACATTTCCTTGTTTGTAGCGGTAAAAAATCGTCCAGCATCAACCCACGGTAGTTCGGATATTGCACAATCAATTGTTTATTTAGCTTTTGTTTATATCCATGCATTGAATACGACAATCACGATTCATAGCAATTAGAAGGAGTGAATAGTAAATTATTGGTTAAAAATTACAAATTGTACGCTTGAATCATTCTGGGGGAAAGGCAATAGAAGATCACTTTTGATAAAATGCTCAGCGAAAGTGAATAAGTAGCCGAAAACGTGAGGATGACGAGAAATCTCTTGCATTTACTTTCAAAGACTCTGGAGAGAGTGAATAAAAAGACGAGGACGAAGGCGATGGCGAAAAGTGACCAAATGTGGTGCCCTTATTGGACTGGAAGGATAAAGACACTGAGCTGATTCAACGGTAGATTTCCGCAAGCTATCGTGTAGCCCCAAATACGCATTCAGTCTCCAAATACTGAATTACGATGCTCTGTGGAGTTGAATCCACAGTGGATTCAAAAGGGCTGCCCAACATCGAACATTTTTAAGCTTTATTTTAGATGTGACAGTGAAGGAGACAACCACGTACACACATGATCATCGTCAATGAAAGCAAAAATAACTCTTGACAAGATAATTGCTTTTTTCCCTTCCGAGCTGAATTTTATACTGTGGCAGTTAAGGGAGTATTGTTTAATTTTTCTGGCCGTGCATTCTAATAAGTTTGAAGTAATGAACAAGAGACACACCGAAAAAACGTGTTGATTCACTTCCATATGGCTGCCAAAGCAATTTATGATGAAGATGACAGATTGTGCAACCTTATCGGACTTGGTACAAGACCTGACTAGGGAGGATAGCAGCACTGGCTCGATACATCGGTAGGCCACCGCGAGTCATTGTAAAAAGCCAGATATGCATTCAATCACCTCCAGACGATGGCTAATGAAGTGGAATGCACGGCGCAGCTCTCAGGGGATTGATCAACGAAGAGAGCTTTATCCTTTATCCTTTTATCGGACTTGTTCGCAGGAATTGCGAGGGTCCTTAGATTTGGCAGGAACATAGATTTTCGAGTCTCTTAAAGAAACAATCACATTCCGTGGACATGTCCATAGATCGAAGTGTTGAATAAAATTATTTTAATCGTGTAGTAATGGCAACAACACACAAAATTATGTTATGTTCTCAGTTGATGATGATGATGATCGCCATAAGGTCATGAGTCACTTATATGAACGAAGGAATTTCTGTACCGACAACTGGTATACTAGTTTCTCGTTGGCGAAGAACATCTTCGGGAGAAAGAAATTTATGGCTTAGTAAAGTTGCATTCGTATGGTGTTTGGTGAACAGTGGAAGAATTAGTTAGAATGTACAAGAAATTTATAGAAGACGAATGAGCTGAAGAACCAGGTCCATTTCGGTTTAGCCCCATTAAACTACTTCTACATCTTCAACCGTTCACATTCGGAGACAGATCCCCATTAGCAGGAAATAGAGATTTTGTGTTGAGAGTAATTGAGAATTATAAAAAACACTCCAGGTTTGCTACAAAGCGTAAACAAGGAGATTAGCAGTAGAAATAACCGATCTAACAACCTTTTTGTTCAGGATGTCCCAGTAATATCCAAAAAGGTTATACTGCTAAGGGTACAGAATTCAAGCATTGCAAAATACATGTCAAAAATGGAAATATTTATGAAAATGGGATTTGCAAACTCGCAGCTCTTCAGCAACTAATAAATTTGGTGAGCCCGACCATAAATCATTTTGGTACACGTCCCCTCAATGGTCTACCATGTTGTCGTAGTGAGAAGATGTCTCTAAGTGTTAGCTTTCAGACAACACTGAAGACATCTTAATATGTTCTTTGTTAGCAACAATCGCTGTAGTAGGTCCAAGAAACAGTAAGCAGTTGCTGCGAAACTCATCGAAAAGAACGAACTCGTTCCAAAAAGCGTCATTTTTGTAAACCTTAATTCGAGAAAAACAGGTTTAGTCATATAAATGGGAAACAACTCTCCTTGATAGAAAAAAAAATAGAGGAGCATCGAAAGGGGTAATATAAATCATTACCATTGTCGTTAATAGTTCATCAATACACCTAGTAGAAGTAGTCGTAATTGTATAATCATAAGAAGTTATTTCTGAATTCAAGTTTTCATATTTCCATATGAAATACAAAAGTGGGGGTAGGAAATATAGGAAAAATGAATAACATATGTCATAACTGTCATGAAAAGCCGTACTCACGTTTAAGAGGAATTTTGCTACGTTCACGGTTTCCGCAACCCCGCCCGACACATCTTGCAAAGCATCGGAAAGATGACCTCCAACGAGGTTCTCGTAGCACCCGTAGAATCTAAAAAAAAATTACAATAGTTTCAAATTGATACAATATAGCAGTGAAGCTTCCAACTCGGAAAACGTTTTGCCACCTAAACTACATTTTCCTCTGAATACTACACGTCCTTGATTGCTCCGCAGGTTATCCCGAAATGAGGAGTTTGATATTTCTATTCGAAAATCCGACCCGCGCACAAAACCTATTGCTTTGGTTCTGACTTGGAAGAAACCTAATTACAAGGTGGCAAATGTCCTTTTGAATCAAAAAGGTTAGTGAATACCCATGCTGATTTACTGGGATTGCCCATCTAACAAACAACCGGAAATTGCGCAGAGGGCCCAAGATTCCTAGTGAAGATGGGCCGTTAGAGCATCAGATATCAAGCAGGAATGCAGGAATACTTCACTTCCACTATAACACATAGAATTGTTAGAAAAAGGAGAGTCACGATAATTCGCGCCGAAATTTTCAGAGAAAAGCTTACGCTGCCAAAAAACACAAGGCGCTATCTTATTTAAGGACTTAACATGAAAGCTTTTAATATAACATCAGTTGGAAAGTTGTGAGAATTAGTTGCACTAAATTTGAAATCTGTTGAAATAATGTTCTTAGACCCACAAATCGTTATAATAACCACCAACAAATCAAAAAACTTGAAAAGCAAAGGCAATTGCGAGATATAATAAAAGGATAAAGCGTCCGAGATCAATCACTGAAGGATGGGCCATGCATTCGACTTCTTCAAGCATCGTTCGAGGTGACTGAATGCATATCTGACCTGTACAATGACTCGTGGTGGCCTATCGATGCATCGAGTCAGTGCTGCTATCCTCCCAGACTGATCAGGTAACATGTTTGTAGACCACTTAAAGATGGAATTTTGGGTGAGCACGAGGCACTGGGTCGAACCCATGTGTATTCCATGGCACCTTTAACCACTGCGCTACATGCATCCCCTCGAGATACAGTAGTAATACTAAATTCTTCGTTACGGAAAAAAGTCGTTTCAAAACAAAATTTGTTATCACTAGGTAAGTTCGCCATTTAGTATAGATGATACTGACTTTCGAACTATAGCTGTCTAATTTTTGTTTTTCTCTGATAGATTTCTATAAAAGGAAAATATTGAAAATAAGTGAATTTCGATTGAGTCAAGCAGTAGGCGATGTATTTGTGATGACAGCGTTTGCAAGTGTTTTGCAAGTTATACTGTGTCTGTTTCGGTATCTTCTGAACACTTACATTCCATATAGAAGCTATGATTCATTATATCGATTAGAATTAAAGCAACAGTAATTGTCAGTCAAATTACCAGTTAATAAATTTGTCGAAAGAAATTTTTTTGCACACTTCCAAGCGCATAATGAAACATTTCTCAATCTGACACCTGTCATAGCATATGTGCTGAATAAGCTCTCCATCATTATAAATAGTGCAGGAGAGGGGTTCGAGCGCCGAAATAAACCATAAGAAGAAAATGACTTTCATACAGCTCATTCCGAGCACTTCGAAAGCCACGTATGGACATTGTAGGACCCATGTCGTCACGAATGATGTATGTTCAAATAGTGGCAACGGCATGGTTATGAACTTGTGAATTACGCGCTCGTTGCTATTCATTAGTAGGAAAAGATCGAGAGCTCTCTTTAATTTACCTGTAATTATTAACCGTGCAAAGTTCGACTCTCTAAAATGAAGAGTTTCAGGTGTCTTTTTTTGTTAATGTAATTTTCTATTTAAAAAATGTGCTGCGCATTTTCACCAAAACGGCAAAAAAACAAAATCGAGTGAATTCTTTCCTTTGCGTGAGTTCAACCCTCAACCAGTGAGAGCGTTGATGGTCGCATGGTACAATAGTAGCATCCTGAATTTTCCGGTGAAGATGAGAGCCATGGAAACGCAGCTCCACTTCGTACGCTTATAGAAGAACAAATTCTTATTCAGCAAACACGAGGTGTTACTTTATTTTATTCTTGATTCCGTTAAAGCTGATATTTTGGTAGCGGCAGTATCGCCTTCTTAAGAGCCTAGAAGGGTATATCGATATGCAGTCTACTACGCCAAACGCTTCAATAACACATATAGAAAGATGAAAACCTAAATGGCAATCACACGATCAACAGCTTCTCGGCAATAACACATATAGAAAGATGAAAACCTAAATGGCAATCACACGATCAACAGCTTCTCGGAAAAACCTACCGTTTATTACGTGCCTTCCACTGAGGAAGAACAGCTGGTCAGAGTAGCATATTGTCGATGAGTTCACCGCCTCACATCAAAAGTCGGTGCGAAGGTACGGGCATTCCTCCCTGCTATTCATTTTAGGGTTCTTGGATTTATCCAAAATGTGTCAAGAAGTTCGCGCTGGTGTTTTGACAACCTCCGCGAGGATAGTGGCTTTATATCGAAACAATCTCCACTATGTTTTTGTTTCCTATACGTCCCTAGTGGGGTACCCTATGTTGCTTTTCGTCTACTATCTAGGTGTTCTTTTATGCGGATGTATAAAGGTCTGCCCATCTAGCCAATATATTCATCTCAGCAAGTATTACAAGAGATCAGGTATATCGTACCTGAACTCATGCAGTCACCGTCTCTACCATAAGGGCAAATTACGCAATTCTCTGTTCCATATGGACGGTCGTATAGAGCGGTTACGAGCGAACTGACGAGTAAGGGTTTCAGGTGGCATTTCAACTAACGCTTAAAGATTCCTCTAGACCTGTTCTTCTTAAGCGTCGCTTTATAGCTACATTGACTTCACTGCTTATAAATGGCAGCATGAACGGGACTGCATATCAATATACCATTCCAGGCTCTGAAGAAGGCGATACAGCATAAAAAGTAACACCTCGTGTTTGCTCAGCAAGAAAATCGAGAGTTATTTGATCAATGCCGAAGTTAATAAGAAGTCGGTCGCGAGAATTAATATAGTAGTTCCGGAGCATTCGGCCGAGAAAAACCGTCACAGAAATTTGTGCCGTATGACTAGTCGAAAAGGAAGGACATTGTCGTTTTTTTTCCTTTTCAAGTAATTTTCGGTCCGATTGTTGACTTCATTGAGAGATACAATTGAAATTAACGAAAAAAGTGGACAGAAAATCAAGATACCTCAGAAGCAATGTCAGCATGCCACTCGGCAAAATGCACCAGAAATTGGAACGCCTGCACCCAACAATGATAAACATTTCCCGATTATGCAGCACGACAAACTTGTCCAGAAACTGAACCATTTGTTGCAAAAGCTGCCTTATTTGCCTTACTCATCAGTCCCAAAACCAACGAATTACCACTTCTTCAAATTTCTAGGCAACATCTCTCGCTAAAACCACTCGTCAATCAACAGGCAATCGGAAAGGCAGTCGAAGAAAACGTCAGTTGTTCTCACCTTTATGGACAAAGTTAAGATTTAATTAAACGAAGAAATAGGCTATCGCATTGTAAACATTCCGTGCAAAAACAGGCTATTTCACAATGAGTAGCCTAATAGTATGCAAAATAATAATTGTCTCAGCATAATGCTGGTTTATCGATAGCTGGTGATAAGATTTCAATGACTATGGCACTTCAGAACCAGGAAACCCATCAAGCCCACTGAGCAGGCTTTCTTGTATCGTTATAATAGTATTAACAGTATACCACATATATTATTTTGTTCCAAAATTCATTTATAAGCACAATTTTCAGGGAAAAATGGCGAGGACATTTGCAAAAACTTTAACGCAAACATATTAGCCGCAAACAGTAACAATGCACTGGGGAAGACCAGCGTATCTATTCGGACGAAATCTTTCTCGTTAATAACCTCGATGTTCGAAATATAAACGTCAACCAAAGAAAGAAAGAAAAAATTTCGTGAGCTCCAGAAAATTGAGACCTTATCCTAGTAGATTAAGAAAACTTGCGTCTTATAGTTTTAACGATTTCTGTATTATACAAAGTCTTATTTCAACCAGAAAACCTCACAGTGACGTCATGTTTGAATAAATCATTGTGTTATTTTTGAAGTGTCTTGCTTGTTTAGAGGTGTTTACAGGATAAAGTATTAGGATTTGAGAATGGTGGATATTGCGTCAATTTTAGTAAATGCCTGCAAAATTTTGTAAGTGGAGCATTATGCAGAGTAATTAGGATTGCATCTCTTTCACCAAAATCTGAGATGAATGAGTGAAAAAAAATCGGAAAATCCATCATTTTAAAAGTAAAAAATGGCCTTCAAAGAAGAGGCAACTTCGTGTTACAGGCACCTTAGAAGCAGTGAATCTCTGGATGTAACGGTTTTCGTTCGAAAGATATCTGATGCTCTACAGATGTAGTTGCCGCTATCCACAAATTTTAACCTGGAGCTTCAAGTGAGGCGCGATCAGGCGAAATAGCGGATTACCAACTCCAATGCAAGCAATCTTCATCAATAGTCGTTGTCACAATCAACGGGTGAAAGTTCTTGTAGGTCATAATAGTACCATTGTTTTCCGCCGATGTCAAGCAAAAATTTTTTGACGTCGTTACCAGTGGTCATTCGTTACTGAACAAAAAATTAGAAAGCACACTCACTTGGCGAATGCCTTCTCCAGAAGTGCTGACCAAAACTCGTTCGGGGTTTTCGACCGTGCAAAAAGCAATTTACCATCTCTAAACTTAAGAAATCATATCACCAAGCTATAAAGACGTCAAAAAAAATTGAGTTAGGCGATTACCTCGTGGGCAGAAGATCGTCGATGACCACTTCCACCCATCGGCCAAACCTCCAAAACCGAAACCGGAATACCCCAGCGTATTGATTTTTTGGATCCCATTCTTGTGCTGATGCATCTGGGATTACCTGGAATTTCTCAGTAGTTAGCAAATGACGTTGAGCGATCTACGAAAATTCGATGTGTTCGCACCCTGTTTAGTAGATGCTGATTGTGTGTGAGAGCCGAGCAAGCGGAGACGAACCAACAGTTGCCAAGTATACCTTGAGTGACGTCATTCGGAGACGCACCTTCCACGAACAGATGGGGATCATCATGCAGTTCCTTAAATAATTCACAGCACCGTGATAATTCATACGACTTTTGCGGTAATTTCGATGTTTCCTCTTCTATAAAGCGAAGCAATTGTTTACAGTAATGGGAATTTGAAAAACAATATCTGTCGTTATGTGCTGTGGCATCTAGAGTTTTGGTAACATCACAAAGCCCAGTGGCCTATATGTAATCACCATTTCTGATAACCATAAGAAAAAACCTAGAACTGAAACTATATTTAATATCTCTTCACTTAACATCTGTAGCACATATTTATGGTCGACTATACATATATATATATATATATATATATATATATATATATATATATATATACATATATACATGCACATGCACATATCCATGCAAACACGTGAAAATAAGCACGTACACGAATGAACTAGAAGAGAATAAAATGTTTGGCTTGATCAATCCCCTGAAGAATGTGCACTGCATTCGTCATCATCATTCGTCAAGTATCGTTAGAAGTGATTGAATGCATATCTGACCTTTATAATAACTCGCGGTGGTCTATCGATATATCCTCCCAGAGATGTCTGGTAACAAATTGCTGAGCTCGGAGAGATAGAAGGCTTGGGGAGACCAGATGCGGGATCAAGCTAACGACCACGCACGTATTGCAGGTCGCCTCTGGCCAAGGCGCTACATTCGTACACGATATATATATATATATATATATATATATATATATATATATATATGCACATATATATATATGCACATATATATATACATGGAAATATATGCATATGTAATATCATAGACGTATACCCGTACATGCGACAAGGACAATCATGTAAGGTTACGAAAGCACAAGAGACGCCGAGATGGATCCATTAGAAGACCTAACCCTTGGTAAAAAATCGACAAACACACGTTTCTGATTTAACAATCACGACCGGTTTGCAACAAAGAGGTTCAAAAATGATGTTAGCGACGACCAACTGTTTAGCCGTTTTTAAACACAAAATAGGCTAAGAATCTGAAATCACCGAAACATCGGTGAGCATGAATAAGTACGACAGAGAAGTATGTGAGAGACAAAAAGTAGATATTTACCGCTGGTCTTTTCCAAACAATATCTGAACTTCGACCTTGTTCCAAGAATAGGCTAGCATTCGTAGGTGGAAACAGAGTATCAACAAACAGATGCCCTTTCTTAATACACGACTTCTTGATTTTTACATAGTTTTGGTCGCCGAAACGTCGTTTGTTCGTCATTATGCATAGACGCCTGGAATGCGAAGTACTGATAAGCTCTATAAGGAAGACATAACGATACAAGCGAAATTATATCGACTAATAGAAAGACACTGTGTTGTTATGAGATGATAGCAGATTTGGGGGTTAACAGATGAAGAACCTTGAGAAACCGCGACGCGTCCGCCACGCAAATAAATACTGTCCGACCTCGGACGATGTCGAGCAGGGAACAGAACAACGGAATGACTGGTAATCATAGCAGATTATCGGCAGTTATTGAACAGAATCATGCAATAGAATCACCGGAACAAGTGGAGAGTACGTTTGTGTTGTGTCGACAAAAGCTAATGTCTCTTAGTTCCCACCACCATCACTTTTAGAAGGAAAAAATGAAGCTATCGAAGACACCAGTAAATATACGAGGCGTGTAGATGAAATGGTGAGTGGGACGAGTGAATAAGGAAGAAGTGATGATAAATCGTCAGCATTTGCGCGACGTGCGATCGGACTGAGCGACTCTATCGATTTTGATTTGATTAAACGAGCGAATTCAGAGCTTGTTTACAACGGCGTCGACGTCCAATGCCGGTACCTAGCGCCGCGTCTCCGCAAACCCACCGTGCGGTCGGCCATGATCCGGAACGACGGAGCGGAGCGTCGTACTTGATGGGTGGCACGAACACAACGGTGGTACGAACGCAAGCGGATGGTGATGCACTGTCTCTGCTCCTTCGACAAACGCCTGCAGTTTGGCGGTGGAACACCGACCACGTTTGAAAGCAGGCCACTGCACGGTAGACAATGGCAGGAAGAACTAAAAAAATGGATCATGGCTGAAGATCAAAGACCTGAAAAAGGATAAGTTTCCAATTCTTCTAAAGACCTCGCTGGTAATATTCATCTTGCTTTGAGTGATTTAGTTCCCAGGAACACAATCATTAGAATTTCAAGACGACTGTTCTTTCTCCACGATCATTGCGCGCGGCCTTCGTTTATTAAGGAAGGCGGTTTGAAGAGTATCCTATTACATGTTTTGATTTAGTCGTCTGTTTTATAACCTTTGGGTTCAAATAAAAATCCAATTAACATCGTCCAGGTTTATAAGGTTGCTGAATCTGCTATCTCTCGGTGCTAACAAACCGATGGTGATAAATCGGTAGTAAAAGTTTTACTATTCGATGGTTCCACCACGCAAATGTGAAAGTGTTGTTCTATGGACATTTTAAAACGTCGTATGTAGAGTATTTTAAAACCGACTTTCCTTCAACCTAGGTATGAGCAATCACTCGTAAGCTACGGATTATCCCTAAAGATTACTCGTATGTAGAATTTACATCTGAATAAAAGAGCCTTAAGCAAAGTGTCCACTTCACATTTACTCTAGGCGATTGAAGTTTTGCACTAATTTGAAAACTAAGAATCAAACAGAAACAAAAAAGTAGAACAAAGCTATAAATTACTTATGACGCCACAAAGCAATGGACATGAGAACTCTAGGATGTTTTAAGTACGAGCGTCAACATTTTAAGGGTGACGCCAGTAATTAAAATAAGTCTCGCGACCCTTGGCTTTCACCTTACTATAAGTGGTCACTTTCACCACAACAAATTACCAAATTGCGTTCACCACTGGTTCCCTTTTTTGTTAAAGAGCTAGCGACAATCTACCATGCACAAATATCATGTTAGATTTTCTCCAATCAATCTACGGGCCTAGTGCGCTTAGCAGAACTAGGATTTAATAACCATTATTGCAATTCATCATACAAATGAGTTCTTGACAGAATTTTATTGCATTCATTACATATTTCTTTGTACGGCCTTCTTTTACGCATTCTGCGGATCCCACCACTTTTTTGACCCAGTTCGTTGTTCTCTTGCACGAAAGTCTTTCAACATGCAATCGTATACATTTCTGAGCAACCATGGCAAATAAATTAAGGCTTCAGCTGACCACCTGCTTTGGCTTCTGGGAGAGGGTTATATTTGCGTACTTAAAACATTATAGACGAAATAAAAAACAGCGGTCAGAAAAGAAATAAGGAGTGTAGTCTCCAACCTAAGTAGACTAAAAGGAAACTGCTCTGAGTGTTTCTCAACTGTATCGAAAGTCGAGACTATTTTGGAAAGTGAACAGCTAACTACAGCGATTTGACCGTGGAAAGAGCAATGAGAGGAACCACACACACTAAATTCAAGTGCACAGATAACCAGAGCTTCGGCACAAGAAAGGTAAGAAAGGTTCGAACATAGATGTCATGTGTTCTGAGAAGCGGATCGATGTAGGTACACATCCGGTAAAGGCCTCGGCATTCTTCCGGTAATCAGCGTGACTGTCGATTTTCCAATCATATGCTTCTCGAAATCAATCATTTGTCTCCAGAACCCAATGTTGGGAGAGATTATGGGTCGGACCTGAAAAACTAGCGTTCGATGTAGTAGCGTAGTGATAGCAGTTTAAAGTGATATGTCAAATGTTCCATCACGTCACTTGTTGTGACATTACCTAGGGTTTAAATTCGTGAATCAATAAATATAAATACACAAGGAGAGGTAGTTACGGTAAACACTTAATTGAAGAACTGGAAAAAAAATTAGTCAGAGTTTGGAAAACAAATTTATGACGTTTAAGTGAGCATCTCAGACTTTTTTTCACAAGAACTCTAACACAGCGTCTTTTAGTTTGAATTCTGCAGAGGCTCACAATTTCGATAAGAAGAAGAAGTCAAAAAAAAGCTTCTTCAACATAGTACTTGCTGCAGAAGATCGTTTTCTAACCAAATAAGGGGTGAAAATTAAAAAAGGGTGCGATGTCACTAGGAAGTAGTTGATCAATCAACATTTCTCATCTGAGTAGCTGAGAAAACCTCATTGTTAGCCAATTCTACAATATTTTAACCATAGACATTGAATTCGCAAAGTGCTCTTCTCTTCTTTTGCTCAGTATAGGAGTAAGACAGAAAATAACGTTTTGTTGTAACCAAATGTCGGCTAAATATCCATTTCCTATCGCAGAAGTCGACTGTACATATTGCTAATAGGTGGTTCAAAATGACAAGATCGAAAGAGAAACCGAACCTGATTTACGTGATAGTAAGAGTCTCTCAGTGACTTTCCTCCTTTAATGACGAGGTACATTATTGCTAAGGTTGCACTCCTGCTGATACCGGCAGCACAATAAATCACGATTTTTCCACCCTAAACATTTTCACCAAATCCGCATAAATTTTGGTAAAGAAGGGGATGAAATCTGAATATTTCTACTACCTTGATATGAAGAGGTTTAGTGACTCATACCTTGTCTCTGGCAGCATCTATGAATTCACAGGCCTCCTCGAAGTATTTTGAGATGTTAGCGATGTTGTTATCGTCAACGTTGAACTCTTTGTACTCAATACCAGGAAACTTTTTATTCAGTCCGATATTACTGATGTCAATTGCATGTGTTATTTGAAACTGCTTAAGCTAAAAGTGTTAAGCACTTCATACGAATTCGTAGATGTGTGTTTTATCTAGTAGTAAATTAGAAGCTTATAAACTGCTCATATATGTGTAGCGCTGCTGTAGCTGTCTATTATCCAATGAATTGGTAAAAGCAGACATTTTGTGATGCTTCAGAAATAAGGAGCATTAGAAATGGAATCTGACTTAATAAACGACAAATTTTCAAAAGGTAAGAGCACATGGATCAAGCAAGTACAAGTAAAAAAAAACCAATGATGAATATAGAAATAAGTAATGAGCAAAATGTTCTGTCTGTTACTGTGAAATAACAACTATAAAGACGTCTTTACATGTATTGTTTCGAAGATGGCAAAATATCCTAGAATGTTTGAAGCGTGAAGAAGCAAAACAGCTACAGCTAAATTTACGACTTAGAGCAATCCAACTAAGCTATCTCGTATTGGTGCCAGTTATCTCTTATTGGTACCCATATCCTAAAGTTAACGATGATTTTTCTTCTAGGATTATTCGTTTCGTTATGAATACACACTAACCTTAGATTCAGTAATGCATCTATAGCTTGCCACATAAAGATAAGGCAACACTTCTGATATAGCACAGAGTGCATTGCTTTTTTCTGGTGGGAGAACCTCCATTACGAACGACCGCGAAAATTTTCTATTTACTCCTAAATAGGCATGAATATATGAGCAATAATCAGAAATGTTAGACATAGAAGATTACGTTTGCAGGAGAGAAAAGCAAAATTAAAGGAAAGTACTCCAAGCAAAGTCTATTGCTCTTTCAAGTGGGAAACACATCGAGTTGTGATTGAAAATACTGCGAGTCACTTGGGTTATCTATGACAATTAGTATTCGATAAACAACGCTCTACTACCACTCCAGTTCCTACCGGAAGTAGACCGATCAAATCTGAGCCTGTTAGAAATTTTGGATATCTCAGCAAATTACCGCAGACCTACAATAACTCATGAGATTCTTCCATTCTTCGTGAATTCAACGAATTGTTCTCGAACTTTGTTTTTTATGAACTTCATCTTGAGGAATTCTATGAAAACAAGAATCTCGTCATGCTCTAGCAAACTTGTATTTATAACTACATGATGGGAAACTAGCGAACATTGGGGACCCAAAAAACGCAAAGCAAAGAACCGGCATCTTCGAGAAAGAGGATCGCAACAAAAAGAGGAATTACTCTGCTGTAGTTATCCAGAAGACTCGCCTATTTCCTAAAAGTACCTTCATCCAAAGCCAAGTCAGTTAATGCAGCATGTAGGATTCCTCTAATAGCGTTTTATTTAGAGAGAGAACAGAGTGCGAAATTCTTCAGTGAGATCGTTCTTTTCCCCTAGGTGTGAGTATTACATTTTGTTAGAAAAGAATTACAAGTCGGTGTCACGTTGGATAAAATACCTTGTTTTTGTGTTTTAAGGAGGTACTCATTCAAAGAAAATCCTAAATTCTTCCCAAGCAGTTCAAGGAGTAACTGCAACGACCAACAGATTTTCTCGATGTCGTAGCAAACTAGGAAGAATAAATGCGATGGAAATCGAAAGGCTATAGGCAAAGGCTCAATGTCATGATTCGATTATGAGGACTTTGGGTGATTTAGGTACACATGTAAAAACCATGTAAGTGGAAGAGGCCAAAAAAACGTGGGAAGAATGTAGTCGCCGTGAATTTTGAGAATAAGAACTTGTGTTAGCAATTACCTTTTATAGGTGCAGCGAGTTACGGGTTGTCGGGACGAAATTGTTGAAAGGTATGCTTGTTTAAGTGAGATACGAAATCACATCATTTCCACTCTTGGAGAGGAGGAAGCAATAGGAAAAACAATGGCGACACCACACTCTTTCTGCGTTACACGTGACATCATGTTAACAGCTGATGTTTGGGATGTCACGAAAATCTCATCTGCCACACAAATAGTTAAAATAGATGGCCTGAAAAGTTCTCTCTCCATGAGCTTGCACGTGATTCTTTTACTAGGGTGAAAACGCTTTTAAAAAAGTGTACTCGTTTAAGGTGTAATTAAACACACGATGCCAAAGTCGGGCCATAAGCCGAATTAGTTCCTAACTGGTTCTTTGGGTTAAGTAGCTCAAATGCTTGGATCATATCTAGACCACCATAATAGTCACACAGGTTATTTCGGTATTTCAGAAACATTTGCACCAAATGTACTAAAAAATGTTCCAGAAACAAACGTATTACAGGGAATTAACTAATATAAAATGATTATATGAAATAATTAACGTACAGATTTTGCGTTTGAATTCACTGCAGTTGGCATGGTATGGAATCTGTGTCTACTTTCAATGAAATATAAATGCATTGCTATAAAGGACCATGAATTAAGTGCTTCTCTGAGAAGTTTAAAGAGGAATTATGCACCAAATCTTCTTTGGATAGGTAGGGTTACTGGAACTGCTTTTTTTGACTAGTGGCACCGATCTGAAGATTTCTCTATGTAAGGAACCAATCAGTAGCAGTTATTGAAAAGCGTAATGCTAGTTGTCAACGAGCCTGTCTCGTATTATATCAGACAGAAATAAGGAGAATTTCGACAAAGGCGAATTCTGTGGACAGAGTTGTTATCTTGAGTAGAAATGATGTGATTAAAGAATGTTAGTGGACTGTGGGCTAGTAATGCCGAACCGCTTAACGATTCCGTGGACTGTTGTTTCCCATTGTCTCGTTGTTGTTGACGCTAACAGAATCGCAAAGAGAGAACACCAATCGCCCTCCCTCATCTCGAACAGCATGATTGCAGTCAAGAGGTTATTGATTCGCCGCTGCTTCGCAAGACGTTGGTTCCACTTTTTATTAAGATATTTCATGCACATCAATGATTTGCTTATGGTGCATGGGAAGTAATTGAGCAATTGGTAACAAAAAAGGGGAATGGAACAAATGAGTAAGTGAATTTGTTGTTACACTAAGCGGAACGCAATTTATCTTCATGGAACAATGTTAAAAGGTTTTGCGCTCCCTTGACATAATTCCGAACTAGCGATGGTTCCACTAAACGTTGTTGTCCTTATCATATAATTATCAAATCAATCGCTTTCATGGTCGCCTGAACAACTTGCCCTGTGGAATGATGGGAACTCTGTTTGCGTACAGACTAGTTCTGATATTAAGAACAATCAATAGGCTGAACTACAGCATTGATTTATACATTAGCGTTGCAAAAAAATAGTGGCAGACTTTCATTGACTTTTCAGTTTTAGCTTTACAAATACATACATTATGGATGAAGCAGGAAAGGGGAACTTAATTGAGAGGAAGAACGGTGTGTGTTGTGTTCGCGCCTGAAAGAGTGGTCAGTCACCAACTTTCTGGGTCCAAACTATGTGGTTAATTCCTTGACTTTATACGTATTCCAGCTCTGGACTACATGACAGAAACTTGTACTCTGGACACATCAAAAAAAAGTAGAAGGCGCTCAAATGGCCTTTTTCCGAAGGTGAACCGATGCACCCAACTGCAATCCGGTTTTAGTAGTTTAGATCTCCAAAGAATATCATCTGTTGAATAGGCAGTAGTATGCGTGTGAAAAGTAATAGGTGAACCTGTCATATAATAAGTAGGCGTGATGAAAAGTGGATGAAAAGAGAGATAGAACGACTCCCGATAGAATCAAAACGACACTCAAGTGAAGCCTCCAAAAATATAAGAAGACATTTCCGTTTCTCCTTAAATTTCGTCCGTATATTAACGACTTACCGCGCAGAGTTTTTTGCTTACGTTTAATTTACATAGATTTTGGACTAAGTGACATGATGTTTTCAAAGCAAGAAAAATCGCATCGTTTGGCCTCATGATTTTGAAGTTAGGCGTACTGCAATGCAAGAAGATCGAAATGTCAATAAAACATAATCAGAGGTGATCGATTCCAAATATGGAATAAGAAGCTGCTTCCAAAAGTTTTGTGTCGAAGATATGAGCCTTTGTGACGAGAAAAGTTGGGTGCACTGATCAGCAATTGATGGCGACACCAATATGTGAACACAATAATTGAACCTGGTCCCCCTGAGAGCACTCTATATTATCAGGGAAAAAAGTTTACTTTGCCTGATCGGAAATCGTTTGCCATTTGAGGGAGAGGAAACTTTCAAAAGTTTTCAATAAATAACTGCTATGCGATCTGAATGATGAACAAAATTTCTTTAACCAAAAAAAAACGACTCATTTCTCTATCCCATTGTGATATCAAATGAAAAAAAGGAAGCTCCATGATAATTGGTACCATCTACAGAAATGTTTGGAGTGGAATAAAAGTCATGATTTCCAGAGCCGAATTCGCATCAGAAGAAGGTTACGTGAACGTTCGGTGTTCTGTAGGTGGGTTAGTGCGCTACAACTCTGAATATTGGCGAAACGATCACAACAGAGAAGTCATGAAACTGATGAAATATATCAGAAATTAGGAATCCATCGCCAGATGACTGCCGCTTTTTTAAAGCTTACTTTCTACACAAGCTCTCTGACAGAGCCTTTGTAGAACTACATTACCATCTCTAATGTCCTTGTTAAAGATGATCAATGCGACAGATAGGAGCTTACACTTTATGCAAAAAAGACAGTGAACGATGTGTTGCTAGAATGAATGTTCAATTTTAGTGAAGCTTTCCAATTACCACCAAGCACCATTTATTAAGAAGATCAAATGTAAACAATCACAGATAAAAAAGCAATAACAATCTGCTATGCTGAGGATAGCATTAACAGTAACATCATGTTGGCGTTTCACACATATTTGGTGCAGCACCATTTCAAAGAATAGGGCGGTTACCAAACAAAAATGTTTCAAAAACCACTTCAACAGCGGGATTGTGAGCATCGCAGTGCTGAGCATAACTGTTGCAGTCGGAGCCTATGCTGGCACATTCGACGGTGATCAACTCCACACTACACACTGGAATGTAAATGCACAGAGGGCGACGATGACCGCCCAGAGTCCAGATTGCGATGCTGATCTTCGTCGTCCACGCCCAGCGTAGCAGTACTTTCTCGATTTACAAATGCATTCCTTAATATCGAGTAGATCGTGGAGTCTGAAAGGTCAAATTATCAGCAAAAATATTACAATGCAGGACTAAAAAAAAATAAAACAAATGTCCGACTCTCCACACTTTCCACAAGATCCCTACAATAAGGGTATGGTGTGTAGCTATCAGTTTTTGCCACTTACCTAACGCAGCCATTGTCCTCTTGTTGTTCCATGAATTTGGTGTCAATAGCTCCGAAACTTTCAGCACATCCTCGCAATACGAACGAAACCCCCTAAACAATACTACAAATACATCAAAAAAGGGTGAAACTATATTACCACAAAATGACAAAATATCATTCTAAATTTCGTTCTATAAAAGTCTAGTCAGACAGCTAACTTTCTAATATATATGTATCCCACCCTTGTGGCAGTACAAGGACCACTTTTACTGCAAAGGTTTGTGTTCCAATGCAAAACATTAGCAGAGACTTTGAAGTTTTTAAAGGATCTAAATAGTTAGGATGATGCTGAAATATTTGCAAAACTTAGACCCCAGGCCAGATTCGAACTCGCTACTATTCTTTCCGGGAGCCCATGTGTTTCCTACTGTACCACTGAAGACCTTGATTTGCGTGTCTCTCAGCTAGTTCGCTACCTAACGGTGCAATCAGCAATCACCTGTCAACAGGAATGATCTAAGGAACACAAACAGGCATTGAACCCAGTTAAGCTGAAGCTTTAGTCGTAATCACAATGTTACCTTTTATTTACTGCCTATTATTTTTTTTCACGGCAGGATATTATGTATACAACATGTATATGATGCTGACATATTTGCAAAACTTGGACCCTACGTCAGATTCGAACGCGCGACTACGCTTTCTTGGGGCTCATGTGTTGCCCCCCTGCATCATAAAAAGCCTTTGATTTGCCTTTTTGCCAGCCAGTTTTGTACCTTAACTGCGCTGACAGCAATCGCCCCCTTAACGGAAATGATGAGTGACGGATATAAATAGCACATGAGATTGTAAGAGTAGTAGACATGGTGTGAAATGTGAGCGTGAATTCCGAACCACATGCTTCTGATGCCGCATGGCTCCTCTGCACAAAGCGGGCAGGCAGATGTTAAGTAGTCCGCACATAGCAGATAGATATAGAAATTGAGAAAAAAACTGATCTATTATAAAGAAGCGTTTCAAAAAACGCAGGACATTTCACTGCAAAATACATAGGGAAGGTGTAAAACGCCTTCTCCGAGAAATAATCTCCATGCCTGGTACGAGGGGTAAGGCCCAACAAGTTAACCGTGAGTACACCCAGCTTCACAAGCAAAGGTATTATGACAGAGGATGTTTCCAGAAGTCAAAGACTAAAGTACGGTTGGCAGAGAACTTCGATCCAAAAAACAAACTAGCAACCAAGTGAAAACTGTGGTGGTTTAGCACTGCTGCTAATCCACCACATCTTTTTGCTTGGCTACGGGACGCTTCTTCTCAGTCAGATTCTCTCTACCCTAACTCAGCTGCAAAAAGCGAACACAGTATTGCGTAGTATTCCACTCGTGCAGCACGGCCTCCTACGCTCAACCACGTTTTACCTCCAAGATCGACTTCCCTTTTACCTCGGAATTGATAAATAATCCACTCTCTTCTTTATAAACACAAATAACGTTTCGCTGGATTTCGCACTCTATAGATCCTGGAATGGTCAAATTGCCTGCATTCTAGGAAGTAAAACACCGCCATAACCGCAAGGGAAAAATCACGAAATCTAGTTTCAATCGCACCGAAAACAGAATAGCTTTTCCGCTTCCTTACCACTTTCTATGAGTCTTCCACTGAGTATTTTATGTGGAAACCACATAAAGTTCACATGGATGGGTGATTTGCCCTTGCCACATAAAATATTAGTCTGAGATATTGTGTGAGATCAGACGTAGTAACCGGACATTCATCGCTGCGGTTCATTTTTGGATACTCAGAATCCATGCAGAATTCAAAAAGTTCGACTGGAGCCACCAATGAAGTTGACTACGGCAATATTGTACTTGTAAAACACGAACCGAAGCCATACGTACAGTTGGAAGACCTTCGTGGACGATGCGTGGAAACGAATCGAATGTAAGAAGTGCTGGGATGCGCACAGTAGACGTGAAGATGGGTGGTATAGAAAAGAAATAATTTTGTGCACTTTCACTCCATATAACTGGATTATAACATAAATAGCATTTTTTGAAAACTTTTTAATAGTTAGAATTTAAAATGTCGGAGCAGAAACTTCAACAAAATTATTTCAACGAATTCAAACTTGGAAGCGCGCAGCATGAACGGTTCCAAACTTGAGTGAGGTATGGAACCAAGGAAGTGTCAAAGACTACACGGTGCAAAGTTCGTTTGGAAAATTTCGTCGTAGCGAATTCTACTATGAAGATTAGGTTGGTCGAAGACATTCTGCTACAGATGACGATGAAATAATGGTTTTCGTGCAAACAAACACAAGCAGAACTCAAAGCAAGCAACTAAACTGTATCGAAGCATCCGAAGAAAGCCGGAAAGTCGAAGAAGTTCGACAAATAGGTGCCGATGAATTGAATGACAATCAAAGAAGTCATCGTTTTGGGGAATCTTCGGAACTTCTTCTGCGTAACCAGTATGACCCGTTTCTCGAGCGTATTTTGACGTGCGACAATAAATGATCCTCTGTGATAAGCAGCGGCGATCGGCTCAGTGGTTGAACCACGATGAAGCTTTGCAGCACTTCCCAAAGCTGAAACTGCACCAGGAAAAGGTCGTACTGGTCGTTCGGTGGGCTGCAGCTAATCCGACCCATCGCAGCTTCTTCAATCCGGTTGAAACAAATGCGGCGAATAAGTGCTTCCAGCAAGTCAATCAAATGCACCATAAACTTGAAAGTCTGAAAAAACATTACCGATAACACTATCGACACTGTAGAAGTTGAACGAGACAGGCTACGGTGCCTACCGAATGCCACTTCTTCAAGCATCTCAACAATTTTCTATGTAAGAATTTTCCAAAAAACCAAATCGAGGCCAAAACTGCTCTCAAGAGCCTCATCGCCCCAAAACCATCAGAGTTTAAGGCGACTTGACAACATAAACTTGTTCTCATTGACAAAAATATGCAAATTCAAATGGATCTTATTCCGACTAATAAAGTTTGTTTTGAGATGACACAAGTTCCTTTACAGAAAACGTGTTCAAACCGTGTACTGTTTTCCGAACACCTAAATAAATGGTTCTCGTCTCCAGTTACATCTTGTGTTAAGAATTAATTCACTTCCAGTCGTTCAAAAAAAACTCATACATTTAAGTGCGACTACGGTGTAAAACAGTTAAACCATATAATTAATGACATTGCTACTTTTTTAGATATGGCTATTCACAAAGCATCAAGAACGGCAATTATTTCCCAAGTGATTAGTTTGAAGCATGAGTTGAGAAGATGCTACGGATGCCACTGACTGGCTCTAAAGGTCTTCCTGATTTTAAGATCCTCAAGATCGTAATCTTGTAACTGGGACATTACTTGCGCTTCCTATTACTTCATGAAATCGTCTGTAATATCTTCTTAAGCATTGTTCTTTATTTAAATTCTTTCCGAATTGAGAAAAAACACGTTGAAATGAGATGGGCACAGAAAATCAAGCGCTATGAAATAAACATGATGTAGAATCCAATCCCACACTCTTAGAAATAATACTTTACGGTTAGCCTGGCTTTAATAAAGTTTTCTTTAAAACATTTCATGCACTTCTTTCATATAATAAATAACTTCAGCACTCCACCTTCGTTGTGATCCACAAGTGCAATTGTTTCGCAATATCGATGCCGACATTTTTGCTTATGTAGTAAGGAGAGGTTCCTTGCGTTGTTACATTCTTCCGTAGCTACTTCTGAAATATGAACTTGAAAATTAGGACACTCTCTCCACTGGAAGCGTACAATGCTCAAGAGGGCCTCTTTTGGCCGATGGGCTGTACAGAATGACTCATTTTTCGCTACACAAGCTGTTAATTAATCTCAACTCATATTGATCGTATTTTTTAAGGTCTTGTATGCATCCTTCATTATAATTCATTTGTGTTATGAAAGAAATCTTGTTTGCCATCCAACTAGATGTCAGTTGTTGATTGTCGGCTTTCTAAATTATGGTGAGTTTATTTCGGTATTTGTTTATACCCACCCATTATTTTGTCGCCTTAGTTCCTGATGACAAATGGGAAGGAAATAATAGTCAAAAATTCCACAAAGTTTTTGGTGCAAATGAAGGAAATGGAACCAGAGTACATGTTACGTGGTACACCTAGAATTCAGAACATCCGCCTAAACGCTATATACGTTATCCGCTTTTTGGCGAGCTTATTACCGTTCCTTCCTTTTTTTTCGTCGCTTTCTTCTGTCGAGATGATTGATGTACCACGGGTCCTCACCATCTAAGAAAAAATTACCTATTTACAACAAAGGTCCTCGTTTTGGACGAATACTACTGGACAAGAGTTGGCTTTTATATGGCTGAATTATGTCAGGCGATGAAGGAGTGAACTTTCCTTTTAATAGACTTATCGACACTGAACAAAAAAAACTGAAGACAGTGACAGCAGTGAGGACGAGAGACTTCTTGAAGTGAATCAGCGGATGAGCACAAAGGTGATGATGATGATGAAGACGGTACGTGACCGAAAAACGTGGCACCTCATGACTTCTGGGCCGTCAGTGACAGAATCTTGAGGATAGGTTGCGAAGATCTGAGCTGCGCCGTACATCAGTTAGATTTCGTGGGTGTGGACTAAATTTCAGAAGACATCATCCAAGCGCCCTGTACTTGAAATATCACCTCACGTC
This sequence comes from Angiostrongylus vasorum, assembly GCA_018806985.1. Lineage (NCBI taxonomy): Eukaryota > Metazoa > Nematoda > Chromadorea > Rhabditida > Metastrongylidae > Angiostrongylus > Angiostrongylus vasorum. The sequence goes on from JADANN010000365.1 coordinate 1,356,998, forward strand.
TCTACTGCATAATAGAGCGCTATGCCGACAGTTGAGTCAAGGTGAGCGCGTAGTTCCAGTTCCATTACTTTGTCGGTGAATTCTTTGATAGGCTCGAATACGACCCATGCTGCTTTCCTTCTTCCGTCTAATTCCTCCTTTTAGTCTCTGAAATCAGACGAAGATCAAGCTGGATTTCTTAATCTTCGCATAACTTTTTCCATGAACTGGTTCATCGTTTTGTTCATACGCAGTAAAATATTTTTTCCTAGTTCGTTAAGCTCAGTCAGCATCGTCTCTGCTTCACCGGTAATGCTCGAAAAAGATGACGATGTCTTCATCAAAACGAAAGTTTGGATGAAACTTGCCATCAATGCGCGTATCCTTATCGTCTTTTTTGAGCGACATCTCACTATGAACTGCAATGTGGTTGTAAACCGCTTTCGTGAGATAACCTCGTCCCGTCAAACCATTTTTCCACTGGGCGTGGTAGGGATCGATTGAAAAGCTCATTCAGATAGAGTTTTTTATGTAGGATGGGGTTCACCTTTTGATCAACGAGTGCTAATAGGATTGCATTTATTTTGACGCTGTTAAACGCTATTTCATCGTCGACAAGATATTTTCCTCTCTCAAATTATTGTGTCTAATCCTAAATTAATGAAATGGGCTGCAGGATAATCTTTTGGAAGAGCGTGTAAAGCGTACACACCAAGCATATCGGGCGACAGTTATGAAGATTCCTTCAGTTACCATATTTACACAGGATCACTGCACGCGAGGTTTTGAAGGTAAGATGTCAAATTGATTGCTAGAAGTACATGTAACTTACAGCTTCTAGTTCGAAAGTAGCTGAGAGTGATATTGTCGGATCCAGAAGCTGTGCTTTTTTTCACGTTTTCTACAGCAACTCTAATCTCAGACAAAAAAGACCTCGAGCAGTTTTTCCTTAGCTGTGATTTTTTGGATCCAGGACGGGTAAATGAGTGGGCTGTTGATGTTCGTAGAGAACTGTCCCCATCGCAAAACATCATTGCCATAGACTCTGTAGCAGCCACCATACACTAGTCATTTTGTCCATTCGCACGAGATCCTTTCTCCTTGACGAGCAATACTGTGCCCTCAACCAAAGCATCATAAGAAAATCGGCATCGTCGACTGCTTCCCCGTCAACCGGCGCAACTAATGAGTGCGAATACCATTGGATATAAGCTCTTGACAGTATGGCGCATACGGAAACCGGTGATAGGCCCACAAACAGAAAGGGTTTGCTTGACATATATTCCATTATTCTATACTAAATCTGATCCGTGCTAAGATTAGACTCATCAATAAGCTGAAATCAAATTTGTGTCATTAACCATGAAAAAAAAAGTAATGTTGTATATCAGAGAGTATTCTGAAAGAGACCCTTCTCATACATGACTGTTCAACTGTTGTTAGAGAAGACATGAAGAAAAACTACAAGTTGTTTATCGAAGGACTTAGAAGCTGTGCCGAACACGCTTCAGTTCTTCAATCAAAAAAATCTTCATTGAACAGTTTGACAAGGCCCTTCAAAGGAGCCATGAGCTGTTGAATCAAAAAAGCCAAATATGTTCATTATTCCTTCATGTCGCGTAAGAACTTTGAAGACGTACTCCTGAAGAGGGATTGTGGATTCATTCAACACGTTTGTGTAAAGATGGCTAACGTTGAGAGACCTCACCAATTACGCGCTGTAAACACACGCTTTACGTAGACAATCGAGAAACATTTGAGTGTTCTTGAAACAGGTTGGTATTTTTTCATTATGTGAGCCAAGAGAGGCATATCTTATTACCTTTAGTACGTTGCAGGTGGATCAACTCACAAGAGAAATTGGTCATTATAAATTGTAATGGGTATAAAAAATAGCTTTTTCTCAGATGGCGCCTTTCACAGCATCTACGACATCTATGGTGGGAACTAATCGATGAAGACAAAATGTGTTGTAACGAAAAAATCTGTAGTGTAAAACAAACACATCTAAAGAATGTTAGCCGAAATCTACTCATGCCGGGCACTCTGCTCTACCCTCGTATGAAACAATATGAATCGTTTTCGTTCACACCAAAAAACCAACAAACCGTGTGGGTATGTAGTTCTTCGTACTTGTAAGAACTGCCGGATTGTCTTCTTCATATCATTAGACAGGTGTTTTAGTGGCGACGCACAATGGTAGCACCAGTTTTCATCAAGAGCTGGAATAAAAAAGACATTTGAACCTCAGGAACGTAGTGCTGTCTGATACCCTTATTCGTACAGTGTGAAGCAACCTTCTGGCTCGTTGATCCAATTCGTTTGCAGAGCATCCCGCTGATCTTCATGTCTAATGCTCGATTTTGCCAAATATCTGGATTGCTGCTGTGATCGCATTTCTTGCTCGAAGGCCTTCTTTTCATCATTGATGATCTGAAACGCATATCTGTGTCTTCAGATATAGTAATTACGTGTGCACTCGAAATAACGGTTGAGCACTGTGGCTCGCTAAAAACCTAGCAAATAATGGTGTCGAACTGGCCAACAAATGACACCTACTCAACGATGCTCTGAAAATATTTGAGTTTGTTTATAATGACGACAATGGAGTGGGAATTGTTAAAGATCACTTGAAATACAAGCATGGTTGCTGGTTAGATTTCTCATAGTATCTAAGCCATCCTTCATTACGGAGTCTGGAAAATGATACTAAGTCACTCGGAGTTCATGAGAATAACAGCTCTTAATAGGGCGCCACCGTTATTTGGTGATACCAAACAAGTTTTCGATTGAAAATCAGCTCTTTAATTTATCTTCCATTTTTAGCAGTAGTGAATAAGTATACAAAAGTACAAATAAACCGAATACAAGGATCTGTCACTGTCCTGGTACAAAGCTAGTCGCATGGTGGCAAATTTCCCTCTGATCCACAAGGGCGGCGACTGCCTGTGGTGGTGACTACCTGGGGGCAGACTTTGGCCCGACAAACCATGGGAGTTCAGGAAACCACAACGGCTAGGCTAGAAAAACTCAGAAAAGATGGAGATTATGCGAGACCCGCACAATCAGTGAGGACGGGCCATCGAAGCACCCAGGTGAGTAAGTGTACAAATAAAATATTTTGTTCGAATTGTGACAGAAAGATGTTGGACAACATAGCAACTAGGATCTCGAAATAATTTGGTTCTTCGTTGCTCTCATTTCCAATTTTCATTTCCAGGTGAATAAACATTCGAAACGAAAAAAGCAAGTCAACAAGTACCTAGAACAAGCGATAAGATATGGAAGAAAAGAACTGTTGTTCACAGCCCCCTAAGGACGCATCCGTCATTTAGTACTTCTTACAGGATTGATAGACTCACCTCTACCCAGTGCAATCAACACTTGATACGATGCAAGTGTCATGCTCCGACACTAACGTACGTCATTATGCTCGAAGCATAAGACCTTCACAGACGATGATGTCGAGTTAACGAAACAAATACGGACAGGAAGTATGGTGTGCCGAGCACGGTTCGTAAGGTACTGCCATCTAGTTTTCAGAACAAATTTTTTAAGAAAGGAGTGACCATGGAGAATAGTTCGAAATAATAGCAAAAAGTTGAGTAATCAGTCGTGAAAATACCTGAAGATATGCGGTGGAATACTCTGTGCTAAATTTCAGTCAGGAAAATATTTATCTGGCTTGAAGATTAAATGGCCTTTTTAAATAATTTTGAGGACAAATGGCTAACAATAGGAGGATTAAACTTGCGAACAGTATTTCGAACACATGTATCACAGAATCAGGTGACCACAATGAAGACTTGACTACACAAACAAAGAATATCGAAAACCTTACCGACTAACCAAAACTGCCACAGATGCCATAAACGAAAAAGCGAACGAACTTCGCGCAGAATAAACTGCTGATAGGCGGATTTGGAGTTCTATAGAAAACAGCGATGGAAGGCTCAAAAAGATAATGGCTCCAGAAGAACTTTTTAAAGAATTTCTCCTGGAAATTGTGTATTTTAATTTAATGGCGTTTTTTGTGGGACCTGTATTTTACACCTGCTGTGCCGCTCCAAGAACTTCTCGCTCGACTCGTTTCTCGCATCCGTCATACACGAAGATTTTCGAACTTTTTGTGCGTGGCCTCGGGTGCTGCTTCAGGATTTTCTTTTCACCTTGAATGTAGTTGAATGCTGGTCCAGTCGACTGACATGCTGCCCTCTAAGTCCGGTACCAATTTTCCGACCGTCGACGGATGACAGGCTTGGTGAGCCCGGAGCGGGGTTGAACCAGCACCGTGCTCTTGATGATTGGCATCACTACCACTGTGGTACTCCCCGACCTTAATTTAGCAGTTTAGGCTTCGTAACTCGTCCATACAGACAATATCCACAAAAGCTAAGGTAACTGCACATTCTATAAGCCCCACACAGCCTTCATCGTGCAGGCGAGCTGCAAGGTTAGTAGTATCACAAAATACCCGTATTTATCATAAGGCAGTTTTCCTCGTGAATCACCTGTATCACCTGTAGTCCCGCTGATCCCCGAGTGACTCGAGCGGGCGCCAGTAGATCTTCCATTTTTCCCTGCCGCGTGCAACACTGGCGCAGTGGGTTCTGCTCGCTCTAGGGACTCCTTGAGCATCACATCTTTCTTCTAGGTTCCTCGTAAAAAACTCTGACCATCGGGTGGGTGGTCTTCAGGCAGTACGTTTGACATCCCGAGGAATCCACTCACTAACGGCTCCTGTCCATCGGTTGTCATTCATACGCATCACGTGTCCGGCCCACCTCTTTGATTTTTGATCGTTGACGCAGGTCGGAGCTTCGGATCCCTTCCCTTACTTGTGTGAAACGGGATACTCCTAGCATCGTCCTTTCGACTGCGCGTTCGGTAACGCTGAGAGATCTTTCATCCTGCTTACGCAGTGACCAGATTTCTGACGCATACGTTATGGCAGGAAGTACCGTTGAGTCCAAAAAGTGGGCACAGAGTCCGGTGTTCTTTGTTCTCTTCACTACTTCACTACATCATCGAAGCTCTTGAAAGCTCCCTAAGCCACTCGTTTCTTTCTGCTCAGCTCTGGAACTAAGTTGTTCAACATGTTGATTTCCCGACCTATACAGACATAAATGGAGCATTCGGAGATATTCGTTCCATTGAGCGTGAATGGTGCATACGAAACCAATTCGTTCCTCATAAACATCGTTTTTGAGAGATTTAGTCGAAGAACAATCTTTCCATAGGCTATTTCAAAGTCGGCAAGCATACGTTCCGCTTGGCTAATGTTTGATGTTATAAGGACGATGTCATCAGCAAAGCGAAGATGGTGTAACTGCCGAACATCGATTTTCACTCCCATATTATCTCATTCCAGTGTTCGCATGACGTTCTAGAGGGTGGCGGTAAATAATTTTGGCGAGATGGTATCGCCTTGTCTAACCCTCTTTTGACGTCGATGTTAATATCGTTGTAGAATGATGATATCTTGGTTGCGAAATTTTTGTAGAGCTCACAAAAAATCTTTATGTACTGAGTAGAGACTCCTTGACTACCAAGCGCTTCCATGACTGCTTCCATCTCAATGGAATCCAAGGCCTTCTGTAAATCGATGAAAGTGAGACGGAGCGGTCTTTTGTACTCTAGCGATACTTCGATGAGCCTTGTTATCGAGTGGATGTGGTCCATCGTACTAAATCCTAAATTTTTTTTTCGAAACCCTGCTCGCTCACATGGCTGTCCTTCGTCCAGTGTTCTGCCAATCCTGTTTGGGACGACTCGAGTGAAAAGTTTGTAGACGACAGGTAGCAAGCAGATTGGGCGATAGTTGCCGATATCGTGTGGGTCACTCTTTTTGAACCATAACACGGTCTTGCTGGTCATCCACTGAGTAGGGACCTTGCATTCAAACAGGAAACGTGTGAAGAGCAGAGCCAGTGTGTTTAGGAGGACTGGCGGAAGGTTCTTCAGGTGTTCTGATCTTATCCTGCCCGGACCTGGTGCTGTTCGATTTTTCACCGACGAAATGGCATGCCGCATTTCGGGAGGGAGAACCGGTGGTACAACGTTTCGATCCTCCTTTATTTCATATGATAGAAGGTGGGCCTGGCTATCGAAGAGATGTGAGTAGTATTCGTGAATGATTTTCTCCATTGTCTTTCTGGACGCTGTAACTGTTGCGTCTGGGCGTCGGAGTGCAATCATCTTGGTTTTATAATTGGCGAAGCTTCGGTGGGCTTTGCAAATGCTTTTCCCAGCCTTTGTAGCTCTGCAGCTTCGACCATTACTGCTGCTCTTCTCTCTTTAAGATCTTCTTTTACCGCCTGTCTGCATTGTTTTGCAAGTTCGGACGTTAGTTCGCGGTTGCCCGCAACTCGTGCGATTCCACGCTGGCGTATCAGCTCGGGTGTTTCTGGAGACTGACGTCTCCAGGTGACTTTCGATCACTCAGCTTTCATAGCGCTAACGTGAAGATGTTGAATGAGCGGATCGTATTCTTCGTCGATGTTATCGACAACGGCATCTTCCAACAGCCGTCTAATGAATTGAATAAGTTGTGGTGGTTCTGGGACTTCGGTTTTTGAATTCAGCGACTTTTTCTCCTTTCCGCGAGAAACAGAGTCTTGCGCGAAGGAGACGGTGGTTTGATCCCGTGTAGAGTTTTGGGACAACAGCGACTTCCGTTAGGCAAAACCTTCTATTTACTATGATGTGGTCTATTTCGTTATGGTACTCTCCACTGGGAGACTCCCACACCCACCGTTTAGCGTTAGGCTTCTGGAATTGCGAGTTACCATGGATGGTCGTGGTCGCCATGATAAACTCAGATAGCCGCTCACCCTGTTCGTTCCATTCTAATCCATGGGTCCCAATGTTGCGTTCTTCAGACGTTCTTCTTGGTGCAATCTTGGCGTTGAAATCTCCAATGATGACCTTGAAGAATGTATGGTCTTCTCTGCAGAACTTCTCCAAGCCCATATAGAACGCTTCGACTTCTTCCTCGTCATAGTTTTATGTCGGCGCATAAACGGCGAAGATTGTTAAAGCCGCTAATGATCCACATTTTTTTAATCTTTAATTTTTTTTAATCGTAAACGTCCGATTCGGGTTGTAAGCTGTTCGAATGAATCGATGTTCATGGACAAACCCGTGTTGACGAGAACGCCGACGCCGCCGACTCCTCTACTGTCGCATGTTCCGAGGAACACTTCTTCTCGGGTGTCATAGACGTCGTTGAATGGGTGGCGTCGTCTCGTCTCAGCCAGGCCGATGACGTCGTGCCTTACCCTTCTTGTTTGCATGAGAAAACCTTCTATCGAGGACTCGGATGCAAGCGTACGTGCATTGTAGCTACAGATCTTCGTAATCCAAGCAGCTTCCATTGGCCCTGAGATTTTAGCAGCCTCTCCGTACTCGTCCTACCCAACGCTGCGAAATTGGGGGCCTCTTTCGGGGTCAGAGTAATGAGGCCCGTTTTGTTTACTGTGTTCAGCATTTTGATACCCACGTATAGCTTGCTGGGCTCTGAACGTGGGGGGCTGGGTATACTCAGCGGTAGCTTGCCAGTCTCTCCCAGAGGGACATGGAGTTTATTTGTTGGAGGCGACTCCTAACCGCCTCCCATATAGTTCCTTGTCACTTGACTGCAGGATTTTGGGCAAATTGACTCGTAGAATACAATCCGCATAAGCTTGAACGCCCCCCTCACACGTGTGCATGAATACGCCTCGTAAATACAGAAAGTATGTGCCAAATCGGCGCAGCAGAAACAGGAGTCCATCTCTTGGATCCACCTGCGTCTCAGGGAGGCAATGGTCGCTTTTACTCCGCGATTAACCCTCTATCCGCCACCCGAGGACGCGCCACGGAGCCTCGCGACTAACAGGCTCGAGATCGCTCATATGAGGGAGATCCGTGGTCTTCGTGGATATCGCCAGAAAATTGGAATGCTCAGTGAACTGGGACAATAATTTAGCACGAAGAAGTCACCACTAAGGACAGCTTGGTGGAAGTGTTGCATTCTCGTCACAGATCTCATAGTTTTTAAAAAGGCTAAGAAAACTTAGACGTGCAGTAAAAATCAAACGAACGCAAAAACTGCGAAAATCATAGATGAAGTTGTTGAACAGCGGATTCTGCATGAAAACAAAAGTCGGCTAAGCAAAGCAAGCGGACCAAATTAAAGGCGGAAGATGATCAAATGGACTTGCAGGAATAATATACATAATCCCTCTTCTTCAGTCTTTCGCATGTATACTACCATTATATTAATTTTGATGGTGAATTTATCGTCGTTTAATGGTTAGACCATCAGAATTCGATTTAGTTCATCAACAATTGCTCATTTGCTGACGGCGAAATAAATTACAGAAACCAGGACATCACAGCAAATCCATGTCTCAGAAGAAAAGATCTTGAACTACATCTGCCCTATTGCACACTGTTTTTCTTTCACATGCATCAAACGAGCAGAGTAGAGTTTCGTGACGGGACAGCACGCTACCCATTCACCTGTCATCCACTGAGAAACGCTAAAGGATATAGTATAGAGCGTTCGGCGTTGGCTAACCTGTATCACGCAATCGTGTTCATCAAGAGTCAAAGAAACGATATGAGCGGAATTTTAGCTTATAGAATGATTTGCGATGGTCTAATAACGTGCCAAGTGCTTCCATCCTCTCATACAAGTTTGGTAGCGGTTTGCCAACTCCGGAGGGATGGAAGGCTTTGTGAGCTTTGGAAGCGGTATTGAAACAACGACCACGTGCTTATCGCAATGCATCCATAAGCGCTGCGCTACAAGAACGAACGAGACACTATAGAGCAAAGAATCCGTCAAACAGAAAATACGTCTGACCAATCGTTTTCGTACCGACCATCATTTAACCTTGGTGGTAATAATCAATACCTTCTTGGAATGTTAAGCTATCATGAGGTTTATAAAGGTGTTTTTTTCGGCTAACGCTTCGACGTCTTTGCTTTCATCAGAGCAGATGGTCCAAGTCGATGGTTCACATTAGTTCGTTTTCTCAATGTGGTGCCTTCGTTGTCATATCGAGTCGGATCTTCTTCAATGGTACACCTCTCGAATAGGGCAACCACACCCAGTACGACTAGGACGATTGCGGACCATCGACACGGGTCATCCGGTCTGATGAAGACAAACACATCAAAACGTTAGCCCAAGAAGACTTTATCAACCTCGTGTTGGCTTAACAACCAAGAATGTACAGGTCTAACCGTTCGTAGAACGTGCATTGGACTACCATAATGTAAAACTCATATGCGCAGTAACATGGAAAACTTTTCGAGCGTAGAAAACAAGTACGAACGACCAAATAAACTAGCGCTTTTAAAGGATATGAGAGCATGAAAATGGTAGCTATACTAATTAGTATTATCAACGCATACGCGACGAAGAGGTTTCTGTAGGAACTACACGACATGAAAACAAGGGTCCCTTTAACTTTAAATTAATCGTAGTGAATTTTAATCCTCGCAATAAAAACTATTATAGTCGATGAATTTTCGCCTACAAGACAAAAACGGTTCCTGCTTTATTACCATGGAATGCTGATTCTCTGGAACCCATAACGCATATTTCCTCCACTTTTTTGCTGCAAGGTTCAAATAGCGAACGAGAAATTATCGTTAATTAAAGAAAAACCAGCTTCGTAGTGAAAGCATTAACAGGTAAATAAATACTTCTGATTCATTTTAATAAGCAATAATACTAGTAGTAGTAATAATACACTTTACCACAGAGTCGCTATAGGTATAGAAGCTATGCCAAGCTGCAAATCCTCACACTAATCACATTTCGTGACTTCTACTAATCCTTGATTAAAGAGTAGGATTGCGTGTGAATACACACCTAATGGGATATATGCGTTACAGTAGAAGATGGAAGACGTATTCTACGAATATATACAGCTTGCGCTGCTAAGTAAAACGCAATCTCTAATCCTACTGCAACGATTGAACTTTCCCCAACATATTCGGCTTATGAGCGACTTGTATATTTTTTTATTTTATTTCATTCTATATGATCTGTCTTCACGTCTGCGGTGCGTATCTCAGCACTTCTCATATTCGATTCGTTTCCTCGCATATATCATCCACGAAGATCTTCCAACTTTACGTGTGGCTTCGGTTGCTGCTTGAACATTTTAATTTCATCTTGAAAGTTGCAGAATGTTGGTCGAGCACTCCCTGGAGTCCTGAGATAGCGGGGCTGGACCGTTCCCCAATTGAGTTGTAGAAAACGACTTTTCTTCCCAGACAACTCCGATGCCAATTTCCCGACCACGGAGGTACGAGAGGCTTGGTGGGCCTGGAGCGGAATCAAACTAGCACCATGGTCGTATTTACGGACATCACTACCACTGTGCTATCCGTTCCTGATTTGTATATAGTTATCCTTTTTTCACACAACGAGCCACCACCGATCTTACCAAACACATTTAACATTGTACGTGATCTCTAAGATTTGCCCTAAAAAACATATATTGTAGAGACCTGTGCGATAAACCATTCATAAAGTTAGAGTTCCTTGGAAACGCTTATGTGAGGGTACTAGTTTCCTCCATAGGAATGACAGCAAACCATGCATGTAGCACGTGTAGTGAAGTTCATGGGAAGACACCGCTGTGTGAAGCGCTCAACAATGATCACATAAGTGTTATGATGAAGACATGTTTGCGAAAGGCGACATTTGCGACATGTACAAGATTAAGAAAGAAAATGAAAGAAGAAGGGTTGTTAAAAAAATTCTTGACCGTAGACGAACAATTAGTGTCAGCGTACAATTCTGAAAGAACACTTTGTTTGGATTTCTCTTCACCCATGTCTCACATGCGGTAGTTCCTCTAGTAGATTAGGAGGAATATAGATGGATTTTTATGGTACTTCATTTCCAAAAAAATAAACTAATGACTAAGAGTTCAATTGTACGGGACTAAATGTGGTCAGCTGCATAGTTTATTTCATTCGAAGAATATCATTCATCACTTTGTCAAAAGCCTTGTTTCACTCTTATAAGAGCCAATACTTAGAAAGAATAGATGACGGAAAGGTTCCACCTTCCCAAAAAAAAGTTGAATCTTTATTAGCCGGTTCTTACGTTTTAATCATCGGTACATTCTTTTTTTTTGTTAGATCCAATAAAAAATAAAACAGTTTGAATCAACTTCATCATACATACATCATGATTAATCCCATGATAGTCTAGGCTCAGAGATAAAATCTAGATGGATTGGTCTATAGCTTCATTACAGGTTCTTGCTGTAACAATCTTATAGCACTAACGGAAAATACTAGAAATCGAGTAGAACGGAGTCATTTTGAAGAAGACTCAAAATTAGAGCATATTTAACCTTATATCAGTCGACTACGTAGACGACCACCGAACTGGTGATAAACTGGCTCATGATTAATCCTATGGAGACCAAAAAAAGTGGATCACTATAGAGGTATGAAATTCATCGCAATCATATCACTAGATCTATCCAGTTCGCACAACATTCGTGTAACATAACCTGTTATGGAAATTATAAGAGTCGGAAGTCCGACAGTCGGCATAACCGTGAACAATGAGGAATTCTGGGAAAGGACTGCAAGGCCTCGAAATCCGACAACGTTGAGTGAAACTGACTGATTTCTTTACCCACATTATTGATTATGTGGTTATTGTTTGCGTCTGTTGCTCGTCTCAAGGACGTATGTGAAAGAATTGCATTGCATCGCTGCCTTACTATGCGTAGCAGCTCACCAGTCGACATCTTTTCAAATGACACCACGAAATAACGGATTACCTCTGACAGCTCAAACCAAGTAGAACATCTCATGAAATGCCAAGAGCAGGATTTTCTAATTTGTTTCTACATAAGTAGCCATGCTGAAACCCAACTGTGGATATGTTCCTTTAGTCCTGGACCAACTTTTGTTCAATTGAGTGGAATAACAAATAAAGAAAAAAGATGGAAGGAGAAACCTCTGGTTTCTTTATTGTCAGCAGAGATTTTCTTTAGTCGGGATTCTAGCACTCAACGCGAAACGATAACTGGTGAAATAAGCAGACACGTAACAAACTGCCTCAATCTTCCGTTATAAATGCTACACCTAAATTTAACCTATTTGATAGATATCCTTTTATAAAGTGCAAGAACGATGACGAGGTCCGATTTCTCCAATCTTTCCAATGTAATCGTCCACTGTTAACTAGAGACAGTATGGACCTACCATAGCGATTCTCTGTGCTTCGTCGTCTTCCGTCCATACGGCATCTATTTGCGAAAAAGCTTTTTGAAAGCAAAATAATGCTGATGAGACGAAACAGACGTCCATCGAGCATGCCAGCCGACTTGGGAGTGGAGCAACAGCCAGGCATACAGATCCAGTTCATGCGCAGGAGTAGTATTGTACGATCGATATACCTCAATTGCGCCGCCTCCGAATACAGTGCGTTTCCGCAGAGCGATCTTCCTCGGATTCCTACGAACCCTCGCCTTACGAACTGCGACATTTCGCTCCGCATGCCGTAAACCGAAGAAGGATAGAGAACACAGCGGGAGTTTGCTTTCCGTATTCTTAATTCACTAATCGGAACTGGTCACACCCAATTTATTATCGCTGAATACTTTGAAAAGTGGTCTTCACAATGAAGTCTGAAGTGACCATCAATGTTGAGCGAATTGGGGGTAGAGCTTGTCGCCGTCTAAGGGTAATTTATGTGAACAGTTCGTTGCACTACTTATAGGTTCTGACTTATCAATAAATAACGTGAGAAGAAACAAGCGAACAGGTTCGAGGATCAGTGGATTGGAAACTTTTAGGCTGTCAATTTATGACAAGGGAACAGAAGTTGTGGTTACCAGAGAGACTTTTCTTGTCAAAATCAGAACGTAAAGGCTGGTATTCACCGATGGTCTTGCGTCTACCGGCCCCTAAAAGTTCAAGGTTAGACCCATCATCGCTTGTGTATAAGGGCCAATAGATTGAATAACGTGATTTATAAACCTAATACTCATCCAGTTACTAAAACACATACCAGCCCATCTCACAAACGCTCAAATGTTTCCCTATCGTCTATCGAATGAATCCGTTATCCAAGTCATTCTCATTATACAACATAAAGGACCAATAACTATGTATGACTGAAGTAGTGCACAAACAGCTCAAACCCTTTATGACCCGAGACATGTTACGTAGGCACAAATGGGTGGGTTGGCCATGAGACAGCGATTGGCACCAACGCCTTCCATCACGTTGATGTCCAAGTTGGAAGACCCACTACTCAGTCTTTGGAAAATGCTGCACTGTGAATATACAGATGATTGATTCGTCATCTACTGTAGGAAACAGGAGCTGGATAAATGTGTCGAGTTACTGAACCAACAGTGAGAGAACACAGAGCTCGCTTGAACGGAATTGAAATAAAATTGGCTATATCCAAAAAATGACTACCACCACCACGAGGGACCAAAAAGCTAAGCAACAAAAAAATACAAAAAATACCTCTCATTGCCTCATTGCGAATACCTGTCCTATCATTCTATCAATTCATCGTTCATCCAAAGAGGGGTGAACAAAGGAAGGAAGCAAAAAAAAGAGTCGACAAACTTGACGCGGTAAATAGCCATTTCTTGTGGCTGCGCAACACTATGTTCTCAGTGTAGGTTTACAGGGAAAGCCGCGCCTCCACGCCATAACCCAAGAGAAAGTAAAGGTTCCCGTTTAACCTAGCCTTCATTTCCAAATTACAAGATAACCGTTGGAAAGTGCAGGGCCGAAGATTTTGGTAGCAGTGAGTGAACTACCACCAGGGAGGTAGCCAGGTATTTCGGAACCGCTTGTGTGATTTTGTATGTATAACGTAAAATTACACGGTTTACCGGGACGGTAGAAGCGGCAAGTGCTTGAGGGGCAGGTGGGTACCTGTTCTATTGTAATGCATCCGTGGACGAATATGCTGGCAATATGTTGAGCCGTTAGCTATTTGAAACAAATAATGTTGCTCACCACGTCGTTCCTGTTGGTTATGAAGACATTAACTTTTTCGATCAGCACAACGAAAACAAAGCTGGTCCTCGAAGTCACATCGACCTGCGTCGAAAGACAAGTGCATGGTCTCCGCATTCCACAATGTCTCAGCTAGGTGATGCACCACCTCGTTTGCGAATAATCGGCCCTAATCGAAACATGAATTTGCGCTTATTAGGAGTTCTTGTTGATTTAAGTTGAAAGCATAGGGCACTATCAAATTCCTCGAAGTGAGAAGAACACAGTAGTGATGATGAATGAAAAAATTCCCACCATATCCAGAATTCCAGCACTGCTACTCGTTCTCGATCCCCCAATGCTGGATCTGGATCACGAAGCGGATCCATTCAAATCGGCGAAAGGATATATTCTAAATGTTCAGATATGTGATTTAATTTCGCTGTTGTCAGTTGCAAGTGGTACTCATGAACAATGTGTTGCTGAATTCATATTTCGGGCAAAATTCAACATATTGCATCCCGAAAGCCGTTGGATTCAGCTAAAGCATTTTTTTCTGAGAAAGTCTCAAAAAGGAGAAGTTGCAGAAGAGCAATGGAATGACGGAATGAATTTCAGGAAGTTCTCTTGCAGCAGTACTAAAATTTAGTGGAATTCTAAAATGAAATTACCAATGTCGCCATAATAACGTGCCGTGAACAATTTAAGGAAAAAACTGCAAATGCACTTTTGAGTGAAATGCAATAATGCTGAGATATTTGCAAAACTCCGGACCTAAGGTTTCTGCGCTGGGGATCGAACACACTAGCAGTACCCTATCCGGGGGCTGACGCATTCACCACCACTTCATGCATGTTTTCGTTTCGCCCTTCTTTCAGTTAGTTTTCTATACAGCAATGCCATCGGCGACCACCTGTGAAAGGAATTGATCTGGGGAGCGCATATCGGCATTTAAACTTGTTAAGCCGTCTTGATCTGTCTGCCCTACGATTCGTAGTCTTGTAAATATCTCAGCTTCATCGTGGTTGTATTTCACATAATCCCTTGCCGAAAAAAATTGTGGTAGGCAGCGAATAAAAAGTTAACATCGCAATGTTCAGCTTTTTTTCTAGGATAACGAAAGGTTTGAGGTTTTTTTTGCTGATATGACTTCTTATTTTTGAGTATGTTATATATTATTATGAAGCACAGATTTTATTTTGCATCCGCACGTTAATACATTTACCAACACGTCTTCGTTTGTGTTCGATTTAAGTTATTGAAATGGAAATAAAAAAAGCAAATTTGAGGAGTCTCTCTTTTTTAAAGGATTCGAAAACTAGCGTAATGCCGGTCACAGAAATGATTCTTTCTCTCAACGTTACATTTGGCCAAGAAGCCGGTAATTTCTACACTGTCCAACGTTGGTTTCTCGTGCTCCATACTGGAGCTGAGAGTCTTAGATGTGAACCCAGTCGGAGGAGAGCTGTTGATACTGACGACGATTCGGAGATTAACTAAACCCGATCCATGTAGTATCTTTCAGAAGTTTTCCGGAAGGATTCGACATTAGTAAGTCAAGTTTCGGAAAAAAATCGAAATGTAGAACAACAACACTCGACCAGTGGGTGAGGACAACTGACGATGTTCTGCGCAAAGATGAAGTAGCGAAAAACTCTGTGATCTCAAATTATGTTAGAAGCAAGTTCTAATAACTGTTTGGTGATTGTTTGACGAAATCACTCACTGCAACTCACTGAATACTGGCAAGACAAGCACAACAGAGAAGTAATGGTAGAAAATCGACATGGTGGGAGAACTTAGACGTCTACGACCGTCATTTGTCATTCGAAAAGGATCACTTTTGTTGCATAACCACAGTCGATCATATTTAAACAATCAGCACTGCAGAAATTCTAGGAAAATCCAAAAAACTGTGGAAGAAATATGTCATTACTTTGTTCCTCATGCCATAGTTGACTTGGATCCATGAGAAATAATCTAGTGAATACTAACTAAGAATTATTGAAAATCGGTAACCGCAATCTGATTAATAACTATTTTCTGAAGAACTCATTTTTTTTAATAGTGAAAACCAGTAGTTTTATACGCTCGGGGATTTGTTCCTACATTAAAGTGCGACACGGCCTCGTACTTATATAATGCGAACAAGAGATATTGTTATGAACTACAGGCAGTTTGTCTGCTGTTATCACTGGTTACCCATGGCAACGCCTCCATTTCATCCATGGACGCAGGCGATTCCGGCGAAACTAATCGGGAGGAAATAGTGCCACCTGCTCTTAGTCAATTTCACCGTCATTCCTCAGTGTTCTTAAATATTTGTGTATTTCTGCAATTCGTTACAGTGCATGTTGTAGTCTATAAGCATCTATTTTCGTTATTTTTTTGTAAAGTTTTTTCACTGTCAACAAAATACTATGTTGTGGAGTGGAGTTGTCGGCAGAACTGTTGAACAACCAGTTCAAGGATGCTCATTTTCAATTCATCCGTTCAATCCCTTCGATATTACCCACATGAATATTCGGATACGTGCACTCTGTTTTGGAAGTGTATATTGTCTTTCACATTTATAACATCATATCTTCATTTCCGCTTCCCTTTCACGTCGGATCAAGTCACTGAAGTTATTAACGAAGAAATCGTATAAGTTCAGCATTTCTGACTTTATCGCACATAAACCATTTTTTCCCCTCAAGTTCCCGAACAAAAGGCGTTGTCAAGACACTCTAACTCAACTTTCTAGATTTCCTTGAGATCTACAAGAATGGGAGCTGAAGCAAAGTTATACCTGCAGCAGCACTCTATTCCACAACTGTTCGAGGTAATTGATCCAAATTGATAAGTGATTTATTGGCAGGTCGAGAAAAACTGAGGATTTGCTATCAAGAACATCGGACACGTTATGCTGATTCAGTACTTCTAATATCAACATCTTTATTGCAGTCCGCTTGCAGTAATGCTAACCTTAGAGTCTTTTCGACTTCTAAATTTTATCTTATTGAATATGACGCCAGAAATCATTTCTGGATAAAAGTATGCAATTTTACTCGGATGCAACATAAAGGTCAGTCGCTTCAATAGGGTGTCTTAGTATAATCAGCAGACTTGACTTTTCACTACAGAGTCTGTGGTTACGTTTACCGTTTCAATCCCTTTTAAAACGGTTTTATCTAAAAGGAGAGCGGACTCCTCACGTTCAACGTAACCTTACCATTAATGCTTTTTTGCCCCCTATCCCACTGAGGTAACGTATTAAAGAGGCAGTCCACATGTGAACTATAATTGCTAAAGTTCGGCCAAAGTCTTAAAGCGTGAGCTGATGTTTAAATTAATGAATTTACGTTGAGTTGAAATGCTACACAGGCGTGTTACACTAAACCTAGCTAAGAATGGTATGAATGAATAAGGATATCCGAAATGCAAATTATTCATTAAGAAGCACTCATACTTTTAACATATTTTTAGGGTCTTATGACTGGACTCATTTACAATCGCCCACAAGAACCGCTGAGGTTTCTGGAGACGGCAATCGCTCAAATTAGAGCTAATCCAGAGGAAGAACTTACATGGGACATGTTCGTTGACAAGACACAGTTCAACACATTGTGTGGGTGAATTCGTATATTTTTAAACGGTACAAGTTTTTCTCGATTACCGAGCTTTCCGACTGCAGGCACTTACCATCTACTAACGGTCATCGCTTCTTAAACATAGCAATATATTGGCAGCAGAGGGAATTTTTAACGATTGATACATGCAAGTTGTCAATTCTGTTCTAGCTGAATGGGACACAACATCATTTTTTGGCGAACCTTTAAAAACCTTTACTCCACCTTTCTATTTCTCCAGAAAGACCCTCAACGTATAATCTGTTTCAAATTTGCACCTCCAATGATGACTGCACAATAATAAATTGACAGGTTTGAGAAAATCTCTTGTGTAAGCGAATCATTTCATCTCGGTGATATGACTGCGTAGCTACCCATGCAAACGCATTAACTTTACTAATCAGCGTTTAACAATAACGCAGAGGCGTAACCTCTTAGAGGAGTTACACAAGGGTGGGAATGGAGAAAGCATGTGGTCGGTGGAACCTCTATACTGGTCACAGTGTTCCAGTGACTTTTTCTTTTGTGTAGTAAATTTATTCAACACGAATGTTGTGACGGCGAACTACAGAGGAAAACGTATTCTGCACTTTAGAATACGGGAAAAATTTCTTCACGAATGAGTTCAGTGAACGACAATTTGACCAGTATTTGATTGTTGCTCCAATTACAACTGCTATGATAAATAATGGGCAGAGAATAGAAAGAGCGGGTATAAAAAATATACTCAAATTGTGTACACATAAGCTCACTAACACTTCCGAACTGTGACAGCAATGTGGAAGAATCATAATAACATATAGTAATTTGTAGAATAAGGGGGTAGATAGCACAGTTGTTCGATTCTGCTTCGGGCTCACAAGCCTGTCATCACTTAGGAGCCGGGAAACTGTAGCCGGACTTGTCCGAAAAAAATTACTCTCTGTAATACAACTGGGGACTCTCTAGCCCAACTATCTTAGGACTCCAGGGAGAATCTACTCGACCAGCATTCTCAGGCATTCAAGATAAAACAAAAATCCCTAAGTAACAGCCGAAGCCAAACATTGGAGTGGAAAAACCTTCGTGAACGATGAATGCAAGGAACCGAATCGAATGTAAGATGAGCTGGGATGAGCACAATATACGTAAAGGCGGTTCGTATAAAATGAAAAAAATACTAAGATGCATACCATTTATACCCATACAGAGATAAATGAAAACCTCCCATATGGTTGCCTAATGTTGTCAAACCCTAAAATTTTCTACTTAACGGAAAATTATCCCATATTTTCGAAAAACCACCAAGTCTGCAACCAACATGGATTTAGGCGTGTTTCCACGCAACAGACAAGGAAGATTAGGCGTTATCGCGTAAGTGTCAAGATATTGGCGATAGTTTTCCTTTCAAGAATTGTGCCTCATAAACATAATAGGGAGATGATGACAAAGTGAAAGTAACGACGCCGGATTTCCTGTGAGGGGTCGTACGCCTGATTATTCTCAAAAAGCACAAAAGCAGCGGAAAAATTTTTCCATTGTCACAACCGTTAACCACCCACGCTAGTCGAAATTTTTAAGTATAGAATAGAACGAGCTAATAGCAAGTAAGATTCGGAGTTAAGAGTCACTTGAAAAATCACAACAGTAAAAATAATCACTTTATTCATTACAACAACAATGCTCGGTTCCACTAGCGCCCATAGAGTTGGCTGGTACTTTAGTAGGAAATTGGAGAATACCCACTAATCCGGTTGAGTGGCCAGAAGTAAAATCTGGAGTGCAACACAGGACATATAGGTAACAGCTGCTAACTTGTTGCAGAGAATGCGATAAGTCACCTATCTCAACAAATCAAACACTATTTCCATAGTGTAAAAGTTATCAAAAGTAAAGCTATGCGTTCCATTTCTCGCTTCTTGTTAAATACAAGCTATCATGGTAAAAAAATGATGGAGGATGAAAAATTTGCTCAAAATAGCTGTGTGGGTAAAAATATCGCTTGGATATATCAGACTATTTGACGTTTAATGACGCGAGAATAAGGAAGCAACGACGTATAATTGGAGAAAGAATCCCATTTACATCGCACAGAGTGCACCTTCAGAAAACACTTTCATAGGTATTAATGTTTCGCTTAACATCAGTATTTTGTACTACTGCACAGCATTTGTGAAGATGTGAATTTATGAAAGAGTAGAATTAGAAATGTATTCAGCAAAGAGACTATTTTAGACGGCTGTGGATGTGGAGACCAACATAATTGCTCGGCATTCAATAAATTCTCAGCGCTCCAAATCCTCACTCTGCCTCCTAACTCAAAACTCCGATTCCCTACACCAGAATCGCAACCACTTCCACCTAAAGGCCCAGCGACCATTACTTTATTGAATATTTGGCCCATATTACGTAATGAATACGTGATTACAGCTCATTTCGAAGGCACTTCGAGGACATCTAATCGCTACACCACTCCTTCCCCCAAAGATACAACGAAAACGAAAGCGTAGGTCATTCGTTCATGCCTTTGTCTGAAAAATGTTTTTGATTTTACGACTTCAGTCCAGCTAAAGAAAAAGGCAAGAAATCTAAGTTAAAAAGAGAAGAACAAGGGTAAAGGAATACCTCTGACGTCTAGCGGCGAAGGGCGATCCTCCAGCACCAACATGGGACGACTGCAGAGGTCACCCTCTGTGATGAAGGCGGCCGAAGTTGCGCAAATCCCTCACGTACCAATCATTCTGTTCATGGGTGAGTCTCTCTATTCCCCTTTTCTCTATTCAACGCTTTGGTAAAGATCCGTCTCCTTATCCACTCCGAACGCTACACTTTATCGATGCGATTTGAAGATACGATGAAAAGAATACATATATACGTTGCCCTGCCAACAGACTTTGTTGCCTATCAGTTCGGTTAATTTTAGCTGTCGAATATCCTATAGTGTACCTTCGCTCTTCAAGAATTTCTCTTTAGAATTATCAAGGACTGTTTTTAACACTGTAAATTGTGGGTTATTAGCACGGAAAGCTGCCTCGCCATAGCATATGAGAATATTCTTCGTTCTTATGGAATATTCCTAGCCCTCTTCTTTTCGGCTCTTTAAATTGCTTCTTTCCGCGTAAAAAACCAACTCCTCACCTTACCTGCACTTCCATGCACAATCAATGTTACCACGTTGAGAGATCTCGTGACTGGCTAGAGGATACACGAACGTTGACGCATACACAATACCGTCAACTTAAGTTAAATTTGTCTCTTTAGAGGAAGAAATTCTAAACAAGTAATAGGACTAAGTTGCCTTCATATATTTCAATCGAATTTCTCTGTAAACTGTTAGATGAGCTCCATGTGGCCCAGTCTCCAGTTTACGACACTGTCAGTGTTTCGATGCCTCTATCCTAAACAATATCTTGTAGCAGTGAAACCAATTTTATTGTCGTATCTTAGTCTCGACAGCAACTAGCCTATTGTGTTCTTGATAAGCTGACATATGGTTGTTCCTAAACCATATATTTCTCCATAGCTACCAACTTCTTCGAATTTCACTTTCGTCGAAGTGTGGAAATGATTACATTAACACGTGGTTTGCTAGGGTTCTGATTTCAACTTAACGGACACTGGACGTTGGCATTTCGTGTCCTTTGTTAGCTAGTGGAGTATTTTGTCAAAAGTTAGTTTCCTTATCGATTTGTTCATTTATGTTAACAAAAACATCAGCTCTCCGTCTCGGTAACGCATTCGTCATATTAATTACAAGTAATCAGGAACACCGCTGTGACTTTTTAGACATCCTTTAATAGCAATAATTTAAGTCATTGAAAATAAACTGCAATGTAAACGGGGTTTTGCCAAAGCTGGAGTGATCGTTTTTGAGCCTCTTCCGTCATACTTATTTCACCGAAGTGGCCAGTATTATTTACCCATTGCGGATCGCTATTCCCAGCACCAAGTTATACCATTCCTTCTTCCCTCATTTCATTTATAATATATGCACCCAGTGGCAGCAGTTCGAACCAATTTTCTCACAACTTTGTTTGTGAGGAACAACCAAAGAAGTAATAAGTAAGCGTGCGTTTATCCGCCAAAAATCCTTTTTTTCGGTTTCCATTGGGTTGGTATTATACGCATTGACTGCTCTTCATTCAATAGCTCAAAATATTTGTAGTCTAGTTTGGGTGGACGACGAAATATTAATTGGTATAACCATATCGATATCCTTCTGCTGCTTGCTACCTTTCATGTGGGAAAATATCTTTGCTGCTTGTTAGCCTATCTTATTCCGTACCCTACAGGAGGATTTTCCCTATTTAACTGAGCGACGAACCGAGAATCATCCTGTGTCCTGGGGAACTGTCAGGTGAGAACACCCAATGATAAGGACCGCTCTATTAAAGGGCACTGTTAAGTACGACAAATTTATACAAAATTCATTTTTGTTGTGCTCCAGTGCATTCAGTTCACCCTCGCGTGACTACAAAATTCCACACTGCAAAAAATGACTGGTATGGACATTCGACTTAAGGAAGGCGATACCACCGACACGTTCACAACCGTAAAGAAGTATAACAGCTTCGTCTACCTTGTCAATAAGCCATGGTATTAGTCGACATAACTACGCAACGCGCATGTAGTCATTGGTTTGTTCCTAGAGCCTCGTGCTCACCAAGTCTTCCATCATTCTGGATTAGTTTGAGATTTGTCTGAGAGATTAGCAGCACAGACCTGATATATCAACAAGCCCATGCGAGCATTGTGTAAGCCTGATATGCACTCAATTCACCTCCAATGGTGCTTAATGAAGTCGAATGCATGACGCACCCTCAGGGATTGATCAACACTAAGTGCTTTATCCTTTATCTTTTGCCTTCGGTGGAACAGTAGTTTGCGATTGAAAAGAGGAAAAAAGAGAAAAAATTCTAAGGATTGAAACGGCAGAAAGACCAGGTGCCAGTCGCTATCCTTTTGTCAACTTTGCTCTGTTATACTTCATGCTCCGTGTAAAAACCATGCAACAACTAAGCGCTTCTTGAAGTAAACCATTTTCTATTGGATCACTTACACAAGTTATTTGAAAATGGCTTACTTTACAGTTGGTTGAACACGTTTTTTCGCAACCAATACCACGCTGCTGAAACATCTCAAGCTAGTTCGTCGTTTTCTGTCTCAGTAATCGCGAGGTTGTTAAACAGCATACGCTTACTTCCATACAATAACACATACAACACAGTCGTAGCTGACGTTTCGCAGTATCGTCTTCTTCAGAGCCGCTTTT
This sequence comes from Angiostrongylus vasorum, assembly GCA_018806985.1. Lineage (NCBI taxonomy): Eukaryota > Metazoa > Nematoda > Chromadorea > Rhabditida > Metastrongylidae > Angiostrongylus > Angiostrongylus vasorum. Next base: position 1,379,831 of record JADANN010000365.1, read on the forward strand.
TTCACCTGCCTTCCACCGAAGAAGAACACAGCCGCACAGAGTCGCATATGGTTGACGAAAAAAAGCGGCTCTGAAGAGGGCGATTCTGCCGAAACGTCAGCTACGACTGTGTTGTATGTGTGTTCTTGTATGAAAGTAAACGTATGCTGTCTAACAACCTCGCGATTGCTGAGACGAGAAAAACGACGAATTTATAATCTAATGCCGGGGTTAATAGAAAGTCGATCCTGGAAACATCCGCTAATTGTTTGCTTCATGAACATTGCATTCTAAGCGATAAAGCTTATGTGCATGTGTATTTTCGCTATCCCAAACAAATGAGAACAAATGCAGGAAGTGTAGCATGCTGGAGACCAAATCAACTTGAAAGATAATTAGTGTTCTCACCCGACGTCGCCCATCTGATCGTGATTAGTATTATTAGTGTGCACAATTTGTATGCAATAACCGAAATTTTCGTTTCAGTCTTCTACACATCATTATTTTATTTGATTGACAGGTGGACCAGGAGGAGGAAAGACGAGACATGCAGCTCGAGTTGCGAATGCACTCGCCGACAAGGGTCTCGTGCACATTTGCATGCCCGATATCATTAGGTGCGTGTGTGTTCTCGCAGAAATCGAATGCTCAAATTGTCGTTGCCTCTTTCTAACACTGAGTTACGAAATGAACAAGTTTGCTTTAAGTTTCGGCTTTTCCGAAATTTTGAGCGGAGCAGCTCATCGAAGGTCAAGCTATCACATTCGAAAGCTATTTATCGTGTGAACTGAAATTTCAGTTGTATTAGCACACAAGGAGTTGTTTATCAACATGTCAAACTGCTCACTAGACAATCATGTATGCATCCAATCACATTCTTTGAACTTTCTTGAACGCGCATTGTTTCACAACTAAATGCTTCCGAAGTGTTGCAATTTGACGTCGCTTAAGAATATTTGAGCGTATTTTTCCTCAGATTACCTTCTGGAGAAGGGCGCGTGTAGCGCAGTGGTCGGAGGCGCCCTGCCGTGGAATTGATGCCTGCGTCCATAGCCCACCATGCTTCCCCCTCCGGGATCCGGCAAACTGGTACCAGACTTGTCTGGGAGGGTAGCAGCACTAGCTCGATACATCGGTAGGCCACCGCGAGTCATTATAAAGGCCAGATATGCATTCAGCCACCTCCATCGATGCTTTATGAAGTCGAATCCATGGCGCATTCCTCAAAAGGATTGGTCAACGCCGAGAGCTTTATCCTTTGATCCCTTTATTCACCTTCTGGAGCGTAATCACGGTAATGTATTCCCTATCAAAAGCCTTTTTTGATATTGTACAAAATATAGTACAAACGTCCGTGCTGAAGCTATGCGTATTATATGAATGTGATGATGAAATTAGAAATATGTATCATTCAAAAATAAATGAAAAGAGAAAGGAATAGTTAAGAGTAAAAACTTGACTTCATTTTATTGAAGGAGCGCTCTCGCAAAGCTACAAGGACCATTATTCTGAATGGAAAACGGCGAATGAACATTACCTGCGAGGTCTTGTTTCCTTTTTCTTTGTTGCTATGCATTCTCTGTTGAGCTCTTAAGTGTGCTCCTTTCAGTAAGTATCATCACGCAGTTATATATGAAGCAACGTTTGTTTCCTCTTTTTTGGATCATTTATTACATAATTTATCACATTACTTCAGTCTTTAACAAAGAACTTTCAATAGAAAATGCCTTTGATGGGCAGGAATCTCTCATTCCGAAAAAAATTACGCCAAGGGTGCCAGTCTCTAAAGGGCGAAATTTTGACATTTGCATAGAGCTTTCTTCCCTAAAAACCCTAGCACTACTATAGTAAATCAATATTGTCTACTACTGCAGTAATTTCACGGAGGCATAAGCTAATTTTTTTGTTTTCGAGTTTTTTTTGTTGCCCTAGAAACAAACCTTCCAGGTGAATTAATACCCAACCACCTTGCACTGGCACTTGTAAAAGCTGAGATGGGACGGCATCCAGAGGCGAGCGCGTTTTTTTCTCGAAGGATTCCCAAGAGAGGCTCGTCAAGTAGAAGATTTCGAGAGACAGGTGAAGCTGTGGTTTGTATTACGTGGCATCGTAATTATCCTTTCCATTTGACTTGTACCCAAACCACGAATGCTGCCCTATTGCGTCTAAAACATTCAACGAAAGGGCTAAGAGAAATGCGGCAGAAACTTCCCTAAAGGATTGTGAAAAGCTCTTCAATTGTGTCTGATGTGCTATCTTCGCCATATTTGCAGAAGAGAGGCTCTCGAATTCACTCGCAGTTTTTTATCCTTATTGTGCTCCCTTAGTAACAAATTGTCGAATGAGTTGAAAACTAGTTCATTCGTCTCTAACACCTACCCGTCTACTCGACCTCTGTAGAATTTATACGTTGCAATGAAAATTCCTAGAATTTGAAAAACCTATAGGATAAAAGTCCTTCCGTCTGTCCAAGATATGATACCGATTTTCTGAAACCTACGATATCTATTCCTTCCACTTTTTGCTCCAAGGCACAAATTTCCAACGTGAAAACGAATGGACAGATAAGATTCCGCCTTTAGCAGCACATGATAGAGTTCCAGAATGTATCGTTAATGTTTGCAGCTGCTGCTGTAACACTGCGGATTTTAAAAAAATTTGAGCCTCATTTCTAACCTTTCGAGATCCCTATTTCTAAACGAAGAAAGCCACTTCTATGAATCTATAATGTTCTCAACCCCCTAAAATACTCTAGTGATCGTGGGAATTATCGTCAGCTGTCGGAAAGCAAGGTTCATTGGAAAAAGGTTAAATGACAGCTTTAATTAAAAGCGAAGGATGTGGATAGGTAGACAGTCCTCCCACGGTCCAAAGCATTTTTGTAAAACTATTGTAAGACAGCTCTTATACTATACGGGCTTATTAACATTGCAGTCGTTTAGTAAATTTTTATGCAAGAAAAAAACCAAAAAAGTTTGTGGTGTAATATAATGTTGCGAGGAAAAGCATTCCAAATCTAAAGTCACGACCCTACATTTCCCCACTAGTAATATATCTATTCCGATTGCCTAAAGAGAAATTGTTTGTTAGTGAACTCTCTATCTGTATTTTTCATGATTTCAACACACTTGGGTAGACACCGAGACACTTAAAATGGATGACAATTTCGTTCTTATATTAAGGTGCAGTCGGTTAATATGGCACTTATTCTTGACTACGACGAGAAGACGCTAAGAGAACATATGGAAAAGCGAGGAATGGGAATGGAGATCATCGACCAACGAATTAAGGTGCCTGAAGAGGGTATAACGTGGAAAATTGTGAAAAACCACTTTGAATAGGAACAACCATTCATTTCACCTTCTGAAAATATACTTGCAAACTTCACTGTTAGCTCTTCGTCCTTTGACAAATATTGGTTTCAGGATTTTAAGCAAAAAACTCTTCCATCTGCGAAATACTTCGACGATCAACGATTACTGCATTTGGTATGGATTTCATAAAATGACTAAAATAGACTGTTGCTAATCAAGGATCATCCATTCATGCTACACTTTTTAGATACCTGGAGAAAAGGATGATCAAACAATATTTGAACGAATGAGAGACTTAGTTCGAAAGGCGATGAGCACTGGTGTGCCGGTGCTCAACAGTAATCCGCCAAGTCAAGCACAAACTCGAGTTCCAACTGTGAGACCGTGTACATACATGCTTAGTTCTGTTAACTGTCAAACTTCTTCAGGGAGTTTCCACCCAACAAAATGGTTTTTCGGCAAATGGAATCGATAATGAGAGTTCAGGGCAAGATGTTGGTTCACAAAATGGACTTTTCTCTAATTCCTTTCAACGAATGCCTTGAATATTTTTCAGACTGTTATCGAAGATGCTACCGTTCCAATTAAAGACCGTCAATCTGACTGCGGTATCGTGGCTTCTTCTCCTATCGGTAATCCCGAGCTGGTCACAGGTTTTGAGCTGTGACAAATAATAGTGTAGACTTTTTCTAGGCACCACGGCTAAAAGAACAGAGTCTGTCTCTTCGAACGGGAAGGCTGCTCGCCCTCAAACGTCTGGCGAATTCAATAGTAAGGCATTAAGCTCGATCCCTACTTGTATGGAATATATGGATAAAAAATTGTAGTTTTGAGGTCCTACAAAACATTTGGAAAACGTAGGTGATCGTTGCTGACGAGTGTCGATAATCGCTGTCACTTGCGTGGCCTTGTCGCAATTTAGCTCTATGTTTTGGTTGACTGATTAATTATTTCTTTGGTACACAAATAATGAAAATTTTAATTCCAACTTTTAAATGCTGAAAAAGGTTCAGGCAGAACTTCAAAGATTAGCTAGAATCGAAGCGTTTTTCAAGAAAATAATGCACCCATGTTCTCATACCTAATTGGATTCTAAAATTCTTGAAGCGAAGGCTTTAAGGGGGCGTTTCGAGTAGCAGACTCGTCACTACAAGTTTTCTCAGCTATATGGCCGTATGTTTGTCTGAAAAGTACTTAAAAAATTGCGCGCCGTTTTAAGAGAGGTCCATAAGTGTAACGGAATTGATGGCATTATGTCCTGATTTTTTTCAAATTCTGAAGCATTTGTTTTACAAAGTGCGGTCGAGCGCTGTCATGGAAGAAGAGCAAATCGTTTCTGTCCACCTACAGATAGATGCGCCGACATTTCTGCTGTACCATACCGATTTCGCGCTATTACATCTCTGCTGCGCTAGCGAGTTCAGAGGGTTCACGACCTTAAAAAAAAATAAAGTAAAAAAAACAAAGACAAAATAAAAAATATGAAATTTTAGTAGGTAAGGAGTTTTAATAGAAAAAATATAATAAAGATAGATTAAAAATATTTTAAGGGGACGGGCAGCACAGTGGCAGCGATGTCCGTTATCACGAGCATGGTGCAAGTTCGATTCCTCTCCAGACCAACCAAGCCTGTCATCCCTCCGGAGTCGGAAATTGGTACCGGACTTGTCCGGGAAAAAAATTTCTCTCTGCAGTCCATTTGGGAACGCTTCAGCCCGGCTATCTGAAGACTCCAAGGAGTGCTCGACTAGCATTCTACAACTTTCAAGATGAAATGAAAATGTTCTAGCAGCAACCGAAGCCACACGTTAAAGTTGGAAGATCTTCGTGGATGATAGAAGCGAATAAACAAATCGAATGTGAGAAGTGCTGGGATCCGCACAGTAAGCGTGAAGACGGGTCATATAAAATAAAAAAACAAAAAAATAAAATTTTTTTTATTTTCTTCAAGTTTTTCCATGATCTGTCTTCAGACCCACCGTGCGGTTCCCCGCATACATGAATGTCGCAGAATGTTGTTCGAGTGCGTTCTCCTTGCAGTTTAGGAGTTAGTGGGGCTAACACGTTCCTACGTGGATTAGAGGAGGGGTTGGGGAGGGGGTCGAACTTAGTGCCGTTGCTTCTTAGTCGAATCATTAACCGTTGTGCTATTTGCCTCCCCTCCCTAATAAAAAATGTGAACAAATAAAAATAAGTGAAACGAAATAAAAGTAAGGGACAAAAAAATAAATTGGCAACAGGTCACTTTCTAAAATGGCTAATATTCGTTTCGCTTTAGTACTGCATGCTGTTGTAAAATGATGCTGTCGGTGCTAAAACTACTTAACTGTCGACCGTGAAATTTTTTCATTTTTTTTTCACTTTTATGTTATACACTTACTCTTACGTGACCTTCTTGTAAGTGCCTTTAACTTAGCTCGAGAGTGTTCAGAAATAGACGTCCTTTGATGAATTTTAGACTGTAAGCTTTTTTAGGACAACAGCGTGAAGTCGACAAAACTTTTGATTGTTTTGCACTGAGGGACCCCTCAATTTCGGCATTGAGAGAAGCGCTTTGTAGTTGTCGGTTAGTAGGGACGATCCTGGTCACTAAATTTAGATCGTTCAGCTACTCGCCCTGTTTACTCCATACCAGTGCGTGGATCTCGATATCGAGTTACTCAACGTTTCCTTTTTGGAGATTTTGGTGTTGAGGTCGCTAATGATCACCCCTATCAAAGGAGTGATCTCTGATGCAGAACTTCTCCTAGTTATATGATTCGCCGAGTTTCACTTCCTAGTAAAAAAAACTCTTCGTACCAACAAAAATTTTAGAGTGTAGAGGAAGAGAACTGTCATGGTCTGCATTAGGAAAGATTTGGTACACAGTCCATAGTGTGATGTGTCTTCTAATATAGATTAATGTTATGACCTTGTACCAAATTTGGTAGTTGTCATTATAGAGTTTCAACTAAATTTTCCAGCACCAGCTTTTGTGCATTGCTAACGCGACTCTAACTATAGTCTTTTGCCCTTAAAGGGCCCAAATTTTCCTAGAAAAACTATCGTCGTCGTACTGAATTCTGCTGTGTCATGTTCTTTTCCCCAGGAAAGAAGAATGAGCCAGCTTGTTTCTCTTTTTTTTTACTGAGAGACACCTACAAGTAGTTTCCTGGACTTTGCCATGGAGTTAGATGTGCTCATAGCTCACATGCCTTATAGAATATACTAGCATTTTATATGAGGTGAATGCCAATCCTCTTCAACGAATTTTCCAGTCACTGAATTTTTTTTGGTTGAATCAAAACAGCAGATCTAGCCTGTACACGTCCTAATGCACCTACGCATGTTTCTATAAAGGTCTACGCATTTATATATATATATATATATATATATATATATATATATATATATATGGAATATATAATCTAATATATAAGTCAGAGTGAGGCAGCATCGATGGAAAAACCATCTTGTCAGTGTCTTAGCTCGTCTCAGAGCAAGTGATCGTTACCTGGAGGTGGCACAAACTGAGCCCGGGTAGGTGTCCCTCATGTGAACGAGATGTGCGGAAATTACCTATAATTAACCGAACAGATTTTTTAAATGAATTTTTTGGATCACCGGTTCGTGGTTGCGCTCCTAGTTTCTATGCAGACGATTATGTAAAGGCAAATGCATCTCTGTCTGCATCAGCGATTGTTGGGAGTATGTCAGTTACAATTTGCTTATCTCTAATGGAATACATCAATGAATTTTAGAGCCCTCTGCAAGCGAAAATAACAGCGTTACATCACCCCCAATTTGCTGAAACTCCTGCCAAGGGTAAGTTAGTGCTGTTTTATGCATTCATCAACTCGAAAAATCACAATCCGAATTCAGATTCCACCCCCAAGCGTTGTGCCTGCTTCTCTGACAGTAAGCACTTCCGTTCCACCAAACGTTCTCGATGAAGTACCTGTTGCTCAAAATCTCCCACCGCTGCTCCATCAAAAAGTGGGTATTGCTTGAAATTCGTACATTCTTTCTTCATGTCCACTTATTCTTCTTCCATAAACAGCATCGAGCAGAGAAGGAGTCCCGTCAGCTCAAAGATCTCCTACTCTTACTTCATCAAAAAGTAGGTATTGCTTGAAATTCCAACATTCTTTTGTTATGTCCACTTATTCTTTTGCCATACACAGCTCCGAGCAGAGAAGGAGTCCCGTCCCTTTCTGGTGATTCTGCACCGCATGGGCTATCTACGAACGCACCTATAATTTTGATAATTGGTAACATAAGCTTCTTCTGCATTTTGACAACTTTGAATTGTCTTTTCATTGCAAATTTTTTTAGTTCCATAGTTTGTTTCGCAATTTTGAGTTTTTATGGCTAGATTTAGCTCACATTGTTCAGGAGCTCCTGGAGCGCAAAAGTCTGATATTGCAAAAAGAACTGCGCAGAAATACAGCGAATTTGTTCTACTTTCAATGGGAGCGCTACTCAGAGCTAAGGTCGCTGAGGAGAGTGCAGATGAACTCTGGCAGAGAATTGCGCGCAAAATCGATCAAGGAGAACCAGTTCCAATGGTAATCTATTAATTAAGAATTTCACAAACGCTCATTATTTCCGGGTGTTGATTGACGCTGGGCACAATAACGCACAATTAATAAGCATGTGAGAGTTTGGTGCCATTTGAATAATTGTACCTTGATACAGTTATCGGCTGTGAAAGAATGAATTGTGATTTCATTTTTGCAGTGATGTTGTCTATAACTTTGTTCTAAAGTAGATTCTGGCGTGAATGCTGAATGGAACAGAAAAATTTCATAGATTTCAGAAGCTCTGCCGTGAACTTCTTTACAATGAACTTCGCCTTATTGGAAATGCGAGCAGAGGTTACATTATAGAAGGGTATCCCAGGACCGAAGCTCAACTGATTGACTTGCAATCCTTCGTAAGTTGGCAAATCGACGAGAGAATACAGCTTTCATATGAAGCGTTAATGTTGTTCCAATGTTGGCTTGCCTAGGCTTGGCTTGTATAACTCGCGAGAGGTGTCTTGGAAGTTGGATCCTCAAGTCCCATATAATCGGATATGAAAAACATGTTAAATGTGGAAGAAGATGGATGTTAGATGTAGAAGATGAAAGATGAGATGCTAGAGAGGGTGTTAATGATGTTGAAATTCTTGGAACCGTATAACAAACAAGAAAGATACTGCTGCCTATGCTAAACTAATGCATTCCAAGAAAATATGAAATGAAGCCAAGCAGGACAGAGGCTGCGTTGGTGCTGTTCATTTTGGACATTTCTATCGCTTCCAGGAATTCGCTCTAATTTTAGTACTGTGGGACATTTTTTTGACAATGCTATTGAAGCCAACAAAAACTTCTGAAGTTTGTTAGAATAGCCTTTAAATTGATCAAAATACCAGTGGTCCTGCCACTTCTCCACTTTTCACGTCAAGCCTTGCAGACCAAATGGGGTTGAAATAAAATACTAGTAAGCGTTAATGTTCAGGATATCAAGCGTGGTTTTCTTACAGATGAGCTGAATCAAAACGTCCGTTTTGGTTAGTCGGTCTTTTTATTTGCAGTTGGGCAGGATTGATGTCGCGATTCTCATCGACTGCACCGAACAGTTCTGTCTTGACAACATCGCAAGGCGGTACCAGACCAGCAGCAACGCTCGTCCGGGTATGCTAGCGTTTCATGTGACTTATCAACGGGCCGCTAGATACACGTTGCCACACTCCAAAATTTTTCAAATTCCGCAGAATTACTGCGAAGTGTAATCCAAAATGTTAGGTTCTTCGGAAATTAATGTTAGATGTCAGCCTGTATTTTTTAAAGTGTCTTATACGAGCTGAAAATGAACTTTGTTGGAGATAAAAACCATCAGAATCCGCACACGCTTGTAGCAAGAAAAAAGTTTACTCATGTCATTTGTTTGAAATTTTGGACTTCTGGAGGCTATGAAGACGCTGGAAAGCGCTTTTGCCCACTGATTACTTTCTGAAACATTTTTTCTTATAGTGAGCAAGGCACTCCTCCCTTGCAGTTCACTTTTTTGATTTTTGGAATTTTCCATGACAGATCGAAAGTTTTACGCAGTGATGTTGTAGATTCGTGTGCGATGATAATAACTTTTACTTCTAAACATTCATCGTTACGTCTAGGAGACCTATGAGTGTACAGTGGAATGTTATTTTGATTCTAAGTTCTCCATCCTTTCACACGGGCGTAGAGGGATCTACCCGTTTTCCCAATGCGTTCGTCGGTGCTTGCTTTGCAAGCATTTGAATACACCGTTCCAAACTCACGCAGTCGCTGTCTCTACCGTGAGGGCAAATTATGCATTTAACCATTGTTAGCAGGCAGTCGTATAAGCGGTTGCGAACTAACTGACGACGACGAGTGTTCAGCGCTATTTCAGTCACAGCTACCGACTTTTCTAGATCGGCTGCTTCTACGCATTGCTTTATAGCTGTGATTGCTCCGCTGAAAATGAACAGCAATTTAAGTGGAACATTTCTTTGTTTAGTAGAACAATAATCTTGAAACCGACCGTCTTTTAACCTCGGTTATATAGTAATCGACATGCGTTTATATTGTCGTGCTTAGACAAGGTTGGTAACGGCGAACGTTTCGATGGCCTCGTCTTCATCAGAGCCGATAATCTGAGTCGCTGGTCCATAGTTGTTCGTGTCCTCGAGGTGGCGTCTTCGTCGCGCATCGAGGTGGATCTTCCCTAGTGGAGCATCTGTCTCTACAACACATACTCAGCCGGCGATACTCTTATATACAGCGTGGTTGTTGTTGATATTGTTATCCGTTGATAATAATTTGTTTTTTCAAAGGATAATCCACCCTGTAGCAGTCAGCATTATGTCAGCTAGTACGTAGCGAATAGCAAAACAATACTTTTTGAAACCGACCGTCGTTGAACCTCGGTAATAAAATAATCGAAGTTGACAAAGGTGTTTATTCGGCTAACATTTCGACGACTTCGTCTTCATCATCTTTGTTTAGTATTATCGTTTGGAAAAGTGGAATTTCTTCTAGACTTATCCAAGGAGCTATTGTGTCGTGGCCACTGGAAATCCCTATTTACTGTGCCAATAGAGTTGGTTCTGAGGAAGGGGAAACCGTCGGAGTGTCACCCAACACTGAGGGAGTGAAATGTTCAGAAGACGAGCGCGAAACCATACTGCGTCCAGGCATGTATGACTTTGTAAAGAAACCATTGTACAGATGGAATAACGCACCATACCGTGCTCTCCTTTTACATGAGTGGCAAAGCAAGAAATTTTTCGAAAAAGAAAAAAAAGAAAAATTCGATATTGTTGAAAAAATGCAAAAACACGTTAGGCCGTCATTATTGTAAGAAATGCTAGAAACTCTGGATGTGTTCAGAAAAAAATCACACCCTAAGCAACAAGTCGAGCAAAAAAAGTTGCGGCTAATCTGTCTTTTATGTCCAACGAATTAAGCCCATACATAAAGCGACGCCTAGAAAAGTCTGGTCTATAGATGTCGCTTGCTGTGACTGTTAGTTCACAACCGGCTGTGTGACTGTCCATGCACAACATAAAATTGTATAATACGCCGTAACGGTACAGACAGTGTTTGCATGAGATCAGGTACGGTTTGACTAATCTCTTGTAAAAGTGTGTGATACGTTGGCTAAATAGGTAGACCACTATATTTGCATAAGAGAACACCTAGACGGTAAGCGTATAGTTAAACAAAAATGCCTCAATAGGCACGTATAGAACATATGGAGAATATTTGATAATAGAAAACGCCATCTTATCAAGAACACTGTTCCTTAATAGTCTTGAAGCGCCCTAGACTAACTCCAAGAAATTTTAAGAATAGCCGCAATGAAGAATTTCTTGTGATCACACTCCACCCTAGCGCCATAACACAGACTGATTTTAAGGCCTGACCCAGGTACATTCCTCGCCCATGTAAAACTCTGTGCAACTTTTCTCCAAAAATAATTGGAGAACTAATAAAGAGCAGAGCTGTGAGTGTTCAAAAAAGTTGTTTTTTTATGCGAGTTAACATTTATGGACTGAGTTTTTTTGCTGTGCTTATGGTGTTTGATTGAGTGCCAATTTGACTCTTCCAGCTCTTCAAGAAGGCAAAAAACGCCGGGACGTCAATCAGTATTGTATTGAATAAACCTTGGTATTAGTAACCTCGCATTTGCTCATCAATAGTACAATGAATTATTTGATAAATTCTTTTTAATTCGCTTTCCTCGCCTTCATCTCGCCCGCAGAGGTCTCCGAACATTTCGCATGCTGTTTCGGCTGCCGCTTGAGGAATTAATCTTTTTCATGGACGTCATGATTGCTGGTCGAGTCGATTCCCTTTGCAATCTTGAAGAAAGCCGAGCTAAGGCGACCCCACGTGAAAATGGAGAGCGTTGGGTAGGGGGTAGAACTAGGACCTTTGCTTTCTGATCCACGGCATGATTAACCACTGCGCCAATCCTCCCCACATTTCGTCAGTGCCGATGTTAGACTAAAGCCGGTCCTGGGATTTGCTACATGAAGTACCAGCAACATAAATCCGACTTTGCAAGGAACTCCTGTAACTAATACAGAGGATTATCTTGGCTAGACAAAACAGACGATATCTTCTCTCCGCGTCTATCTAAAACGTCGAGTCATTTCGAGCATTATCGAACGAAAAGCGCTACAAGAGCTATGCGGTCTACCAGAGGACAGCTATCTAGTGTTGGACATGAAAACGCGACTACAACGTGCCTGTCTACGCTGCAAACAGGATAAATTGTTCGCAGAACTGACGGAGTGCATATAAAAGGATAAAGGACAAAGCTGTCGGCGTTGATCAATCCCCGAGGGATGCGCCGTGCCTCTGGCTTTTAAGTACCGTTGGAGGTGATTGAATGCATATCTGGGCTTTACAATGACTCGCGGTGGCTTACCGATGTATCGAGGAAGTGCTGCTACCCTCCCAGACAAGCCTGGTAACAATTTGCCGACCCCGGAGGGATGGAAGGTTTGGTGGGTCATGGCGCGGGATCGATTCCACGTGTGTTTCGCCTCCAACCACTGCGCCACACGCGTTCTGCGTGGAATGCATACAGGAGGTAAAATATTGTGTTCAATATATGAATGATCACCTTTGGAGGATAATAATCTGCTGCTCGGATCCCAGCACCTCCCACATTCGATTCGTTCCTTGGCGTCCATCATCCACAAGGTCTCTGAACTTTTCGCATGTTGCTTTGCTTGACGCTTGAGGATTGTTTTTTTCGCTCTAGAGCCATGTGATAAGCGTGCTAGAGTGCTCCCAACTGGGTTGAAGAGAGTATTTTCTTTCTCAAACATGTTCGGTACGAATTTTCCAACCTCGGCGTGAGGGATGAGAGGTTCGGTCAGCTCGGAGCGGGATTGGAGCAGTCTGGTGCTTATGATGACCGGCATCGCTACCACTGTGCAATCCACCCCCTCGGCGGAGAATAATGAGTGTGTCAATATTGATTTGTAAATCTACACACATACACACACGTACACACACACACACAAACACACACACCAGTTTCAATAAAGCAAATATTTACGAAAGTGACAACATTTAATGATGCTGAGATATTTGCAAAACTCCGGACCGCAGGTGTCTGCGGTGGCGAACGAACGCGCTATTGTCCTTTCCGGGGAGTAGCGCGTTCACCACCACACCATGCGGGTCCTTCGTTTCGCCTGTCTCTCAGCTAGTTCTATTGATCTTTTTGCCATCAGCAATCACCCGTCAGCGGGATTGATCTGGGGGCCCAAATCGGCAACGAACCCAGTTAAGCTGAGGCTACAGTTATAATCACAATTTTGACTTATTATTTACTGCCAACTCTTTTTTTTAGCGGCAGGGTATGCGTTGCGAAATATAACTTTAATGATGCTGAGATATTTGCAAAAGTCCGGACCGCAGGTGTCTGCGGTGAGGAACGAACGCCCCCCCCAGATCAATCCCATTGACGGGTGATTGCTAATGGCAAAAAACATCGATAGAACTAGCTGAGAAACAGGGAGAAACGAAGGACCCGCATGGTGTGGTGGTGAGCGCGCTACTCCCCGGAAAGGACAATAGCGCGTTCGTTCCCCACCGCAGACCGCAGACACCTGCGGTCCGGAGTTTTGCAAATATCTCAGCATCATTAAAGATTATATTTCGCAACGCATAACCTGTCGCTAAGAAAGTGACAACAGTTCAAATAGGGTCGATAACACTCCAGAAATGTCAAGGGTTACCGTGTAAAACATGTCTTCCTGACGGGTCGTGCTCGGGGGGGTTAAGAAATTGGGTCCAGGCAGCGTAACTTATTTCTAAGGAGACCTTGTACAGGGTTGCATGCAGACTACGCGAGCTTCTATACAATAGCGAAAAGCAAGAAGTATGGACATTATCACGAGTTCTTTTCCTCAAGGGTTCTTTAGACAGCAGGATCCGGACGGCTAGGTAGACATCGATTCTCATATATTTTTTGGAAGAAACTTCTCAAAATCCTCAACCATTATCTCGTGAGAGAGTTCAGTTCCAACCACACAGCACCGCAATAATGTGGCATGCGACAGGTTTAAGAACTAATAAATCCAAAAATATCAAAAAGATAGTTGACAGGGAGCGGTGTGACAAGTATGGTTCATGAAGTAGTGTTTTGTAAACCATTTCGCTCCACTTCTGCAGCATCTACAGTGCAAAGTGTGGTCGAGCTTAATCGTGGAGGAGGATTCAGCTCTTTCTTTTGATCAATTCGCCGAAATTTCTGGTTCACTCCGACTTTTTGGAGATACTTTTCCACTGTAATCGTTTCACTCGGATTCAGAGAGTTGCGTAGGATCATACCAATAGCAAACCAGCATGACATTTGTTTCCGTCAGTTTCGGTTATGGGATCTGCTGCGGAGCTTGTCGCTGTCTAACCTCTGAGCCGATAGTCCCCAGTTATCACAGAAGATCCAGTTAACGTCAGAAACCAGAATACAGTCAAGAAATGGGACGTTCTGGTTCCACAGAAGAAGAGACAACGATGCATCAAAAGAGAGATCTCTTCAATTGTCATTCAATTCGTGCGGCATCCGTTTGTAGAGATTCTTAGACTTTCCAGCTTTTTTTGTAATAGAGCTTTTTAACGACCTTCCCCATCTTCAAAATCGAATTCGACGTGGCAAAATTTGCCTAGCAAGCATTGCACTCCTTGCCATCGCTTCCCTGTCTCCTTGTATTTTTTAACGTGTATAGCTCCTTGCGGACCGTACATCCGAGTTCGCACTCGCCGAAGCAGACTTGTCGAAATTGCTTTTCCGAGGTCTGAGATTCTAACCATTAAAATTTGTCAATGGCACGAATTATATAACAATTTAATTACAGTGGGCAAAAGTGTATTAAGTAAGCTTTGCACTGAACTATAATGGTGCAGATTCTGAAAAAATCTATCACTATAACACATTTGAGGAAAAAAGATGCTTGCAGGAAGATGTACAAAAAAAGTTGAAATTGTGAATAAGACATTAGTTTCCGAACAGCCTATAATATATAGACAGCTGTTATTTTTCGACATTCGGAAACTACTTAACAACTCGTGGAAATCTTTTAGTGACCGATTTTACGGTCAAATGTGGTGTTGTGATGATTTTAGAAAACAGTACTGTTTTAGAAGACGATCCTGAAGTAGCGAAGACAAGGATGACGTTGTTCAAGCAGAACACCCTACCAATGCTAAAAGCGTTGGATGAAAAAGGAATATTACGAGTGGTTAGGGTTTCAACGGTATGCCTTTCTGGGGATTAACGCATTGCTTATTGAAAGTAACGAATTTTTGGGCTTTCCATCTCTTTTTTATTTTAAGTAATGTTTCTTGGTAAAATACGGTTCAATATTTAAGACATATAAAGTGTTTAAAATCATCTTAAAACTATCGCTTCTTTACAGTTCTTAAATCAGGCGTCTAATTTCAGTTAAATAGAATACATCGGCGAAATCTTGCTTTAATTTGGAAGGAACTTTTGAACTATAAATTTCGAAACTGAGTTTAAAGTTAGCCCGGAATCATCGCTAGATTAGGTTTTTCATGATGAACTCATAAGCCTCTAAATGACTGATTCTATGTAATAACAATTTGATAAGACCAGTGGGCACTAACAGACAGGCTCCTTGGTAAATAACGTGGACGTCGGTTTGTTCCATACTACGGCTTATCAGTCGTTCTCTCTGTGGATTCGACAACTGGTGCCAGACTTGTTTAAAGGTTGAAAACACTAACTTGATACATCGATAGGCTACCGCAGAATACTGGCAGGCCTGATTCAATCACTTATACGATCCATCAAAATTGAATGCGTAGCGCTCACTTGAGGAATTCATGAAAGGCTCCACCAATGTGGTAAAAGTACAGAAGGAGATGGCCAAATTAATGTTTCACTTAAACCAAATTGCTTAATCAGGGTTAAAATTAGCGACAAATCGTCTAGATTACTAGTATTCGCTCGACCTTCGAACAACAGCCCTTCCAAAAAGTGATCATGGAATCACCTGTGTCACCTGTCTTCCCTTTTATCGTCGAGTGACTCAGCGGGCGTCAAAAAATCTTCAGTTTTTCCCTGTCTCGTGCAAGAGTATCCTAGTGCATTCTGCTTATTCTAGGAACTCATTTGGCATCATACCTTTCTACTAGGCTTTTCAAAAACTGTGACCATGGGATCTGTGGTTTTCTTGCAGTACGTTTGACATCCAGAGCGATACAGTAACTAACGGCTCTTTTTCACCTCTTGTCGTTCACACGCACTAAGTGTCTACCCCACCTTATCTTCAACACTTTGGCGTATACAACGACATCTTTGATTTTTGATTGTTGAGCAGGGGGTTCGGATCCCTCCCTTACATGTGCGACACGAGATGCTCAAAGCTTCGTCCTTTCGACTGCGTTTTTAATAACGTTGAGTGAACTTTCATCCTGCTTACGCAGTGACCAGGCTTCTAACGCATACTTGAAGGGAGGAAGAATCGTGGAGTCGGAAAGATAAACACGGAATCGTGAGCTCTCTGTTCTTTTCACTACATCCTCAATGCTCTTGAAAGTTCCCCCAAGCCGTTCGTTTCCTTCTGCTCAACTCTGGAGCTCAGTCGTTCACTACATTGATTTCCTGACTTAAATAGACGTAGCTGGAGTATTCGAGGATACTCCGTTGATGAATTAAACACACCTAACGATTCTGGTCCTCATCAACACCATTTTCGTGAGTTTACTCGAAGACCAACCTTTTCACCTGCTTTCTGAAATTTGGCAAGCATTCGTTGCGCTTGGCTAGTGTTTGGTATTATAGGAAAGACATCATCAGCAAAGCAAAGATGGTTTAATTGGCGAACATCGATCCTTACTCTAAATAATTTTTTGAGAGATGGCACCGCCTTGCCTAACCTCACTTTTGAAGTCGGTATCTTTGTTGTGACTTTTTTTTGTACAGCTCACGAAGAATTTTTGTACACTGAGCAGGGACTCCTTAACTATCAAGGGCCTCCATTTCTATCTCAATTTAGCCAAAGGCCTTCTTCAAATCGATGAAAGTGAGACAGAGCGGTCTCTTCTACTGGTGCGATACTTCTATGAGTCTTGTTATCGTATGGATGTGGTCTATCGTACTGAATCCTTTTTAAAGTCTTGCATGATCGCATGGTTGTCCTTCGGAAAGTGTTCTGTTAAGCCAGTTTAAGAAGACCTAAGTGAAAAGTTTCTAGACGACAGGCAGTAGGCAGAATGGGCGATGGTTGCTGATATCGTGAAGGTCACCGTTCTTGAACAACAGTACAGTCTATGTGGTCTGCCACTGAGTAGAGACTTTGCATTTGGGCAGGTAACTTGTGAAGAGCCGAGCCAGTGTGTTTACGAGGACTGATAGAAGGTTCTTCAGGTGTTCAGATCTTATCCTGTCCGGACCTGAGGCTGTTCGATTTTTCGCCGACGAGATGGTATGTCGGATTTCGGAAGGGAGAACCTGTGGTACAACATATCCATCCTCCTTTATTTCACATGACGTGAGGTGGCCGTTGCTATCGAAGAGATCTGAGTAGTATTCGTGAATGATTTTTCTCCATTGCTTTTCTGGAAGCTGTAACTTTTCCGTATGGGCGTTGGAGTGCAATCATCGTGGTTTTGCAGACGGGGAAGCTTCGATGGGCTTTGTGAATACTTTTTTCTAGCCTCTGCAGCTTCGACCATTACTGCTGCTCTTCTCTCTTTAAGATCTTCTTCTATTGCCTGGCCGCATTGTTTTGCTAGCTCGGTCGTTTGTTCGCAGTTGCCTGTTGCTCATGCGATTCCACACTGGCGTGCCAACTATAGCGTTTTTTGGAGACAGACTTCTTTCGATGAGCTTCAAACTCTTTGCTTTCATAGCACTCACGTGAAAAAACGGCATCTTCCCAACAGCCGGCTAATGAACTAAATAAATCCCAGTGGTTCTGGGGCTTCGTTTTTTTGAATTTAATTGCTTTTTCTCCTTTTCCCGCAGAATGAAATCTTGTCCAAAGGAGGTGAGGGTGTGATCCCTTGTAGAATTTTGAGAAAACAATGACATCGGTTGGGCAAAAGCTTCTATTATACTATGACGTTGTCTATTTCGTTATGGTACTCTCCACTGACAGACTGCCACGCCCAGCGTCGAAGGTGGGACTTCTGGAATTGTGACTCCCAAACCCATGTTGACGAAAACGCTCACGCCGCCGACTCCTCTACTGTTGCATGTTCCGAGGAACAGTTCTTTTCCGATGTCAAAGACGGTGTTGAATGGGTGGCGTCTTCTCGTCTCGGCTAGGCCGATGAAGTGGTACCTTATCCTTCTCGCTTTCATGGTCAAGTCTTCTATCGAGGACTTAGATGCAAGCGTGTGTCCGTCGTAGGTGTAGATCGTCCCCTTCGTCCTTTCTATTCAGGCAGCCTAGAATGGAGCATCCTCTTCGTACTCATGGTAGCCATCGCTGCCGAATCGAGGGCTTTTTTCAAGGGAATAAGGCCCCTTTTATTCCGTTATCTTTTGCTTTTTTGACACCCACATATATGTTGCTGAGCTCTGAAAGAGGAGAAAGAGGAGGTTGGGTATACCGAATAAACGAGACACACCTAAGCACGCATGCATGAATACGTCCTCGTAAACACAGAAGCTATGTGCCAAATCGACGCGGTAGAAACAATGGGTCCATTCCCTTAATCATCATCGTCTCAGGGAAGCAAAGGTTGCTTTTGGCTCGCGATTAAACACCTCTCCGCCACATGTGGACTCGCTAAGTTGCCTGGCGACTAACCCCCCATGAGATCCCTCTATGAGGGAGATCCGTGGGATCACAGAATATATATATATATATGTATGTATATATGCAACTGCGGTCGTTCCGAATAGAAGAGGGAAATTATTCCAGTGTTTGTCAACAAACAAAAGGAATCTACGCGATGTTTATGCATGAAACATCCGTAGCAAACAATGAAAGTCAGCAGTAATTTCGCTTACGGATTTTTTCGCGCTAATGAAAACATGTGGATGATCGTAAGACACCTTTACGATGGTGCGGAAACTTGCGGTTGAATGCAGAGCTATATAAATAAAGGCACACAATAGGAACCACGGCGTTACACTGTCAGTTGGCACAAGAGCCTCGAGAAGGCAGCGAGCTTGACTGAAGATAATCCATAATAACAATCTGCAAAAGTTATTGTGATCTAAGGCGAAACGTTATGGAAACTCCTAAAAATGAACACGCATCGAAGAATTCATTGTGATCCGGGTTATTTTTTTCCAAAGTTTGAGAAATAGTAATGCCATCAACACTGTGATGCCAACTAATAGTATTCATCGCGGTTCCTATAGTCCTTAAAAAAATCTCTTATTCAGTTTTTATCTCGTTTTTTCCATCGTTTTTTTTTGAGTTGCAACATTAACTGGCATTTTAAATTTTTTGAAATGACTTTCCTATAATGCAAGCGTGAGAAAAGAATTAAGAAGAAAAAAATGTTACGTCATTGTAGTAAATCCCACAACCGACTTTCTATTAACCTCGGCAATGATCAAACAGTTGGTGGGTCAATATTGATATGCAATATTACTAGGTCCAATGCAAAAATAACCTTACAACGAAAGTTCGGGAATCTTTTGAGTATTTCGCGTATCTCGGCTTCAAGAAACCAAAAAGGAAATTATTTACACTTATGATAGGAGTCAAAATAGGGTTGATAATAGAAAATCTAGAGTAACCGTACTTGGGGCATGACCATACCTGAGAGCACGCTTTCATTATTAGAATTGGGCCCAAGCTTTTCACCATCACAACCCATTTTTTAAAGCAACCGTGCGTAGGATCGTATGAAGTTTGTATGAACTCCAAGATCGACACCGCTATTAGGCCAAAAAGAAAATATCGAACAAAAATGAAAATCAAGAAGTGACGAGGTTAACATCGTCTGCTTTCCCTAGAGCCTTCTTTAGGCAGCAGGACCCTAATGTTGAAATCGATACAAAATTCCGCATGTTTTCGGACGATGTTCTCAAAACCCTTAATCACTATCGCGGCAGAAAATTCATCTCTATCCTCACAACCCCACAAAAATGTATACGAGAAATTAAAGAATTAATAAACTCAAAGATCATTAGGCTATCAGTTAGCGAAAAGGGGAGAGAGTTCGTAGTTAATACTCGCCAGTTAAATGTTAAGATAACGGAGCAACATCTTAGTGATGTTACCCTTTAAGGCCCATCCTCTGAAAAGGAATACAAAAGTCAATACTGAAAACTAAATAATCAGTGGGTCAATGTGGCAAGTGCTGTAGGCATAAAACCATCGGTTACTTCGCACTTTAAAATCAATAGACCAACATGTCCTGTCTTATAGCTACTTATTAAAACACATAAGTTGGTACCACCTGATGATCTTGCGTCAACCAATCCGTCATCATACAAGGTTAGACCCATCATCAGCTGTGTAGACGTGCCAACGGATAGGATAACTTGGTTTCTAAGCCTAATACTAACCCAGTTGCTTAAACATATTCCAGCTCACTTCACGAAAACCCAAATGTTCCTAGAACGTCCACGTAACGCGTCTCCTAATAACGCGTGTCTAATGAAGTCCTTCGACGTTTCTGCTTTGTACACAAGCGTATCGAATGACTCCAGAATGCAAGCCATCATCGAACTTCTTGTTGATTATGAAGGAGGAATAAAAACGCATGGCTTGTCCACTCTGCAGCTCATGGATCTCTTAAAAGAGTGCCTAAACTGCTCGATTTTCAGATGGTCTGGGAACTATTACGCACAAATTAGAGGGGTGGCAATGGCACAACAACTCGTGCCAAGTCTTGCCATTGCATTTATGGCTAAAATAGAAGCTACCGTTATTGATCTCCGGCCGGTACTCTACTGTAGATGTATAGATGACTGTTTTGTCATCTTCTCTACTCAGGAGGAGATGGACAACTGCTTTGAATTATTGAATAAGCAGTCTGAGTTTATTAAATTCACCCGGGAGAAACCGAAAGAGACCTGGCTTCCATTTCTTAACGTTTAAATCAACTTATCAAACATCGGATACATGACAAAATGGGACCGATAACCAACTAACGAAAACATCCTGGTTCATTTCCTCTCTTCCCACCCTTCACAAACAAAGAGGGCGCTTGTGAGAAACGTTTCGAAGAGCCAGCTCTGTGTGCACGAAGAGAGAACTAAAAGAGGAATTGCGCAACTTGGCTCGGCAAATAGCCCTCTGCAATGGATACGAAACAGTAACCCCACGAGATAAGTCTAGAAGGAGAGCGACGCCTCAAAAGGGAAAAACGCGGCCAAGACAAAACCTCGTTTATGCTGCCCTCCATTAGGGATGAAGTAAGTGTAGCTATAAAACGATGCTTAAGAAGAGCAGGTCTATAGGAATCGGTAGCGATACATGAAATACCACTCGATTCTTTCGTCATCAATTAGTTCGTAACCGACTATATGACCGTCTATGCGAAACACAAAGTTCCGTAATTTGCCCTTACGGCAGGGACGGCGATTGCATGAGTTCAGGTACGATCAACCTGATCTTTTGTAGTAATTGCGGAGATGAATATATTGGCGAAACGGGCAGACCTTTATGTATCCGCATAAAAGAGCATCTAGATGGAAAACGAAAAAGCAAAACTAAGTACCCCACTAGGGACGCATAGGATACAAAAGCATAGCGAAGACGATTTTGATATTAAAGTCAATATCTTCGCACAAGATGCCAAAACACCAACGTGCAAACTTCTAGAGGCTTTTTGGATAAATACCAGGAACCCTAGAATGAACAGCAAGGAGGAATCCCCGGAGATCACACGTGATCTGGCCCCGTCCCTTCTCATCAACTTTTGATGTGGGGTGGTGTATTTATCGACCGTGTGCAACTCTGATCAGCTGTTCTTCCTCACTGGAAGGCACGTAATAAATGGTGGGTTTTTCTCGAGAAGCTGTTGATAGTGTGAATGCTATTTAGATTTTTATCTTTCTGTATGTGTTATCGGAACTTCTGACTTAGTAAATTGCCTATCAATATACCCTTCCAGGCTCTGAAAAAGGCGAAATCCGCCGAAACGTCAGCTTTAACGGAATAAAGAATAAAATTACGTCATTGTGTTTTTACCTCGCAAGATTTCGCAGAACCTTTTTTAGTATTCTGTGAAACAGCTAAAATAATGCTGATTTTAATAAACATTTCGAAAGTTTCTCAGCTAGTCGTAAGAAACTTGGGCGATTGAACACTCAGAAGGTCGGCTTGCTGTGGCATGAAGAATTATGCATTTTTTTCCTGCAAGAATTTGATGTCGAGTAGCATGCCACACTGAAAATATTCAATCTTTAATTTGAAAACGGCAAAAGATAGGAATTTCCAAAGAAAAGTTGTTTAACTTCCACGGTCTGTTGCAATTTATACGTACTTTCAATGAAGCAACTATATAAGCGAGAATCCCCTGATAGGTCGGTTGCATGGCTAATTTTTTTAATGTACTGTTCGTGGTTGTAACATTTGCCTCTTCTTTCCCAACTACTGTAGAGATCGTTTCGAAACATGGGAAGTTTTACCTTCCCTTCCTTGAAAAAACCTTGCAAAATATTAGTTACTTGGATACTTGGACAGTCCGCCTACACGAGTTGTGTGGGCTGCAGCACATTTTCCATTCTTTTTCTTTCACTCGCAACCTTGGGCGCAATTGTAAAATCTAACTTCATAACTTCTAAGTTCAGAACTTCCATTAGTTTTGTTATACTTTTCAGCTTCAAAATCATCCACGAGTGAAGTCTAATTTCTACTCCAGCATAAATCGTAACTGTACATTGTAGCGACAACTATATGATGTAAAAGCCAGCCTTTCACGTTTTGCTTTTACTGTGCCAAAAAAGTAATTTTGTTGATTGTGTCTGAACACTTATTCTACCGTCAGAGTATTCGATCATATTATTCTATGGGAGTATTTCAAAAATGATTTCACGATAGAAGATAAACTGCTCATATCATCGCCTTCTTTCACGTTTCTTCATAATATGCTTCTTCTTGTGACAGATTTATTTTAAATCACGTATAACCATTCAATTAAATGCCAATTTCGTTTGGACGCGAAGGTTGAATTCTACAAAAAACGTTGTTACCAATCGACTTACAAAAAAGTTTCATCGGGAAATTTTTTGGGTTAGCATGATTTGCACGATCCACTCTATCATTTTATATACATTTATATACACATATGTATATATATGTATGTATGCATGTATGTATATATGTACATATGTATGACACAGCATGCTTTCATCTTCAGTTTGAAAACCAGCTATTGGCTTGAGATCGGCAATATGTGCTTTTTAAGGTCGAAGGAGATTCCGACCCTGATACAGTATTTAACGACGTGTCAGCTGTCATTGACGTCAGCTTATTCAATCGAGGTGAGAGCAGCACTTGTTGTTGGCAAGGCATACTTCGCTACATCTAATGGTGTCTTTCATTGATTGTTCTTAGAGAACAGCGTGTTTCCTACATGACAACTTCTGCTAATCGAAATCGAGCGATGTTTAAGCATTTTTTAGAAGTTTCACTTTTTTTGCAATAGTCAATATCATTTTCCCTCTGTGCTTCCTAAATCTTATTAACACCAGTGGGTTCTGAAAAAGATGTTTCTACCTCAGAATTTGTCTTAAGACAAGACAAGGAGAAATACCATCTGGTAATTGATTAACCGCAAACCAGTCATGGATTTTAACGGAATTCCTATTATTTTGTTTTTTAATGTATCATAGTCAGACGTACACAACCTTTTTTTCAGAAGGTGAGAGTGGCAACAATGTTCAAGAAGCAAAAAGAGGATCGACCAATGAATAAAAAGCAGCATTTTACGGAATTCGCTCGAACAGCGTTGAACAAAGATTTATACAGTGGATTAAATTTTTTATGCAAGATTGTTCTTTTGATACACTCCATCGTAGAGAAGACCATTTCGTTATGGATGCACCTCATTAGAAGATTCTATCGGTGAATCAAGTGTGGAATCATTAGTAAGGTATATCTTCAACTTTCCGTAGCATTCTTCGATATCTTGAGCAGTTTTTTGGATCAGTGAAATCGTGGGAAAACTACCAGGTGGTCTTTTAAACTTCTTTAGAACGAGGCATGCTGTAGAACTGTTCCTTGGCAAAGGTTCATTCCTTTCAGTGGCACGGCTCACGGCAAACTGCTTCTTTGATTTTTCTTCAAACACTACAAACCTCTGTTTACACGTCGGTACATCTTTTCCCAGCGGTGACAGGATTAAAAAGATCCGCATATTATTATGATATCAGAGTCTTCCAACATGTAGAAACAAGTCAACCACTTATGTCGGCCTTTCACGTTCCACCAATGTCACGCTTGGGTGCTTTAAACTTAACTTTTGCTACAAATCTTTTTGACTACTAATGCAGCCTATATGCGAATTCACTTATCAATAAAGATTACACTGGCTAATTCATATTTTATCGGAAAATAACCCAAATCTGCAAAGAATTCATGTGGTATTAAAAATTGCTTGACTAGTAATCAACCGAGTACACAGGAGATCATGGAGAAAAAAGTTTTGCAAGGAAATCTTAAGTCGTCAAAGTGTATTTCACATCCTTCTGCACGACTGTGCAGCAGAATAGTAAGACAGCATTGCGCTGTGAACAGGCGGTCATGGTTTGAACAAGGCGATGCAGGGATTCGGTTGCCTCATGTAGGTGTTAGACAGGAGCGACCACATTCTTTTGCGCCTTAACGTTCGTTGTCTCAAAGAATTCGCGAGAACGCTCTGGAGACGTTGACTGATATTCTGATGAATGATTCGATGACGATGACGGCGCCTGAAAGCACTTAGTTTTACCTTATTACCTCAAAGAGGTGCGCGTAGAGCAGTGTTTAGAGGCTTTATACAATACAAACGTGGCTGTCGGTTCAATAGCGCTCTACGGGTCCGCCAACCTCCTCCATCCCTCCAGGGTGGGAAAATTCGCACAAGAGTTGGTTGGTACCACGGTTATCTGGGAATATAGCAGCACTGACTTGATACATCTGTAGACCACCTCAATTCATTAGATAATCCAGATATGCATTCAATCAGCTCTGAGGATGTCGATGAAGTCGAATGCATGACGCATCCCTCAAGGGTTGATCAATCCCGAGACATTCATCCTTTTTTGTCTCAAAGGATACTAAGTCGGTGTGAAATAGTGCATTCTCAGAATATTTTAAAACAGTGGACTTTAAATTTCGGCATGTGTAGCTCAGGCGTTTCCTGGAATATACATAAAATCGCTAGTTTAATCCCACAATCTGGGCTGACTGAGGTATGTTTCCCTTCGGGATTACAAAATCGTAGCACACCGATACTGAGGGCGCAGAACACTGAGGTAATAGATAAGTAGGCCTACACAAGTGGAGAGATATATGAAAACCGAACAGTTTCGTTCCATCGCTTAAAAATTAAGCAAAGAACAACCTAGCAAGCAAAGAATAGTTTTTTAAGCTGTATTTTGAATCGTTCTATGTGTTTCCACATATTTCCAAAGCTTACTTAGTTATCTAAACACTTATGTAACTCACCCATACGTATTTGTAGTTCGCACCCTAGAACTTTGCTCAACCGTTTCGCTTTTTTGCAACCGTCATCCATGGAGATGTTTAAGTTTGTATGTGGAAATGGCTCTTATTTGATATTCGGTTGTGTTCTACCCTCACTACGACGTTAAATACTTGTTAAGCATGATTTATAAAAGCAGCCGTACTTGGACCTTTCCAGGTATTCACCACAAAAAGCTTCCTTTCTTTTGATCGGACAGAGGTTTTCTGCTTTATCATTGTAATTCTTCTAAAACTGAAGTGAATCTTCCGTTTATTGCTTAAATGAGCAATTAGAAAACATGCCTACACACCTACGTATATCTATATCTATTTATATATATATATATATGTATGTATATATATATATATATATATATATATATATATATATACACACATCCCTTGGATCCACCTCCATCTGCGAGCAAGTACGTGGCCTCTTTTCGTTTCGCGTTCAAATTCCCATCCATTAACCAAAGATGCGTTTGACAGCCTCACCAGCAGCAAATTTCGAATACAAAACAGGAGAGAAATCCATGATGTATCCAAATTCTTACTCTAATGCGATGAGTAAGTAAATGTTGACTAGTGTTGCATGAAAACTTAATTGCAAAACTACCTGACAGTCATGCATGCCCGATGACACAATGGTCAACGGCGAAATGCTTGCTCCTTCGTTGCCGTGCATGGAGCGTCGGAACTTTGCTCGGGCGTTTTGGAACCACACCTACGAAGCAAACGAGGAATGTAAGAAGCAAAGTAGTAACATCATTACAACGGTAGAAGGAATGATTTCTGCCTACCTGTAAGACACGCTTTGTCAGCCCAGTTTTTTTGTGCCAACTGTTTGAGATCTTTCGCATCAGGATTGTGGTTAAGATTAAAGTACTGCTTCATTGTTCGTAGCTGGTGGTGCTTGAATGAAGTACGCATTCGCTTTGATCGACTATGTGTTGGCTGTTCATCTTCAGCATAATCTGAGCAACTTATTATTTGCAGTACACTTATTTCCACACAGATCTTGGAGAACATCGCAGTTAAAGTGCATGACGCAGGTGTTCATTACCGATGATTTGCATACGGATTAACGCGGGTGATTCATTTGAAACTTGAGATCTAGTGGTATCAGCCACCTCAACCACCTGGTGCATGAATGGCGGATGAGTGGCAGTGGCTGGCAAAGAACTCCTCCTAATTTTGACGTAAAATTCTACAAAATAACAGATCTAAGTTGCGCTCTGTCGTCTTGAGCCCTTTAACTAGTTATTAAATACTTTCGCTAACGCATAGTACTGGTTCGCTTTTTTTCCGTTGACATTTTTTAGCTCAGATAGTTGAACATTTCATAGCTTATGAAACTCCATAAAATTGGCAAGCGCAGCTGAATACCTCGTTCTGTTTCCCTTTCATAATAGGTAATATTGTTAAATAAGTGGCCAATGGTACCAAGACTCGCTTTTTGTGGTTCCTGATTTAGAAGAACACATGTTTAACTCAACCGGGGCATAACGGCGGGAAAAATCGATAAACTACGGTGGGATTTAATGAGGCCAGCCGCTATACGGTAGTGAAGTGCAAACGGCGATGTGCTGTCGTCGGAAACTGAGCTATAGGCAACGTTCACGCATCAAGAGAAACCAATGGTATACGACAGAATGAAAGATGAAACATCGACAAACGGACAAATATTTTTGAGAAATTACCGTTGAATTCACCTTCTTGCTCATCGGAATCATCTTTCTGCTTCACCAGTGTGCTCTGTTCATCTAGTTGTGGTATATCGTAGTGCACTGAAATAATTTTGACGCTGCTAGTAAAGTGATTAACAGAATTTTTGACTTGCCCTAGACAGCGAAACTTGCTTTGACAAAATATTTCGCACTGTTCAGACATGGTGAAGATGTTGCCAACGTTGAGCGGAATGCCACAAACCTATAACGATGTGACATGAGATAGTCGTAGTTGGTTGTTGTGAGTCTAGAAAGTTTGTAACCAATAAAATTAGCCCACAACGCATGAAAAGCAGTGCACATGAAAGAATGCGTCG
Source organism: Angiostrongylus vasorum (assembly GCA_018806985.1). Taxonomy (NCBI): domain Eukaryota; kingdom Metazoa; phylum Nematoda; class Chromadorea; order Rhabditida; family Metastrongylidae; genus Angiostrongylus; species Angiostrongylus vasorum. Next base: position 1,407,291 of record JADANN010000365.1, read on the forward strand.
CGCGCTCGCATCACAACGTCGTCACATTCCAGAACCAATCTACACTTGGCACATGACTTGCGGAACTTCCTGGAACGACGTTGTTGGTTGCTGATATACATTATTGTTCTAAGGTTCAGCATAATTTCTGTTGCGTTAAATACGAAACGATAAAACTACAACAAAACGGTAGCCCTTGAGCGTTTTCGCTGTTTAGTACGAAATTTTCAAAGGTTTTTTGAGAAATCTCTTGGCTTAATAGATTTCACTCTGGAATTTCATAGAAAAGTGGTTGAGGCGATACTTCGAAAGAGATGAATACGAAAATGTATGAAGAAATTTGAGAAAAAAACCTACGACTTGTAGTCGCGACGACACAGTACCAGTCCATCCCTCACAAAACAAGTCGTCTCAGACGATAATGTACAGTGACATAGAACGCAACGCAAGCACTGAGGATGGTACGGACGGCATTCAAGTACCAGAAAATACTGACCCAAAATCGGATGATGGCATGCCGAGCATAATTCTAGAATTCGGAACTCTTAGTAGAGTTATTTCTTCTATTTTTTTCAATTAACTAGGTCATTTTGTAAAGGCATGCTGGCAAGCTTTCCGTTTGTTGGGATTACACTTGGGTGTCCTTGAAACTGTTACTGGGTAATTCGGTATAAGTTATTAGTAAACCTATTTGTAATACATCTAGGCGAGAGTGAAACGTTTGCAGTCGTTCTATTTCAAGCAAATGAGTTGTAACTTTGACCACCTTCCTTGCAAAGAAATCTTGACGATTCACTAAACATTGTTAAACCCAACGGAATATTATTAATATTGCATAATTAATGAAGCTAGCAATTGCATTTATCAGCACTAGATTCTAAGAAGTTCGGAGCAAAGGATGAAGTAGATGTCTCCGATGGATCGCCGCAAACTTAGTGTATTTTACGATCGGATTCTGCAGTCGCCTACACCATAAAGCTTCCGTTATAGGCGGCTTGCACGTGTGATACACAAGCGGTAATGATTCGTCTCGAGTCCAATTAGCGCGCTATGCTTGGCATACGGTAGCATTCTCGTCTTGCCACAGCTTGCTAATTCCTCATATTTACTCTTTTTCAGCCACACGGTTACTATAAAGATTTGTGATTTTAGGGTGTTAACATAGTCACTGCTTCTACAAATCCGAACTTCTTCTAAGAGAACAAATTACTTCAGTACATAAAAAATGGGGCCAAATAGCAATTCGAAGTGGTTCAAAGGAGTTCTGGAATAGATTGGATTCGTTTTAACATAACTAGAGAAAACAAGGGTTTAGGTCAGGCAGAAAAAAAGTTTTGGGTTTTTTAGAATTCAAAGAACAAAACTAGCACTTGTTTCTAATGTGAATTCAAGAAGCCATTAAGCAGAATAAACCTGTCAAAACTTGGTGAGAAATCTACAATTTTTGGAGGGAAAAAAAAGAGTGGCGATCAAAGTCATTAAGTGAGAACATGGTGCGACTCATAACCACTTTTAAATAGTGATAAAGGTTAAAGCTGTCGACATTGATCAATCTTTGTCTTAGGAGGTTTGAACTAACTACAGTTCTGAATTTTGATTGTTAACTAGTTTTTCGGTATTAAAAGGTATTCAACTCGAACAACTCCACAAACATTAAGAGAGGTAGTTTGTTAAGAATCTCATCTTGACTCTTAATTATTCTATTATTCTCAGCCCTCATTAGTACGCTGTGAGTTGACTGTAGTGAAGGAAGAAAAGAAACGGTGTAGAAAGACAGCATCGAGTTCTCGAAAACAAATGGCATCTCACCATGCGATGAGCCCAAGGCGTTGGCAACAAGGCTTGAAATCGGCTGAGGTGAAGTGCTGCATACCGGCTGCTGAACTATCTCTTCCCTATTTCTGACAGTAATCATTGGTTAATTTCGCTTGAAAGCTCGGATTCTGTATCGAATTCACTTTAAAAGCGAATAATCATTCCGAACGATCTGTAAACACAATTTTGAATGGATAAATAAGGAATCAGTTACTGTTATCACCGTTGTCAAGGAGGTTTGACACCAAAAGGCTAGGCAAAGGACGAGTTTTGTTGGATGAATACAGGCTGGTACAAGTGGAATGTGGAGAGATTACTGGAGGATTACTGACTGATTTCCACATCGCTATTGTCGATTCGAGAGTCGGATGTGTTGCCACCACACTAAATGCCGTGAAAAATGTTTGAGGATAGTAGAAAATTCTGCAAGGTGATTCCCTCGTCCACATTTATTGTTTTTCGCGAAGAAAGTTTGCGGAACAAATTCGTAATAAAGCAGTAAAACATGAGTATGAAAGATGGTCTTTGATAACTGGCCACGAAAAGGGAGCATTCACGGAGTAATGCAATCCGGAACGGAAAACATGCACATTTCAGATTGCCGATGATTGCGATGATTGTTTGGTAGGTATGTTTTAACTTACGCAGAATGAAAGGAATGATGTACCTATGCCACTGACAATCCCTTCATGAAGGAAATTCAGCAGAGAAAAGACGTTTCACCAACAATTTTGCCCTAAATCTTCTCTATCACATTGTCAATGGTATGCATGCAGAAGACGCACCCGGTTTCAGCAATGCAGTCTTTCCAATTTATGTCCAGCATAAAAGATAAAATTTTGCTTTCGTTGTTTTTTTCAGCGGTTGATGGGAGATTGCTGCCGCTGTGATTATAACAGGTCAAGTAATGAATGTCTCGTCCTCATTGCGCAACCATCAATTGAGCAGCAGACATCCAAAATACAAGCAAAATTATGGAACCTCGTACAAAAGAAATTGCTATATAATTGTCCAATTTTCCCATGAAGAAAACCGCTCACACCTGAACAGTGCTGAAGGAGATTAATTGCATCCAATCACGTGCGGCAAACTTCTCAGCAAGTACAACGTGAACTCCTGTTACAAATTAGTTACACGAGTGATTTTCGCGCTATCATTATCCCATTTTCGTCTAATCTTGATTACGCGAGAACTTGGCTGAAATAAAATCTGAAGTTCGAAATTTGATTAGGAAATCATTCGTATTCATGTAGTAGTTGCGATGTGGATATCACCACTTAAAGAACAACACAACGGAAGATTAGCTAAAACCGAATATTTTACAGCAAAGCTCTCGACTACGGTAGTCAGCACTTAGTCGACACTAATTCGGAGGAGCATAGGGAGTGACCAAGCGTTCAGCACGCAGACAGCACGGGTGGCTGCGAGTGCGGTGTTGAGGGATGGATAGGCGGGAGAGCAGAGCAGATTAGGGATTAGAGTCGCCGTGACAAACAAATGAAAAACGTATCACTTTCGCGCTATGGGATTGTAACGAATTACTGAATACGTTAACTGAACAAGTTACGTCTTCCATCTGCTATAGCGTTCATAAACGGTCTGCCACTCTGACACTTAATAGGACCATCGCCACGGCTGTATCATTTAATTCTATGGCGCGGACAGTAAGCGAATAGTTATATGAGCGCAACATTCGAAGACCATTTCACGAAAAAACTTTAGAAATTTTTTTAAACAACATGTTTTTTAAAGGACAGGTGACTTCGTTTCAAATTCGCAATAAAATAGATAACACGAGAACTTCTCACTGTAGGTTTTGTTACTAGAGAAATAAGTCTTTCCATTAGCCAGCAGCAATTCACTCTAACACCCGTTCAGATATTGTTTGTCGGAAAAACAAGATTTCCTTGGATATTTAATGCACTCTTCAGAATGTCACTAGAGCCAGCTTTTCATGCTGTGAATTCCAACTCTGAAGTTTCCATCAGTATTTGATACAATACTGAATTTTCGAGACCATTTCTGTAGTGATCTCAGTGATTTTCAACAATGACTTCAAAAGGCGGAGATTACTGCTTGAGTCACGCTTTGATGGTTGAATATATGAGCAGACTATTTCAATGGGATAGTTCTGACACTGACAGAGTGATAATTTCCCAACTGCACCTTTTCGGAATTTTCGATGTCATCTCAACTGCTGAAAAAATTGAAGGGTTCAAAGGGTGTAAGCATTTTTTGAACGAGCACAGATCATCATTAAACAATGCTGTATCGATTACTTAAGTTGTCTTATTAAGTGGCTACCGTGCTATACTTTGACTTAATGGTAAGATCCTATGACTCTCAATAACAGTAAATCCATTTGTAACAGATATATCTCGGACTTTTGCCGCTTCATCGTGGCTGGGAGGTGTTCCGATGTCGGGGTGCAATGTACAGCGGGATGTTCATCCTCCCCACACCACCCCCTCCCCCCCCGTCTCAGGATCTCCGAAGCTGAGAAGGTGTCCGACGTTTCCATCAGGAAGTGAACCCAATACCAGGATCCACCACCGTCCTGGTATCAAAGTCACATGGTCGCAAATCTCCCTCTGATCCACAAGGGCTGCTACTGCCTGTGGTGGTGAAGACCTGGGCCAGACTTTCACCAAGCTGAACTAACTATTCCAGGGACCCACAATGGCTTAGCCAGTAATTCTCCGGAAAATGGAGATGTGCTGGGGGGCTACACAATTAGTGGAGACGGGCCATTCAAGTATCAAGTAAGTATATCTCGCACTTGCATCTCAGCTTGGGCATTAATAGCGACTGTAATAGGCAAAGAAGTCTGCATAAAATCAGAATACATAAAACACTATAAGGTGCGGTTTTCGTTTTGCGACCAGGTTTTCTTAAAATTCACCTTTGCGACATGAATAAGGTTGGGGATAAGACAGTAGGGATTCAAGAGTACTATTTCATAGATAGAAACACATCTTACAATTTCTGTCCCAACATTGCCGTTATGCGAACACGAGCAAACTTTTTATTGCATCTTTTTGTTTACTACACAATGTTTCTTGGAAGGAGACTTGAGCTGGGATGCCGTATTTTGATAAGATTGAAATAAAATAGAATTTCAGAATACTTGTCCTCTTGGATGCTTCACTAGCCAGTTTGATTTATACTGATGCGACAGGAATGCCTAGGGAGACCTGGTCTAGAGATTGTTCAGGATTTTTTCTTAGCAGGCAGAAGTGGCTAAAGCAGCTTTGATCTGCTTCTATCAAAATGGATTTTTTATCATAAAGTGGGGGCCCTCAATGCCGACGATGAACTGCATGATTCGCTCTTCGATCGAAAAAATTTCTAAGGTGAATTCATGCAACTGTGCTTATGAATCAAATAACATCGCTTCATAACTATTTTTATTGGTCAACATCTTTTTTCTTGAGAAATCTATGAAGTTGTACAGAAACAAGGTGAGTGAAGCAGACAATGAAATTACAGCAAAGAATCTGTTGGAAAGAATAGTTCCACATAAGCACTAATAATGCTTTCTTCTCCAATTTAGAACAAAGCATCGTTCTTCGAAGTGCTTCATACAGCCAAAGACGGCGAGGTCTGAAAATTTTACAACTGTGTGCGGTTTTTCAAGATTTAATGAACTGTGGTGGTGAAGTCAGTCACCAAGATATGACTTGTCGGCCGGTTAGACCAAATGTACTATACGTAGTTCAGTTTTCAATGCTTACAAATATATGATAATAGATAAATTGAGGAACGAGTGTTATTAAAAAACCGCTCCATTATCTCTTCAAGCCTTGGCGCTCACCTGAAAGGGTATTGCATTTTTGCATCGTAATTCATCATCGTATGTCATTGTATAACCACCAGTCGCAGTCGAGACCAGTGGTCTGAAAGATCCGAACTCCGATCCTTCCTTCTGTTCCACTGATCTCCCATCAAACATCAACGGAATCATTTGCTCACTATCACGAGCTTGTGGACCACACGGCGCAACCTGAGAATTCAAAAGCAAAATTATTGTGCCATTGCCAATTTCGTATTTAGATCTGACATTAATCTGTCACATTAAAAGACGCAAAGATATTTGTCACTTCTCTACCTATTCTTATTGACCAAAGCCGAATATGGTGAAATTTTTTTGTGCAATGTATCGTTTTACAATTTCCATTCAAGACTATACCATATAATACAGTTCTATATCTTTTATATAACATACAATACTTAATGTGTGGCACGTGATCAAGTTATTTCTGTTTAATATCACGTAACACAACGTACTTCTCCTCGTCTTCGGTCTATAATGTTCGTCCCAACCCTCTCCTTCGAGTTGGATGCGAAATACCGAGATATGAATCCATGTGATGATTTATCCATTCCCGGATCCATTTTGTCAGTGTATTCCACGTTCGCTACCTGTGGTCGTAAGTCTCCAGCTTTTAAATGCCCGTGGTCTATTGCACCCCTTCCCAGAAGGGGGATGATACCTTCAGAACTACCGTTATCTTGCATAGAATAGTCGTGACTGTCGACAATAACGCCGAGATTGAGCCTTCTCGAACCAAATGGTAACATACCAGATCGATTAGCTTGTCCACGATTATCGTTTAAAAGCGGTATGACAGTTTCTGATTTCAGATCTCCCTGTTTGAGTTCTTTGCTGCCTGGGTCCACTTTTATTGCAGCATCTCTTGGCTTTCCAAAGGCACCCATACCCTCCTGGGTCATGATAGCTGGCCATTGTTCCCATGGAATGACGAAAGGGATGAACACATCTACGGACTTCGGCTTCTTAGAATAACGTTGAGCCGGAGGAATACGCTCTTCCTTGTTTATTTCTGCTAAAGTTTTTTCATTTGGTGGCATAGGTATTGGTGGCTCCAGAATTTTAACAGGAGGAACCCAGCGTTTCTTCAAAGGAAAACCCTTCTCTTGACTATTATCAGGATATCCGGGAGATTTACTTTTCTCCGGTTTCCTTTTCGGTTTCTTCTTCTTTAATGGAATGGTTGCATTTGTTTCTGGCTCATCGTCAGGCAATTTCACTCTCGGAATGTCCTTCTTCTCTGGCTCACTGACAGGTTTTTTCTTCGGTGTTGGTTCATATGGTGTCTTGCTTGGCTGAGGTTTCTTGAACGCTTGCTTAGGATTTTTAGGAGTTGGTTTACTGATTTCATCGGCAGGAAGTTCCTCTTCATCAGCTGGTTCTGGCTTTTTCTTTCCAAGTGGTATGGTTGCTTGTGCTTCCGGTTCATCATCAGGCAGTTTCACTCTCGGAATGTCCTTCTTCTCTGGCTCACTGACAGGTTTTTTCTTCGGTGTTGGTTCATCTGGCGTCTTGCTTGGCTGCGGTTTCTTGAACGCTTGCTTAGGATTTTTAGGAGTTGGTTTACTGATTTCATCGGCAGGAAGTTCCTCTTCATCAGCTGGTTCTGGCTTTTTTCTTCCCAAGTGGTATGGTTGCTTGTGCTTCCGGTTCATCATCAGGCAGTTTCACTCTCGGAATGTCCTTCTTCTCTGGCTCACTGACAGGTTTTTTCTTCGGTGTTGGTTCATCTGGCGTCTTGCTTGGCTGCGGTTTCTTGAACGCTTGCTTTAGGATCTTTTAGGAGTTGGTTTACTGATTTCATCGGCAGGAAGTTCCTCTTCATCAGCTGGTTCTGGCTTTTTTCTTTCCAAGTGGTATGGTTGCTTGTGCTTCCGGTTCATCATCAGGCAGTTTCACTCTCGGAATGTCCTTCTTCTCTGGCTCACTGACAGGTTTTTTTCTTCGGTGTTGGTTCATCTGGCGTCTTGCTTGGCTGCGGTTTCTTGAACGCTTGCTTTAGGATTTTTAGGAGTTGGTTTACTGATTTCATCGGCAGGAAGTTCCTCTTCATCAGCTGGTTCTGGCTTTTTCTTCCCAAGTGGTATGGTTGCTTGTGCTTCCGGTTCATCATCAGGCAGTTTCACTCTCGGAATGTCCTTCTTCTCTGGCTCACTGACAGGTTTTTTTCTTCGGTGTTGGTTCATCTGGCGTCTTGCTTGGCTGCGGTTTCTTGAACGCTTGTTTAGGATCTTTTAGGAGTTGGTTTACTGATTTCATCGGCAGGAAGTTCCTCTTCATCAGCTGGTTCTGGCTTTTTCTTTCCAAGTGGTATGGTTGCTTGTGCTTCCGGTTCATCATCAGGCAGTTTCACTCTCGGAATGTCCTTCTTCTCTGGCTCACTGACAGGTTTTTTCTTCGGTGTTGGTTCATCTGGCGTCTTGCTTGGCTGCGGTTTCTTGAACGCTTGCTTAGGATTTTTAGGAGTTGGTTTACTGATTTCATCGGCAGGAAGTTCCTCTTCATCAGCTGGTTCTGGCTTTTTCTTCCCAAGTGGTATGGTTGCTTGTGCTTCCGGTTCATCATCAGGCAGTTTCACTCTCGGAATGTCCTTCTTCTCTGGCTCACTGACAGGTTTTTTCTTCGGTGTTAGTTCATCTGGTGCCTTGCTTAGCTGCGGTTTCTTGAACGCTTGTTTAGGATCTTTCGGAGTTGGTTTACTGATTTCATCGGCAGGAAGTTCCTCTTCATCAGCTGGTTCTGGCTTTTTCTTTCCAAGTGGTATGGTTGCTTGTGCTTCCGGTTCATCATTAGGCAGTTTCACTCTCGGAATGTCCTTCTTCTCTGGCTCACTGACAGGTTTTTTTCTTCGGTGTTGGTTCATCTGGCGTCTTGCTTGGCTGCGGTTTCTTGAACGCTTGCTTAGGATTTTTAGGAGTTGGTTTACTGATTTCATCGGCAGGAAGTTCCTCTTCATCAGCTAGTTCTGGCTTTTTTCTTTCCAAGTGGTATGGTTGCTTGTGCTTCCGGTTCATCATCAGGCAGTTTCACTCTCGGAATGTCCTTCTTCTCTGGCTCACTGACAGGTTTTTTTCTTCGGTGTTGGTTCATCTGGCGTCTTGCTTGGCTGCGGTTTCTTGAACGCTTGTTTAGGATCTTTAGGAGTTGGTTTACTGATTTCATCGGCAGGAAGTTCCTCTTCATCAGCTGGTTCCGGCTTTTTTCTTCGCTAGTGGTATAGTCGCATGTGTTTCTGGTTCATCGTCAGGCAGTTTCACTCTCGGAATGTCCTTCTTCTCTGGCTCACTGGCAGGTCTTTTTCTTCGGTGTTGGTTCATCTGGTGTCTTGCTTGGCTGCGGTTTCTTGAACGCTTCTTTATGATCTTTAGGAGTTGGTTTACTGACTTTCATGAGCAGGAAGTTCCTTTTCATGAGCTGGTTCTGGCTTTTTCTTCCCAAGTGGTATGGTTGCTTGTGCTTCCGGTTCATCATCAGGCAGTTTCACTCTCGGAATGTCCTTCTTCTCTGGCTCACTGGCAGGTCTTTTTCTTCGGTGTTGGTTCATCTGGTGTCTTGCTTGGCTGCGGTTTCTTGAACGCTTGTTTAGGATCTTTAGGAGTTGTTTTACTGATTTCATGAGCAGGAAGTTCCTTTTCATGAGCTGGTTCTGGCTTTTTCTTCCCAAGTGGTATGGTTGCTTGTGCTTCCGGTTCATCATCAGGCAGTTTCACTCTCGGAATGTCCTTCTTCTCTGGCTCACTGACAGGTTTTTTTCTTCGGTGTTGGTTCATCTGGCGTCTTGCTTGGCTGCGGTTTCTTGAACGCTTGTTTAGGATCTTTAGGAGTTGGTTTACTGATTTCATCGGCAGGAAGTTCCTCTTCATCAGCTGGTTCTGGCTTTTTTCTTTCCCAAGTGGTATGGTTGCTTGTGCTTCCGGTTCATCATCAGGCAGTTTCACTCTCGGAATGTCCTTCTTCTCTGGCTCACTGACAGGTTTTTTCTTCGGTGTTGGTTCATCTGGCGTCTTGCTTGGCTGCGGTTTCTTGAACGCTTGTTTAGGATCTTTAGGAGTTGGTTTACTGATTTCATGAGCAGGAAGTTCCTCTTCATGAGCTGGTTCTGGCTTTTTCTTCCCAAGTGGTATGGTTGCTTGTGCTTCCGGTTCATCATCAGGCAGTTTCACTCTCGGAATGTTCTTCTTCTCTGGCTCACTGACAGGTTTTTTTTCTTCGGTGTTGGTTCATCTGGCGTCTTGCTTGGCTGCGGTTTCTTGAACGCTTGTTTATGATCTTTAGGAGTTGGTTTACTGACTTTCATGAGCAGGAAGTTCCTCTTTCATGAGCTGGTTCTGGCTTTTTCTTCCCAAGTGGTATGGTTGCTTGTGCTTCCGGTTCATCATCAGGCAGTTTCACTCTCGGAATGTCCTTCTTCTCTGGCTCACTGGCAGGTCTTTTCTTCGGTGTTGGTTCATCTGGTGTCTTGCTTGGCTGCGGTTTCTTGAACGCTTGTTTAGGATCTTTAGGAGTTGGTTTACTGATTTCATGAGCAGGAAGTTCCTTTTCATGAGCTGGTTCTGGCTTTTTTCTTTCCAAGTGGTATGGTTGCCTGTGCTTCCGGTTCATCATCAGGCAGTTTCACTCTCGGAATGTCCCTTCTTCTCTGGCTCACTGACAGGTTTTTTTCTTCGGTGTTGGTTCATCTGGCGTCTTGCTTGGCTGCGGTTTCTTGAACGCTTGTTTAGGATCTTTAGGAGTTGGTTTACTGATTTCATCGGCAGGAAGTTCCTCTTCATCAGCTGGTTCCGGCTTTTTTTCTTCGCTAGTGGTATAGTCGCATGTGTTTCTGGTTCATCGTCAGGCAGTTTCACTCTCGGAATGTCCTTCTTCTCTGGCTCACTGGCAGGTCTTTTTCTTCGGTGTTGGTTCATCTGGCGTCTTGCTTGGCTGCGGTTTCTTGAACGCTTGTTTAGGATCTTTAGGAGTTGGTTTACTGATTTCATCGGCAGGAAGTTCCTCTTCATCAGCTGGTTCCGGTTTTTTTCTTCGCTAGTGGTATAGTCGCATGTGTTTCTGGTTCATCGTCAAGCAGTTTCACTCTCGGAATGCCCTTCTTCTCTGGCTCACTGGCAGGTCTTTTTCTTCGGTGTTGGTTCATCTGGCGTCTTGCTTGGCTGCGGTTTCTTGAACGCTTGTTTAGGATCTTTAGGAGTTGGTTTACTGATTTCATCGGCAGGAAGTTCCTCTTCATCAGCTGGTTCCGGTTTTTTCTTCGCTAGTGGTATAGTCGCATGTTCTTCTGGTTCATCATCAGGCAACTTTACTTTCGGAATGTTCTTCTTTACCGGCTCAGTTACTGGCTTTTTTCTTCAGTGAAGGTTCATCTAATGTCTTTTTTGGCTGCGGTTTCTTAAACGCTTGTTTGAGATTTTTAGGGGTTGGTTTACTGATCTCATCGGCAGGGAAGTTCCTCTTCATCAGGTGGTTCTGGTTTTTTCTTTCCTAGTGGTATGGTCGCTTGTGTTTCTGGCTCATCATTAGGCAATTGCACTTTAGGGAGCATTCTTCCTGTCTGGCTCACCAACAAGTTTTTTCTTCGGTGTATGTTCATCAGGCTCGTTGCTTGGCAGTGGTTTCTTGGACGCTTGTTTAGGATCTTTAGGAGTAGGCCTAGTGATTTCATCACCGGAAAGTTGTTCTTCTTTAGCTGGGTCTGACTTTTTTCTTCCTTAGTGGCGTTGTCGGATATGTTTCTCGCCCTTCATCCATCGGCTTTATTTTTGAGGACTTTTTGTCATCCGGTTCGATACTAGGAGCTCTTCTCATTCGGCTAGGCTCGTCATTTATAGGCGCTTTTTTGAAGTGTTGGGCCTTTTGTCGTTGGTTTTAGATCCTCGTGTTGAGGACTTTCGACTTCTTCTGCTGAGAGTTCCTCTTCACTCTCTGTTGGCTGCGTTTTCTGTCTCCCATTGGGTCTTGAGTTCTTATGTAGTACGCGGTGAGGTTGGTCTTCTTTACGGGACGCTTCTAGACATGGTTCAGTAATCGATGGTTTCTGTGCTTTTTAAATCTCTCTCATTGCATTTTTTTCTTTTTTTGGGTCTTGCTTATCAGATATTCCTTTTGCCGCATCGTTTATTCTCTTTGGGTCTTTCTTCTCCAATGGTAATGGCGAGCTTGCTCCGGGCTTCTCATCGTTTCGGTTATCTCTGTGAAAGCCGCTGCTTTTCGAAGGAGGTAGTGGACTGGGTTCATCTCGGTCAAATTGCTTCGGTACAGTCGCAGGTTTATCTTTTTGTGGGTATTCCTTAGGATCTGAAACACCTTGTATTTATTTCCACTATGAGTATTTTATGACACAGGCTCTTTCATAAAATGAAATCAGCGAAGTTCTTGAAATTCATGACCTTATTATAGTTTCTTATCTAGGCAATACATTTTACCTTTCCGCGACGTTTTTTGAGTCTGGTGCGTCTAACGCCGAATTTGCGGTGCCAAGAGCCGGTCTCGTTTCTTTGGGCTTTTTCGTATCCTTAACAGTCCGTTGGAAACTTTGCAATAATTGGAGATACTAAAGCTTACCACACCCTACACTTTGATGGAAAAATTTCCTTGTGTTATCAACGGCTTTGATGCATTCGTTATGGTACTGATTCTTCGACAACTACCGATCATTCTGCGATAACGCTCCAGAAGGATGTTCACAGATTTATCGAGAATTTTTCTCAATACCTAAGGTGCTCTTTAATTCTTTTCAGTAAAAATTTCAATGTTAGTCATTCCATAGTCTATTTTTTTCTAGATTGAAAAGCGAAGTTTAAAAAGCCTAAAAAAATTTTGATGCAAAAGAAAACTCCAAAATTTCTAATGCACGCGCGGTGGTTGCAAAAATTATCGGTGCATTCGGAAACGCCACCATGAGTAGCATTGTTGAACAAAATTCCGCTTGTTCAATCGCCTCGATGTCCAAAGTACGTATGCTGTCGATGACGATATCTACGGAAAAGAGGAAAAAAGGAACAAGAATGATTACTGGTCTATAAGCTTCAAAAAATCAATAATTTTTCACAGTCGAGCATGATGCTTGTCTTGCTGCCGAAGATTTTCAAATTCTAGTGTTTTTATCTAAATCAACATAAGCTCACTATTAATGGGGATAAGTTTGTTTAATAATGAAATTCACTTTTGCTTCTGAACAATTTGCACCGAAATTAATGGACATCGTCATAAATATGTTAAAATAGGTGAGTTCACTCATCGGTGACGCTCTTGTAGTTGTGCTTCTCCTTCGCACCTTTTGTGACCAAATTAGCCGACAAACATTCAATTAAAACGAAGAAGGCATAGCTTTCAGAACACGGCAATATCGACAACACCGAGGAAGAACACGACAGAGTCATCCTGTACCTTCATGTTAGTGCAAAAATCAACCGCACCGAAGTATCGCGACCGTGGAAGAGATCACCCTTTTTTTCCTTTAAAGGAAGTCTTCCACTCTGTGGTAGCAGACGCAATCATCGTAGCTCAGCGCAGCCACGGGTTCTGACCAGCACACAATGATCACCGAAGAGCTATATGATAATTTTACATCCAGAAGTTCGACATTTTACAACGATATTATCATTGTTATGAAGAGAAGACTTCGACATGGTGACACCGAATCATTTGTCATCCACCCTCAGGTGCTCCATGGAGAGGTCGGAATGCAGATATATTGTTTTTTTCTTAACATCGGAATTGAGGATTAAAATATTGGGCTGCTGTTGCTCTCAACAATGCGCTGTGCATAAAGACTGACTCGTTCCTGATGCCAATTCGCATTGGATGAAATATTTTCGAATATTCCAGCGATGTGTGTGTGTGTCTAGATGGAGAAAGTCTTGGTAATGAATGAATCAGCTCGACAGTTAAGCAGCAGGAAACGAACGCATTGTGGCTATCATGGGGACAAATAGTGAGAAAAAACACGCAGGTCTGTTTTCATCTGAGCGGGAATATTATTCTTACACCTCACGAATCAGTACGCTTCATAGCCAAAATTTATCTTTTTTCGGGGAAGTGATCCTAAGGGTATTCCATATTACGGAAATAAGAAGAATAATCAGAACCTTCAGTTTCTAGCTTCGCTAAGATAATCAAAATCTTGGAGACCAGCCGCACACGCTGATGTCAAAAAGGTGGGTTGGACACATCATTCGTCGTGCACGGGTCTAATTGCTGGATCCACATGATATCAACCATACGTCAAAGAAAGAAGCAGAAAAAAAAGTGAAAAAACATATCCATTGTTCCTCTACTAATCACTGAACCCGCTGACTTATTTGTAGTCTTTTGGAATGAAACTGTTACTTCAAAATCACTAGAAACGTCATTTTCTACTTCAAAGAATCTTCGCTATTTGATGGGGGGTTGAATTAATTCCCCCATAGGCCGCTTTACGTCGTGCAGGAACCCTGATTATCATGTGATTGTTAGTGTGCATGTTAGAAGGAGATGAAATTTTGAGGAAGCACTTACTTGTGGGATATCTTTGATGGATTCCACAGAGACTTCGTCATCGTCATCTTCGAAAGAGATGTCTTCAACGCTCTAAAAGACGGTATTTCTTCATAGTCAAAGAGGTTTGCATTAGGAGCGAAGCCGCTTTATATATTATATATATATATATATATATATATATATATATACATGTACACATACATATATATACATATATATGGAACGATATACGTAAAATAAATAAAAATGGGCTTATATGGATATAAATGTGCACACATATATGAATACATGTTAGGGAACCTTTCCCTTCATGATAAATTCACCCCTCCCTGCTTCTCAATTCCCTACGAAGACCCTCGTGTAAATGGGTTCATCAATCTGTCAAATCTGATCAAAAACAGATCCTGAAGTTGTTTTTCTAATTGTATTTACCTTTGCTGGAAATATGGCAAACATCTACCTTAGCAGGCTTTGATAAATCAGTTTTGGCAAACCACAGGCCACAACAAGAATAGAAACTATTGTTACACTTGAGGGGAAAAAGATGACTTCAGAATTTTCTAAAACTGGAAAATATTGAATAATATATGGAGGATATTCCACAGGCTTTTTCACTTAGCTAACTATCATTCAAGGACCGATTAGACTGCGGTTAGACGATAATTTCGCAATAATGAAAAAAAGGGCTACCTAAACTAATACCATGGCACACATTAGAAAATGATACAACATATAGAAAAGCTATTCTAGGCTTTGCGCTTGACATTTAGAACGCAAATTGAGTTCATTTCGTGGGGGAAACGTCGGCCAGATTGAATTGATACCAACCCATTCTCATTACGCCCATTTATTTTGTTAGTCTTTGCCGTAGTTTCCTGATTCAGCCACCGAAACAGGCAAAGGGAACAGAAAAGCTATTCGCAACAGTCTTGTTTTGCAGCGAAGGGCTGTTGATCGCGCAGAGGGCACCCACATCAAAGACTAAGATAACGAAGAGACATCTTGAAGATAAGATGCTTCCTATTACCGGCCATCGTCCGAAACAAAATTCAAAACTCACTACCGAAAATTGAACAACGAATAGGTCAAAGTGACAAGTAGTTCTGGTCCAACAGCTCCCTCCTCCACTTATTTCTCAACTCAATGTTGAATTATGGACGTCAACACCATTAAATTAGTATACAACGGTGATTCTGCGTCTACCGATCCATCATTATTCACGGTTAGATCGATCATCCATTGCGTAGACGGGAAAACGGATAGAATAGCTTACTTTACAAACCTAATAGTCATCTAGTTGCTGAAACACATCCCAGCATATCTCATGAATAAACAAATGTTCCCGGATCACCTGCATAACGCGCGTCCTAACAACGGGTACGTGATGGGGTCGTTCGACGTTACCGCCCTTTATACTAAAGTGTCGAATGACCCCGCTATGCAAGCTATCCTCGAACTCCTTATACAATACGGAGGAGCAGTAAACATGTATGGCTTCTCGATTAGGCAGCTCATGGCCCTCTTAAAGCGGTGCCTAAACGAATCAATCTTCAGGTGGTCAGAGAAGCATTTTTGTACAATTGGGAGGGTTGGCAATGCGATAGCGAGTGCCACAAGCCTAGCCATTGCCTTTTTATCTAAGGTGGAAGCTCAAGTAGTCGACCTCTATCCATTACTCTACTGTAGTTATATAGATGATTGCTGTGCCATTTTCTTCACGCTAGAGATGGACCAGTGTTTTGAGGCATCGAATGAACAGTCAGAGTACATTAACTTTACCCAAGATAAATAGAACGAAATCCTGTTTCCATTTCTGAGCCTTCAAATTAACATATCTGAAAACAGTTGCACCATCAAGTGGTACCGAAAGTCGAGTAATAAAAAACCTACTGGTTCATTTACTCCATCCTATTCTCTACACATGAGAGGTGTGCACAGGAGAATCACGGAACCCGCATAGGAGCAGTGAATTTCCATTTTAAATTGCTCCAAAAAAGTAGCTTCTTGAAATAGCTTTAAAAAGAAAGATAATCCACCAAGCGATGAACTAAGGAAATAGAACGTCCTTTTGCATCTATTTCTCACGAAGTGAGCGAAGCTATAAAAGAATGCTTAAAATGCAGAACGCCCCTTAAAAAGGACCGGTCTAGAGTGATCGGCAGCAGTGCTTCAATCAGTGCTAAACGCTCTAGCCCGTCAGCTAGTTCGTCACTGCTTGCACGACCGTTTTAAAACAAAGCCAGAGGAATTGCCTTCACGAAAGAAACGGTGACTGCACGAGTTCTGCCGCAGCATACCCGTTCCTTTCTAAAGCGTGCTGGGACGAATACACTCGTGAAATGAATAAACCATTCTGTATTCATGTAAAGGAACACCTAGATAGCAAACCTAATTTCAAACAAAACTCTCCATTATGGGCGTACTGAACGAAAGATGTAATGAGAAGGATTTTGAAGGAAAGGCCTTTATCCTCGCACAGCAAATTAAAACATCAGCGAGGAGATCCTTGGGGACATCTTGGATAAATTCTGAAAGCACAAAACTGAACATCAAGGAAACCACTGACACCACATGTATCCTCGCCTCGAACCTCGTGTTGATTTTTTTGAAGTGGAAAAATGAGACAGGCACATTCCTCATCCATGTGAATGCGGAGCAGGTGGTTCCTATCAATAAATAGACGAGACACAAAAGACGATAAGTGTTTAGGGAAGTTGTTCTCATGCTACCGAATTCTAGGGTTTGACTTTTTTTTCTGCTAGTGTTATGAAAGTATGTAGATGAGTAGATTGCATGTTAATTTGACCTTTTGGAGCTATGAAGGAGGTGGCATCCGCCAAAACATTAGCCATTCTGAAACGAATTTTGTTATAACTTCGATGCTGCTCGTGAAGAAAACTTTAACTTACTGATAAACTTCAGGATCAGTAGAAATCAGATCCTAATTATCACAGCAATAAATAAATAACAAAGATTTCTATCTACCAGTATCATAAGCAATCACTCGTCAACGTAATTGATCTGCGGATCCCAAATCGGCAATGATCTAAGTTATGCTGAGGCTGTAGTTGAAATCACAATGTTGGCTTTTTATTTAGTGCATATTACAATTTTTAACGGTAGGGTATTATGTGTGATACAACCACAATGATGCTGAGATATTTGCAAAACTCTGGAGCGCAGGTGTTTGCGGTGGAAGTTGAACACGCTATTTCTCTTTCTGAGCGCTAACGCGTTCACCACCACACCATGTGTGTCCTTCGTTTTGCCTTTCTTTCAGCTAGTTTTAAATAATAAAGAAATAACAATGAATGATCAAGTAATAGTTTATAATATGTACAATTAGAACAGACATTGTTGTCCTTAAAGAAGACGGTGCTGTCTCTATTGGACATGAACACCTAAGTTCGAAACCTAAAGATGCCTTTTCGAAGCGGTAAGTTAACGTCGCCAAAACTACTTTTCTGCAGAAAACCTACGATTTCATCATTCTGTGTCCGCACAATGTGTACTATTTTCATTAACTGGCATAACATTTCACCAATGTTCTAAAGGGATCGTGCTCCAATAGATTTCTATTTTACAATCTGCAATTCTGACAATTATACTTTCTGCATACAATTTACAATCCGTACAATGTTCAACCATCTCACTTCCTGCACACAATCAACATTTGTCCTAGCCAGCAAACTTTGAAATTTGCACATTTTCATCAGATTTAGACATCTTCACGATTTACTTTCTTTGTAATCCACGATATTTACAATTAACATAGTTTGCCTGCAAAATCTTTATAACATACAACTTGACAACATGTGGAGAAGTAAAGTCTTGTATACTTAACTCATAAGGAGGGAAACGCTAGCCTCTCATTTGTTATTTCTCCAGAAACATGGAGAAAAAGGAGCTCCTGAAGTTGCTTACCCTATCACAACAGACTACATCGATTCTATTGGTTACTCATTTCGTCCCATGGCCGACTTTCTATTAACCTCGGCATTGATTGATAATTTAGTGTTTTTCTTCAATGGCAAACATGAGGCTGTTATTATGGAATTTATTAGCATACAATAGCTGACGTTTCGGCGGTTTGGCCTTCTTCAGAGGTTCGAAAGGTCACGTTGACTTGCGATCTACTCAGCCATACACTTTCACAACCTTAGCAGATAAGACTTAACACATAAATTTGCATTCGGATAATAAAGGGATTCATTTGAACATCCACTGTTTTTGTTTAGTGGAGAGCAACCGCACAGAGTAATACATGGGCGAGGAATGTGCCTGGGTCAGGTCACAGTATCAGCCTGAGGTATGGCGCGAGCTCACGGGTGATCACAAGACGCTCGTCGCGTTTAATTTCTGGATTTCTGGAACTAATCTAAAACGCTTCAGGAGTTTTACGTGCTGATGCCTTGCTTGAATTCCTGTGCGAGGTTAGTGACTTCTGCTTCGAAATATTATCCGTCATATTTCTGTCTTATGCACGCCTAGTGGAGTGTTTTGTTTCAATTTAGATTTGCCGGCGAGGTGTTCTTTTATGCGGACGCAGAGCGGTCTACTCGTTTCGCCAACGTATTCGTTCCCACATTGCTTACGCTTTACAAGAGATTAGGTGCACCATACCCGAACTCATGCAATCAACGTCTTCGCCGTTTGGGCATGTCATGCAATTTTTCGTTGTGCACAGACGGTCATATAGGCGGTTACGAACTAGCTGGCGTCCTAGAGTATCCGGTGATATTTCTACCATTTTTTAGCGGATTCTCTGGAACAACCCTTCTTAAGCAGCGTTCTATATTTGTATCTATTTCGCGGGGAATAAGGGGCAAATTAAAGGAGCCTTATCCTCGCTAGAATTATCGTTTAAGGGCGTGGTTTTTCCCATACGACTATCCCAAGGAGCTACAGTTTCGTAACCATTCGATCAAGGATTTTTCCTTGTGCTCTCTACCTGTGCACACGCTGATGGTGGCCCGAAACTTGTTCCCTTTAAGTGCCATTTTGGTGCGTGAGGGGTGAGAGGAGAAGCGATGAACAGCCGAAAGGCGAAACCTCCAAAATGCCAGCTGTTGTATGCTAACAAATTCTGCAATACCAACCTCGTGCTCACCCACTGAAGAAAAAACAGTGAACAAATACACCTCATTAAGGTCTAATCTTGTGCCACTTGTCACTTCTATTGTATGACGCACTGCCGACAAAAAAACGACAACCTGAAATATTCCTCTGTTCACGAAACCTCAGGCCCAAGAATATTGCATGCGTAGATTCAACTGAAATTGCACCAATCTCTCCTTAAAATTAAACTTTTAAAATTAGAATTTCTTATCCCCTCTGTAGTCGGTGTGATGAGTAATTTCCCAGTGATCATCGTGCCCAAGGATGTTTCCACGTAGCCAGAAATATCTCAGTGTTTAAACTTAAGAGAGATATCTGAATTCATAGCTAACTTTATCTACTGAAAAAACAGTTCGCCTTCAGAAACAGTTAAGAAGGCTCATTACCTCGAAGTGATGTTTAAAAAATTTGTAAAAGCAAACTTCTTTCAGAGCCTACAATTTAAAATTCATATAGGCATATAGTTCACGCATCTTAGTTAACACTATTTACACATAAGTTTCAATTCTTATTTACTATCAAAAACTTCAACTTAGAACTGTCAGTTTCTGCACACAAGTGATTTTTTGCTCAATCCAATGATGTACACATTTTATGATCTGTGATGGGTCTAATAATCTAAAGAATGACATCATCTATTGATATCATCACCGTTTCAATGTTCTCGGTTCACTAGTCCTGCTTTCTTCGTCGAAATTTGAAGTTAGAGATGCAATTATATTTCCAGCGTAAGGTTACTAGACGTTTAACTTAAAGTCATTCGGCGAGGGTTCCGCACGTGCTCACTATACATATTCCGTGCATTTGTGTCCACGAAGAGCTTCGCTCGTTATAGCCTTCAATAACTTGCGCCCTAGATCGCGTCACCGTAGACATCGTACTAATGCCCCCTCTTCTCACTTCTACACCATTGTTCGATACCAACCGCACTTTCGTTTCCCTTTTTTTCAGTTTGAGCGAAGCACCTTCGCTGTTTCTTCTACGAATAACAAAAATAGGCAAGCCCTTCTCCGAACTAAATTCGTAAAAGATCAGGAATAGAGTTGAATAGTAATTATTGTAATAAAAAAACCCCACCATCATTTCTAGCTCTCATAACTAGGACTCAGTAACATCTCAGTCATGGAAAGCTCGTTACCGGTATACACCGAAATTCTGTAAGCGTTGCCACCTCACAAGCATTTCGGGATATTCTAGTGGAAGAAAACTGCCTCTAAACGACAGCAGAGACGTATATATGCGCATGTATTTTTCCTGGCACCATATTCGCCAGCAATTCCAGTTGATAAGCTAAATTATTGACCTGAGCTTAACCGCCCGGCGAGTCATCAGCAAAGTGCCTGGTTGGCAAAATGGAGCTGAGCCAACAAGCTTTTAAGTATGTCCGTTACTATAATATGAAGGACCACAGGAGCAAGATTGGAATTTCAGTAATCCTTCTAGTATTGCAGTCCAATAATCTCCATTTTAAGCCAGATCCCATGATCTTATCATCTCAAAACATACCGTTTCCATAATATAAGCTTCTGAATCTGTTCTTCTCGTTCGCAACTCCCAAATGGCGACCATGTGTAGTTCACAGAAGCATATGTAACATAAGCAGAAAAAAAAGAGAACATAAAAATCCTACTCATTCACTGACAATGGTGAGTTCACACACTATTGCTGTTACTCCGTGAAATTCAAAAGTGCCCAAAACTAGCCGTTTTCTTTTTATATTTTTACATAACACAACATCACATATTGCGTGGGTGCCAGCACTTCTTCTATTTAACTCCTCCATATTCCACAATGTTTCCGGGTTTCCCTGTGTATTGGTTGCTAATAAAATTTTGGCTTTCTTTATGACTGTGGTGGAATAATGGGATCGCCTATTCTTCTGCAATCCTAGGATACTCGTCCTAGGGTGTCCCTAGATGATGATCACAGGCAGTCATTATCTTTTGCGTACTAGGGGGAGTGAGTTTACACAAGACAAGTCAATAGCCAATTGCCACAGAGAGATAGAAGGCTAGATGGGCATGGTGTGGAGTTGAACCAGGAACATGCGTTTATTGCACAGCATCACTACCACAGCAATTCCTGCTCCTCGAAAACAAGTAACATAGTTTCAGTCGCTTTTTGAAGCAAAAGAGTTGAAATTCCTTTGTAACATATCAAGCCTTCACATCCTCTAGTTACGGAGAAATTATAAGAGCGGGACAGTCCATTACATTTTGGGAATGTAAAAGAAAAAATTTTTTGACTAGTAACTGATTGATATTTCATTTTCATTCACCATGAAGAGTCATTTTTGTCTGGTAAAATTCTAATTGGCATAAAATATAATGGAGGGTATAAAAGAATGCTATGTGTGTTTTTGCGTGGCAGACGAGCATTTTATATCACACTGATGAGTAAGAAGTGCTCCAAAAGCATGAGACAATACACGGAAGAAAGTGTCAGCAATACACGTTGAAAAACCAAAAGCAAAGAGTTCAGAACAGACGAGTGGTCATTTATTTAAGGAGAAGGGGGGTGGGTCACAATGCCAACTCGAGGAAAAACTGAAGAAAATAAGCTTCTATCCCTCTGTGATTTGCTACCAGTACCGTGAAAAATGGACAAAAAAATGTATAAGGCGTGCACAGAGCAGCATCGATGAATTCAAGGTGATGCAAATTGATGGGCCATTTGGCAGAGTCATATTCCCTTGTGAAGCATCAAACACTTTTTATAGAGAGCAAATATTTTCCCGTCTCATTCAGGCCTTCCCTATCTTCCTATATAGTGCAGCTGGACTTGTACTAACTTTGTATTGTTCTAAAATATTTCCATAGTTTACCAATAACTCACTTCCAATTATGTCAAGCGAATGACATAGAAAAAATACGAGCAATATAAGCCCTTATTAACTAAACAGAAATACCTAAGCTCATAGTTATTAATATATTGATGATTATAGCATGAAAGGAGCAAAAACATATTATCATATGTACCTATAGAACGATAGAGCAAAATCTACGTCTACAGAGTACTGTAAGATTTCCACTTCCTCAAACGATTCGGTAGGCAAAAAAATTGTGGAACCTATCAAAAAAACGAGCTATATCCGTCGTAGAAGCATAAAAAAGGCAAAAAAGGAGAAAGCTCTCGGCGTTGGTTAATCCCATAGGGTTGCGCCATGCATTCGACTTCGTTAAGCACCGTTTGGAGGTGATTGAACGTATATCTAGCCTTTACAACGACCCGCTGTGGTCTACCGATGTATGGAGCTAGTGCTGCTATCCTCGCAGACAAGCCTGGTACCAATTTGCCGAACATGGAGGGATAGAAGGCTTGGCAGGCCAGGGGCGCGTTCAACCACTGCTCCAAATGCATCCTGTGGAAGCAGGCGAAATACAATTTTTACAAATAAGTGGTTGTTATTTCATATTCACTCGCAATAACGTGTAGTGGTCATTGTATGGAGTAAGTCGACATAAAAAAAATACCGAAATCTATGAGATATATATTGTGAAACGCCTTCGGATGGTGGACGAGCTTTTTTCTACTACGCACAGTGGAAGGAAATATTTCAGAGACATGAAAGATAAATAGAACAACATGGAGTACAAGTGCAAAATGAAAAACGCAAGATTGCCAACAAAACACATATTGAAACCGAATTATGGATTTAAAATCACAACAGAAAGCTAGAACTATTCGTTCAATGGGCATTATTGACGGTATGATTTGTTCAATGATGCTGAGATATTTGCAAAACTCCGGACCGCAGGTGTCTGCGGTGGGGAACGAACGCGCTATTGTCCTTTCCAGGGAGACCTCGGGTTAACTGGATTCGTTGCCGATTTAGGATACCCATATCAATCCCGCTGGCGGGTGATTGCTGATGGAAAAAAGGTCGATAGAACTAGCTGAGCGACAGGCGAAACGAAGGACCCGCATGGTGTAGTGATGAACGCAGTACTCACCGGAAGGACAACAGCGCGTTCGTCCCCCCAGCGCAGACACCTCCGGTCCGGAGTTTTGCAAATACCTCAGCATCATTGAAGTTATATTTCGCAATATACCCTGTCGTTAAAAAGAGTAGGAGTAAAGAATACGTTAAGAAGGCATGAATTGTGTTGGACTAGCGTGTTTGGCGTAAAATTAGGTGACCTCCACGTATGAGCCACACAATACTGGTCGTCGTCGCCACTATGTTAGAGGACAAATCAACACGTTTTAGTTCAAAGAGAACAACGTTTCAGATAATTTCAACTTCATCAGAGCAAGAAGGAGGACAAATCAACATACAGCTTTATTCGCTTAATTAGTTCTATAATTTCAATCAAAATTCGGAGCATCGGTATTTGGGTAATACGTTACTATCGAAGTACGATTCTAAATTCGGTAAATTCTACCCACTTCAGGTAGTTCATGAAGATCGGGATTTACATTTTTTTTGGCACTCAATGACAGGTCTTGCAGTTGCCCAAAATCATCATAAACTCTGTTAATCTTAACTTATATTAAATACTCATCGTTACGTATTATCGATATACTAAAGAACACGTAGATTACAATGTAACCTCTATAGACCACTCTTTGTATCGAAGTAGTGAGACGTAGAATCTTCCGTAAATAAATTCTTATTCCTGAGCTGAAGTGCATAATAACATCGCCTAGTCACTGTCAAGTAACATTACATTCACAATGATGGACTTCGCCATTGTTTAAGTACATAAATATATGATCTCGAACAGCTCTTGTGCAGTGTCTCATTATTTTCTCCCAATGCCATGATATCGCCTCATATAGGCCTTTTCTGATAGCACAAATGAAAGGCTGTTTTGTCACATCATCAGTTATCGATTCAAACAATTGTAATCCTCCACACTGGCGATGTAGCACTCCACGGATCCACCTGTTTTCAATCAATAGCGACTTCCGGTTACACGAGAACAATTTGTCTTTTTTGCTGAAACAAATGATGCCTTTGAAAATAACACAAGAAGTAACGAAGTGGTTCTCAACATATGAATTCGTGCTCGACCATTGCTGAAAGTGGTGGCATTTAAATAAGGCAGTTTTAAATCATTTCACAAAGTAAGATGTCATAGGGTAATTCGGTACTCTTGAACATCGACAATTAAAAAACGAAAGTTTGACACTCATTCTTCTTTAAAGACTTTCTGGATTCCACGATTGCATCGTCCTTCGATCAGCTAATCCAAAAAATCGTGTCCGTACTGGAATTATGCTAGTTCCAAGGCGTCAAATCTTCCTATCATTACCGTTGATACGCGACACTGTATGGTGCTGAGAACGACCTAGCACAGGTATCTAGGAATTCCAAGGATGGTCATTTCCAACCTACTCGATAAAAGAAGATGTCAGTTCTTTAAACGCTATCCAATGCCAAATACGAACTTGAAAACCTTTATACGTGACGGTTGAATGACAACAAAACGAATACTTGAAAAGTTCTGAGTTAGTACGAGTTGTAAGGATGAATTAGCTAGGCGTCCTAATTACAAGAGTTTCGCAGATCTCCTCAGTGTTATTCATGTACAAGTAGAAATAAGTTGCTACTTCAGTAGCACAGAAGAAACGTACTGGACAGGCGAAAATATTAAAGCAGAGTGGCAGTGCGGGTGCTTCAAAAGCCTTTGCTCCAATTCATTTACATGCATTCAAAAAAGAAGGTTTTCACACTAAGACCGACGATTAAGTACGGTGTTTACACGTTAAAATGACACCACACGCTAAGCATGATTCCATCAAACTTGATTGTGGAATACGAAAGGAAAATCAAGGATTTGAGAACGTATCCAACCTATATATCTTATATATGAAGAGAAGATGATAGATCTTGGAAAAAATTCGGAACCACTAAAAACGTCTGACTTGGTGAGTTCTTTCAAAGCAGTCACACTGAAGCATTTAATCAAAAAGTCGAAATGGGAACAATCTACGCCGACATTTTTGAGATGTTGTGTTCTCCTGCACTAGCTACATGTCATATTGCATCTACCATTAGGCTTTCTGCAACCGGAAAATGAGGAGATTTGTTCAAACGCAATGAAGGATGTTTAAAAATATCTCTAAACAACATAAGGTCAACTATTTTGAGTCAAAAAGAATATGCGAAAAGGTTTTAAGACATATAAGCCTCTGTTTTTAGAAACGATTGGTCGAAAAAGCAATAAGAGAACTACAAGACCATAACGCATTAGCGTTTCGCCAAGGCGGCAGAAAAATGTTCCTGAGACAATTCTCCTAAACAGAACTATTTGCATAGCATTTGAATAACGCTTTCGCATGTTGCACACAGATGATAAATGGAAGCAACAACTTACTTTAATACTTTTTCTAGATTATTGAACTGACACAAGGTTGGCACAAAACATTTGTATGGCTAACGGCAAACGTTAGCCGAGTAGATACTCTTTTTTGCCAACCTTTTGTCTGTTCAATAATATGGGGAAATACCGATTGCCTTTTCCAAGGATTAATGAAGGTCGTTTTGTTAAGAAAATGCTTCGACAGATGGAAGCCTCATTAACCGAGTGTCCGCTTGCACGAATGCTATACTCCAAAGCACAATGTATAATTGACTTTTACTTCACTGATTCAATATTTTTCTTCACTTTTTTTCAATCAGAGGGGGGTTTTCCAGCTTGCGGAGAAATGTCTATGAGCATACCAGCGACCTCTATTTTTTTCATCCTTTATTCAACTACCGAACTAAGTTGTCGAATTTATTCTCAGATTGCGCCAGATTCATGTAACATGGATCTCAACTGCCGAATTAAACTGGCAAATTTATTCTCAGGTTAAACCAGCTTGCTGTGAGATGGATCTCTAGCTGTGAATCGCAGATCGACACCGAACGAACATATGCTTATCAGCGTAAGGCAGAAAATCATGAAGCAGATTGTTGGAAATGGGATAGAGGCAGACAGCAACAGATTGTTGAAAATAGGACGGGACATCTTGATGTCATAGTCAAATAATTTAAGTCAAAGTTCTTCGACTATATATGAGTATTTTAGATTTTTAGAAACCATGAGATAATTCAGCTTTTAAATGAAAAACAATGTCATCTTCGCTTAATTTCGACGCTTACTGTCCTAGATTTGCTAAGTCAGCCTAAAATTCTAGAATGAAGTGTAGAAAACGAAGTTTCTATGGCTATCACACGATAAAGTCCAACGATTTAGGAAGTTACGGATCAGTATGTCAGTTGAGAGATAAGCTTCAACTTAAACGTTTGAAACACCAGAATATCCCGTACTTCTCAATAAGCTTCTTCCCACATTTTTTCTACATCTATCGAAATGTTCTGTTTGCGCGTGGAGTCCCAGTATTACTCAAAATTGGGATTTCAACTGGTTTTTTTTTCCCAGGCAGCTGTCTTAGTTGAAGAATAGTGTAACATTAAGCAGAAACAACAAGCAAAGTGCACCACAGATAACGCATTGAAGTAGAACTTCAAAAAAGGAAATATTAACGAACTAAAAGTGTAAGGTAAGTTTTTCTGATAATCACCCTTTTTTTAAAAAGGAAGGACAGAAACGAAAAAATAAGTTAAAGCGTCAACGAACCTCCTCTTGGCTGGACATCTTGCGATGATATGCCTGCTTTGCTATGGAGAGGCGTGTTCATTGCGACAACTGGTGCGTACAGGCAAAAAACACATTTGCGAGTCCTTTTTTAAGAATAACTTGCTAGGTCAATCACTTATGTTTGTCGGCATGAACAACACTCGTTATGCATAGACCTCACTACAAGCCTCAGGTCCAGGATCTTTTTGAATTGTTAAGTTTACGCGAAGTTGTTACAGTTCTCTATTGTGGCTAATGTTTCAGTAACGGTGCTTACTTCTTCATAGCGGCGAAGATTAATTCGATCGTCTTTACCTGTTAATTTCTGCCATTGTCGTTTTCGTATACGGCCAAAGTCGAATTCAGTGGAGTAGAACATCACTCGGTTGAAGCATCTTTATGCCCACCTTTAGGACGTTTGATGAGCCACTGTTATGCAACATGATCCATTTTTGAGGTAGCATTGTATCGCTTACTCCTTTGCTCTGCATAATAAGTTCAATTATGGGTTGCATTGTGGAGTCATTCTAAGTTTTGCATAAAGGGCGGTGACGTCGAAGGACTTCCTAACGTAGGTGCAGCTAGCACGTAGATGATCCAGGAACATTTGGTTGTACGTACGATAGCCTGCGATGATGTGGTTAAACAAACAAATGAGTATTAGGATTATAAAGCACAATATTCTTCCCATCTACAAATCTCCCTCACAGAGAGGTTGCCTGTTAGTTTGCCGCGAAGCAACGTTTCCCGTTTCCAGGTGAAGGTGGCTTCTTTGTTTCTGCAGAGCCGATTTGGCACGTGCGTTCTGTATTTACGAGAACGTATTCATGCATGCATGCGTTGGTGCGTTCTCGTTTATGCGGATTGTATTCTACGACTCAATTCGTCCAAAAGCGGAATGACTAGGAAGTATACAGGAGACGGTTAGGAGTCGTCTCCAACAAACAAGCTCTACTCCTATTTTGGGAGAGACTGGCAGGTTACTCGTGAGTGTACCAACCCCCCACGTCAGAGCTCAGCAAGCTGTAAGTAGGTATCAAATGATAAACATTATGAAATAAGTGGGCCTCATCACCTCAGCCCAGTAGGGCTCCTGACACAGCAACGTTAGACAACAAGACTATGGAGAGGCTGCTAAGACCTCACAGTCTCTCTAGGCTACCTAAATCTCGAAACAATAAGCTAAAGATCTGCACCTACGAAGCGCGGTCACTCGTCTGAGTCTTCGATAGATGGTTTGACCATGCAAGCAAGAAGGGTAAGGTGCGACGTCATCGCACTGGCCGGTACGAAACGACGCGACCCATTCAACTCTGTCTATGACACCGGAGAAGAACTGTGTCTCAGAAAATGCGACAATAGAAAAGTCTGAGGCCTCGCCGTCCTTGTCGAAAAAATACAAAAAAATTCACAAGCAAAAATTTCACCATTCTACAACTACATTGACATCAATTCAAGAACTGAGGTTAGGTAAGACGATACCATCTCGCCAAATTTATTCATTTCCAACCTCCAGAAAGTCATGCGAACACTGAAATGAGATAACACGGGAGCGAAAATCGATGGTCGGCAATTACACCATTTTCGCTTTCATAACGACATTGTTCTTATAACAGTAAATATTAACCAAAGAAAACGAATGTTGGCTGACTTCGACAGCTTTTTGTGAAAGGATTGGCCTTGGAATATATACAACAAAAACGGCGTTCATAATAAACGGATCGGATTCGCGTGCCATGTTCATGCCCCATTTATACTCAGTGGAACGGATATCACCGAATGCTTCATCTACCTCTACCTATGTCGGGAAATCAACATTATGGACATCTTAACTCTAGCGTTGACAAGAAGGAAATGAGTGGTTTGAGAAGCTTTCAAGAACATCGACGATAGAGTGAGGAAAGAAACAAACACCTATTTCAGTGTCCTACATTTCGACTCCACGATCTTTCCTGCTTTAACGTATAAGAATTTCTCAAAAAAAAAGAAATCTCGGACATGCTCATGTTACGATTTAGAATCTCTTTCAGAAGAGTAATTTTTGTCAGGCAGATTTATTATCCGTGAAAAAAAATTCAATAAAACGATTTGAGATTTCAGTAAAATGGAATGAGAGCTCTTAGTTTTCCTCAGCAACCGTTTTTTTATCCTAGAAAATACTACGCTACCGATTAAAAGATTCAATGCCGAAATCCAATTCTGAGCGCTTCATAAAAAAATTGAGTGGTATACCCAGTACTTTACGGTACAGATAAAACTGAAAAAATCTATGTTCGGAAAAATCAACATTCCCTTACTTGCGATGAACCGCACAGAATATACAACAATGCAACCAGCTCACATTGATACAGACGACTCTTAAGCGTCAATGGTGAAAGTCAGTCTGGTCGCTATGGTGGTCCTCTTTCGCTCTCTTTCAGACAAAAGAATAAAAAAAGGATAAAGCGTCGTTGATCAGTCCTTGAGGGATGCGCCATGCACTCGACTTCACTAAGCATCCTTACTTGATACTTGATACTTGAACGGCTTGTCCTCGCTGCTTGTGCAGGCCCGAGCATAATCACCACTTTTCGGAGATTCGCTGGTTAGGCCACTGTGGTTCTGTGGAATCCCGGGGTCAGCCTGGCCAAAGTTTGCCCCAGGTCTTCACCACCACAGACAGTCGCAGCCTTTGTGGATCAGAGGGAGATTTGCCACCATGCGACTTTGATACCAGGACGCTGGTGGATCCTGGTATTGGTTTACTCTTAGCTAGGCTTCCTGATGGAAGCGTCGGACTCCTTCTCAGCTAGTGAGACCCTACCGGAGAGACGAATCTCCCCGCTGCACATCGCAGTCCGACAACCAGGAACACCTTCCAGCCGCGATGAGGCTGTAAACCGTTGGGAGGATTAAGCATCCTTAAAGGTAATTAAATACATGTCTAGCCTATGCAATGACTAACGGTTGCCTATCGATGTATCGAGCCAATGTAGTTATCTTACCGGACAAGTCTGATACGATTTTGTAGATCTCAGAAAGACGGAACGTTCAGGCCACTGTATCTAATACATGTGTATTGTGCAGAGCGCCTTTAGCCACTGCGCTGCTCGCGATGCCTTTCAGACTTATTTTCTTGATATTTGAATGGCCTGTCCTCACTGGTTGTGCGGGTCCCAGCACAATCTCCATTTTTCGGAGATTTGCTGGTTAAGCTGTTGTGGTTCCCTGGAATCCCGAGTTCAGCCAGGCCAAAGTTTGCCCCAGGTCCCATAGGCAGTGGCAGCCCTTGTGGATCAGAGGGATATATGTCACCATGCGACGTTGGTACCAGGACGGTGGTGGATCGTGGTATTGGTTTACTCCTAGCTAGGCTTCCTGATGGAAACGCCGGACTTCTTCTCAGCTTGGGAGACCTTGTCAGGGGGATGATTGCTCCCATTGTACATTGCAGCCCGACACCCAGGAACACCTCCCAGTCACAATGAGGCGGTAAACCGTTGGGAGAGCTTTTAGACTAATGCATCACAAAATACTAAGGTGAAATCGCATCGTCACGGACTTTTGATCTTGTGGGCACAGAAAGCTTAGATCAAGTGTCTCACATCTGAGTGCAGTAAACGTCCTCCTAGAACATTATACAACGAGCACACATGTAATGCTATTCTTTGAAAGCGTCCCTACTTAAGAGTACTACAGTATAGTGGCATATTTCCATCCTCTGTCATCAATAGACCAAAACTATTGATTGATCTTTGAAGGAAGCTCATGCTACATGAAATACCGCACGACAGCACTGATATCTTATCCGTTCACTCTCAAACAGTAGCTTTTACCCATGGTAGTAACGAATTTGAAACGTCAGCTAAAATCGAATCGTAGCTGGTTTCCACAAAAAACAGCACCAAATGCTCACCGAAAGGTTGCTCACATCTTTCATTAATCGTATTTTACTTGTTATCAACAAAGAAATCGACAAGAATGTTGGAATGCGCTAAAAACTCTAGTTCCAAATAATCCGCAAATGTTCATTGATCTGGCATTTGAAATAACGGTACTTGATAGAACACCTCGTATTTGCATGTATGGTAATGAAAAAGAACAGCTCACAGCCGCCTTGTTACTACCTTGTTTTTCCGCGTTAACTGTAGACGGTTGCTCTCACTTGCCAAATCACGTCTCAACATTTTATAATTTGTCTAATTGCAGAGGTATACAAAGTGCGATTTTCAGTCACGGAGCTATTTCCGCTCACCTTTTAAAGCTTACCAGTTGCAGCCGACTCCTTCTAGCTCCACTCACCTACCCCCATTTGTTGTTTATACTACTGTGTTAACCACTGCAATAGATCTGCTCCTATTATCCCCTTTATTGTCTCTCTATTAACTCTTTCACCCCCTTTCCCCTTGAATTTTTTTGTACATTGATTTCGGTAGTGCTTAAATAAACATTTATTGATATATCATTGTATTTATTGTTGAGTCAAAACTATTACAAAAAGGTAATAGTTGGTGATAGTGCCTCCTATTATCCATATATTGCTACTGGTGACGATGAATTAATGGCTTCAACTTTGATCTGAGATACGACACTTTAAAAATACTGGCTGAATGCCGACACTGATTTTTGAACGGCTGAGTAATACCTTCAGACAATGACGAACGACTCACATATATCTACTGACGAGGAAATGAAAGTTGCCATCCTCTCAAAGAGGAACGACGAGCTACTGCCAACAAATAATTCATTTATCACATTACTGGACCAGCGAAGCGGTTTTGCAGCTGTGCAGAATTGTGGGCGCGTATCTCTTAGAAGAGTAACACTTTACCATAATATATAATTGGATGTATTTGGTCTTGAACACACTTTTATTTGTTACCTGGCTTATGTTTTGTGAAAAAAATCCAATACTTAAGTTTAAAGGGAAAAAAAACAACGAAGTTGTTCAGCTATTACCAAATCTTCAAATCCCGACAGCCACGCCTATTCCTGAGACACCCACTCTAAACTTACCTCTTCTGGCGCCATCTCCGTATCAAGTTATGGAAATGATTGCCCATTTCACATTAGTGTGGAAATTGGGAAAGGCAATGGGTACATCGCCGACTCTTGAAGAGTGTAAGTTGTAAATTATTTCGCTCTGAGACGGTTTTAGAAACAAGAATGATCTTTGCTATTACGATTTAATTTTTCTAGGAGTCCCAGCAAGGTGCTCTGATTTGTGCGCCACTTTTTTTTTGGAAAGCTTTGTGTTGGTTTCAATTACAGTCTAGGTGATTTGTTGCAGGAAAACATTGCCCCTTTGAATCCGTGAACTGGGGCATTGAATACCTACTTCAATCTGTGAACTGGGACAAATTACCCATCGGACTCCCAGGAGTTCGACTTTTGCATGCGTCAGTTGCTGCTACCTAACAAACAGTAAACGAGGGCTGGAAAACACTGCTATCTTAGTTAGAATATAGTTGCAAAGTGACTGCCTACCCTTCAATAAACGACGAACGACAAGCCTATGTGGTGAAAACACGGAAACTCTCTGAGCATAGGTTATTCGGAGCTCGGAAGAGAAGTCTTGCTAAAACGGATATAAATATAATAGTTAAACGGATAACGTTCTGGGATCTGTAAGATGCAGGATCGAAAATTTCTAAGAAGACGAGGCTGAAATAAACGTGAATGTCTCTTCGCTTTCCTGCCTACCAACAACAAACCTCCATGGAAGTTGGTTTTTCGAAAAAAAGGATAACTCACCATTTGACATTTAGGATTAACCAAAGGTCATAATAGATGCAGATTGCAGCCGGCACTTATTCTATCCGATTCTTTTCTTCGCATCCATCACCCACGAAAATCTTTGCCTTCGCGTACGGGTTTCGCTGCTTTTTGAGGATTTCTTGTCCTGGATAAATAATGTCGTTGAATTGTAATGGAGTCGAGCCTTCCTGTTCTCGAATTGCTGTCGCAAGGCATGTCTACCTTGTGGATTGCAGGGAAGCTTCTCAGATAGATCTTGTAACCATTTCACGAGCTCTAGAGGGAGGGGTCTTGCTTAGCGTGGGGCGAGGACAATCCAGGACACTGCGCCTGTTGAATGACATTGGTACAACTCAACTATTTGCGTCGCGTTGCTTAATATTCATACTTTAAATGCCACCATTGAAAATAAACTCTCCTTTCATCATCTCAATCTCATTGAATTCGCACACCCGGTTGATTTTTTTTCTTTCTCAGCAAGTCCAGGTGAAGTTCTTCTTTTCCACTATAAACGCATATCGTGGAAGGTATTTGGTGCACAAGTCGCCGAAGTGTACATGGATGCATTGTAAGTGGCTGAAATCTGTTGTTTTCCTGAAAATTTATCGCAATACAGAGTCTGTCGTTTTAAGGTGCCGACTTTGCTACGGATACGTACTATTCGTTAACTCTTTGAAACTCATATTCCCTCTTGATGTCCACTCATTGTTGTGTCAGGCGGCCATCAATTGTGATGGGGTATCCGCATACAAATAGCAAACACTTTGAGCTATTACAATAGTAGATGGATAATTACGACAAATGTGCCTAGTGTTCGTGTTCAGGATACAATAGATCCAATAATGCGAAAGAGCAGTCGTCTTCTGCGAGGAGTAGCCAAGTTGCTCCAAACAGGTATTTTTTTTATGTGTTCATGTAACACAGTAGTTAGAGGTGGCCTGCAATACACGTGCGTTTAATTTTCCACACCCACCCCCCCCCCTCCCTTCCAAGCTCACCAAGCCTTCCAGCCTCCGGGCTCGACAAATGGATGCTAGACTTGTCTGGGAGGATAGCAGCATTGGCTCGATACATCGGTAGGCCACCGCGAATCATTGTAAAGGCCAGATATGTACTCAGTCACCTCTAAGGATACTTAATGAAGTCGAGTGCATAGCTCGACTATCAGAGATTTATTGACGCTGAGAGCATCATCCTTTTTATCGCAAATGCATCAGCAGGTAAAAACTCTTGACAATGGACGTTTTATTTGCAATGTTCCATCTTAGCTCATACTTTCAAGGAGATGAGGTATAAGAATAGAAAAAAGTGCTTGAGATGAATAAAGATGGAAGGAGAGGAGTATGAGAAGTGCGCTGAAGTATAGAATAAGTAGAGAGGAGTGAAGTGAGAAGATGGGAGAGGAAATGAAAAAAAATGAAGAACAAGGAAAAAAGTAAAAACAACGATAGAAGTCTGCGTGCACTTCCTCACCTGTTTCAATTCATGAATGACTCACTTCCATAGACTCTGAGGACGTCAGCACAACACAAATGTTTTCTGCTTGTTCCTGTTTCGTTCTCGTATATCCTTCATCAACGCATCACATGAAGCCATAAATGTTTCACTTCTGATCTACACTTTCTTTGTTTTCGCACATGGAGCACGGGAAATATTCTATACTGTCAAGCGTGGCTTGATTATAGGCTGCGAGCTGTATTTCAGAAACCGTGTTCTAGCGCTCTGTAGTTATTAGGGACTCTTCGAAGTAGCTAAATTATCTAAAAATTTCTAAGCTCATCAACAAGGTGTTCAGGAAGCCATCGAGTCCTACACATGAGCTCCGCTTTCTGCATCCATCAGCCGTGCGACGGTTTTGTTCTTCATGGAGGTTCACGTGCAGCTGATCCTGATCTCTCCGTTTTCCGTAGAATTCTTTCTTCCAGTTCTCCAATACGTCAAGTTAAGCATTGTAGCTAAATTTCGGAAAAATATTCCGAGCATTTAGAAAACAAATCGCTCTATTCTTTCTTTATCGCATCGAATTTCGTGAGAGCTCGGGCTCTTTGCTATTTATTAGCTACCATATTTTTTGCTCTCTTCTTGAGGCCATTGGGAATCCGCTTTACTGGTACTTCTTGGATGACCACGACAGCTCCGGCAAAGAATTAATGAAATCTTTATCCTTAAAACCCAAATAACTTTCCTTCTTCTTATTTCTTCTATCTGGGATTCTCAGGTAGCGAAACGACTGGTACCTATCGGATTTTGATGTACCAGACAGGGATTATTTCCTTGAATGCACCGTCGTTGCAGGCAGATGGCATACTTGCAATAGAAGTTTAATTTTTTCTTTATTACAATTATAACTTTCTTCTTGAAGTTGATCATACTAAAATTAGAAATTACAGTTCCAAAAGATTACCCTTATAGTAGGGACGTCTGTTCATTAAGCTTTTTAAGTTCTCAACTTTTCGAATGTTGTATTGTTCTGTAGTTAAGAAAGAATCATCCATGATCATCGATGACTCGTAAAATACGTGTGAGTACTAATGCACTAACATTTCCTCATTTCTTTGCATCTAGGTTCTTTTTCACTTTTTTTCACACTGATCTCCAGTGGCTGTCTTCCATTTTTGATACTTCAGAGGCATTCACTCATGAAATGTCAACCGTTGAGCACGAGTGTAGTGCGCAATACACACGCATTTTTTTCCAGATCAGCCCGTCGGCCGGCTGATTTCGACAGTTGAAACAGTCAAAGGGAATTTTTGGAATGAATACCGCCTCGGTGAACTCCAGGAATCTCTTTCTGCTGCGGGGTTGCCAATACCTAGCCAAATACAGATTTTGTAGAGTTCTTCTCATAAATATTTCTTCCGAATTTCTCGTTTAGTTCTATGACTTTTTCAAATAAACCACTCTGCCGCCGATACTTATCTTTATGCTTTATAACTTATTCCGCCTTTACTTGATATATTGATGTTTGTAGTCTGAATAAATGAATTACCCGTTTAATCCCTTCTCTATGAAACATTGGAAATGATTCGTGGTCCACAAACCGATTAATGTCACCTTATTAGATCGTGGGAAGCTATAATCCAAACGACCATCGAAGTTTAACTACTCACTTGTTATTTTTTATCATTCAATGATGAAGGAAAGACAAGCGCGACGAGGTCCTGTTCGTGTTCGAAGTTTGCAATATTTGTCGATCAACTTAGAGAACTTTACTTCTTCTGGAAGTTATGATAGAAATGAGATTCTCATAATTTTGCATTTTAGTGGACCCCTTTTGTCTTTGGCGATATCAAGATTTGCCATCTAGAAACGTCTTCATCCAAATGTTGTAGGAGCTAGCAAGAGATGTGTCTGAACAGAATTTTTAATTCCAAAATGGTGAGCAACCGTTCAATTCCAACGAAAGCATCCACCCGTCGACCATCGTGATGCTTCTTTCTTCTTTTGCCATATGGTGGCACTATGAAATTGACAATTATTTCAACATATCTATAGAAAATAGCGTGAATGAACTCACGGGCCTGACAATCAAGAGCGTGACGAATGTGAGCTCAATAACTCCAAAAGGGCAGGAGTCGAAGAGAGATCGTAATAGCGTGGAGGCATTTTTCCCATTTTTTTTTCGTAATGATAAGGCAATGTTGAAGAGCTCCAGTAGTAAACCTTCAAGGCGCCTTTAATTCCGCTTCACTGTTATTTAAAGTGTAAAGTAATGGGGAATGATGCCAATTAGATGTTAACGAATGCACAGTGCAACGGTGCTACCTAACATTCGTGTAAGTGGATTCAACTTCTGCTAAATGATGATAATGAATAGGAAGCTTTCTTAACACGTGAAACGTCTTCAGAATTTCCAAACGAGCTCAGCGCAGGAATCCGATCTGTCCTGAAGCATCTAAAGATAATCGGAAGGTCGATGAAGCAACAAACGGGTACACCACAAACGGTGTAATATTGAAAGAAGTTGCCGTTCGGAGGTACCGTCAGCGCTTCTGCGCAACAACTCTCGTGACTACAGGCCGCACTACCCAAGTTGAATGGCCGAGGTTAAGAAACCATGCGTCATAGACCATATCGACCCAACCTCTCGCCCGCCAATTACACTCCTTCAAGCATCTCGATAACGAGAAAAATTGTGTAGAATCCAGGTTTTTATTTCGTTTAACAAATCTCATTCTGCGCCAGATATGCCTCTCCGAAAACAAAAGTTTAAAACCGGACACTAAATTTCAAAGCATCTAATACTTGTCTTTCTCACTTCATTAATGATGCCCATTCAAGCTTCGCAACCAATCACTACCATTTGCTAAGCTTTGGAGCTAAGTCGTTCACCATGTTGACTTCTCTACTCCGATTCAGATAGGTGTACGACTCGAAGATATCTTACGGTAAAAGCGTTACGAGTTGGTAAGATATCAGTAAAGAAGGCGCTTGTAATGAAAATCGTTCTCTTGGACGTCTGCATAGAAATCTATCGTTCGCCATGTACTGTCGATGCCGATCACGTTGTGTTCGTTCTGTAAATTAGTTCTTGTGGGGGAAACTTGTCAACCAAGCAGAAGATGATGTAATAGCCATAAACATTCACCCCCTATCTTGTTAATTTCCAGTTCTCGCATATTGTTCTCGAGGGTGGCTCTAAATGATTTTGATGAGATGCTATCTTTTCGCATAACCCTTTTGTTTAAGTAGGTATTAATGTCACCATAGAATGGTGAAACCATGGCTGTAAAGTTGTTAAACAGTTCGTTGATAATCTTCAATTAGAAACGTGCTTACCAACCAGCTTCCACGGTTGCAACTGCATCGGGTGAATCGAAGATTCATTTTGAAAGCTAACTTAGAAAATGGAAAAAAATGGTCTCATGTGCTTCCACGATACTTCAATAAGTGTCTTTATCGTTTGAATCTGGTCTATCGTAATAACTGTTTTTCGGAACGCTATTTGATCATATGAATGTTGCATGACCGATGTTTCGTCAATCTTCCTAAGAATAATTCTATTAAAGTGGACAAGCACCAGCATTACGGTCTTGCTGAACCGTCATTGATCAACAACGTTTAATTCTGGCCGATAACGGGTAGAATGCCGTGTCAGTGGTTAGAACCAACGGAAGGTTCTTCATACGTACGCGTGCAATTCTGCGAGGACCTGGTGTTGCACGGATATTCAGCAACGAGTTGATATGTTGGACTTTTTCAAGACAGAGGCGATGAAAAGACACAACCGCACTCCCCGATTCTGCGTGGGAGTATGAGGGACGTGGCCATCAAGGAAATCGAAGTAGCTATTCTCTCCAGTCTTTCTGGATAAATTGACTGCTCCATCCAAGCTCCCTAAGGAGATTATCTTAATCTGATATTTCACCATGATCCGACATCATTCTGCCCAACACATGCTTTCTTAGTTTAAGCGAGAATGTGCTTTGATGAGAAAGCTTAAAACGCATTCATTAAGCCAGCAGAGCTCAAAATGAGCGCTGACCTAAATTAAATAATTCAATCCTTTACTTCCTCACAACGGTTTACCTCCTCGTCATGGCTGGGAGGTGTTCCTGAGTGTCGGACTGTGATGCACAGCGGGAAATTTATCCCTTGGCAGGCTCCCCCAAGCTGAGAAGGAGGCCGGCGTTTCCATCAGGAAACCTAGCTAAGAGCAAGCTAATAACAGGATCCACCAGCGTCCTGGTATCAAAGTCGCATGGTGGCAAATCTCCCTCTGATCCACAACGGCTGCGACTGCTTGTGGTGGTGAAGATCTGGAGCAGACTTTGGCCATGCTGACCTGGGGATTCCAGGGAACCACAACTACTTAACCAGCAAATCTTCAAAAAATGAAGATTATGCTAGAGCCCACACAACCAGTGAGGACGGGTCATTCAGTAATCAAGTATCAAGTAAGTATTCCTTCAGTTAATTGTGCTATCTTATAATATTGCCGACTTTCAGGTGCTACAAACTCGAAATGAAGGATGGGTTAAAAAAAAGTAGCTGTTAGGCAGAATACGGTGGGAGGAAACAGAGACGTTCTTTTTTTAGTAAAGTTGTTATTGGTTCCTAAAAGTTCAAAACTGCAGATGGGCACCAAAAGTGCAACACATTTGAGAAACAATGAATAGGATACGCAGTTGACATAATGAGGAAAGAGATGAGGGACAGATGGAGCGAACAGATATCGATATAACTACGGTATATTACGAATATGATATCGTAACCAATGATTCGAATTATGGCATATGCATTGGGTGATAGTAATCTTGTTCTTTACGCGGACGGAAAGGCTACCCATGTGCTGCTGCGACCGTGGGCCGGGTTCATCGAGGCTCTTATCCCAGTGGAGTTGGAGAATTAATACCAGAATGTCTGAGAGCGGTTTATTTGCTTTAACCCACATAACAACTCTCCATCATGGCTACCAGGGGAGTGCACAGATAATCGATAAGTATTCGACGACATTCGTGACGAAGACGCAGAAATCCTCAAACGAAAGATCAACTCACACCGAGAAACCTTTGAAGACCTTCGTGGATAGCGCATGGGAGAAAACGAATGGAGTTCAGGAATTGGGAAGTGCTGAAATCCGTACAGTATCGCACACACATATGGACTCTGGTAATAGACCGATTCAGGATAGGTAGATGGAGGATCTTATGGACTACAAATGCACTGCTGATGAAAATAAAGTACAAAAGGTAAATGAGAAGCAATTTGATTAAACAAATGAACCTCCTAATTTGTTCTCTGTTAACTAGGAAAAGTAATCTGTAGGGACATAGGTGGATTCAGTGGACACTTCTATAGTATCCAGATTCTATACTAGATCTGATCACCGAATTCTCCTTGCGAAGATTTAAATCAGTAATATGATGGAAAAAACTCATGTCGACGTCCAAGAGAAAAGAAACAAGCAGCGCATGACGAAGATATTCTCAGTAAAATTTTCACCTGATATGACTTTCGCCTCAGTTCCAGAAACAAGAAGCTCAGAATTCTAGGACCCAGTAATATCACCGCCGATGTGCAAGATGATCTAGTGCGAAAAAGACGGCCCGGTACCATCGTCTAATAGATTCAAACTTCTGCTCACATAGACGAGATCGTTCCCCACATGGGCCGTACCGTTTGGGGATTTTTATTGTGAAGTGGAAATAGTCTAGAAAAGGGATTTCTATAGAACAGATTAGCCACAGAAAACAGCTTCTGCCAGATGGTCTTCATTTTTTATTGTTATGCCGTTTCCCAAAATTCCCGATTTTCTGTGCTCGTTAATGAGGTGTTCTTATTGTTTTACTAATGTCGTTTGCAAGGAGCAAATGATTAGTATACAAGTTTTCCTTAGGCGGATATCTATATACTAATTGTTAGTGTTGACGATTTCCTTAGGTCGAGAACCTTGGGCAGAAATAGACCAACGTTGTTGCTATCTGTACAAAAAAACGGAGGACTTTCCCTGAAAAGAGGGCAACGGAAGCACGACGTAGTCGCTGAGCTGTAATGGTGTCCAGTAGGCAAGGAAAGAAGGATGCTGTTATGATATCTAGAGTTCATCTCTCGATCTTATCCTCAACTCATTAAGGGTGGAGGCCATCGGAAGCTACAACAAGG
Organism: Angiostrongylus vasorum; assembly: GCA_018806985.1. Lineage (NCBI taxonomy): Eukaryota > Metazoa > Nematoda > Chromadorea > Rhabditida > Metastrongylidae > Angiostrongylus > Angiostrongylus vasorum. Next base: position 1,447,422 of record JADANN010000365.1, read on the forward strand.
TGAATCTGTTCGTAGATGCAAAGGACCAATTTTCTTCTGCACATACAACTCTTCTTCTACCTCGTCACTGTTTCAGAGTGTTTAATGAATTTATGGAAGATGTTTTGCGAGCAACTGCAACAAGCATCGCTTACTCAGTTCAAGATAGATATCCAATAAGTGTTTCGTTAGAAGCGGTAATGTTTCCACGCTGATGATCTCTCATTTCTTTAAAGGAAGCAGAAGCGTTTCGTCGAGAACATAGACACGATGTTGTAAGACGATATCAAGGCAAAACGCACGTTGTCCAGTTAAGGAAGAACACCAGAAATTTTTTCTAAACTAATGCTTAAGCTGCAGATGCTGCGAGGGCAATCTACTAGGTCTTTCCGAAGTTAATGTTCGATTTCTGTCAGATTTGTAATCTCATTCTTATTGTAGATGGTTTAACAAATGTTTTTTTTAATACTGGAGTATTATATATTTTTGCAGAGCTAATTTTATGCACTTTCGATAGTTTTAAAGCACTTATAATATGAGTCGTGTTTCTAACAAATTTAGAAGCCTGGAATTTTAGTTTTCAAAACAGCTATTTCTACGAATTCACACACGAACATGGTACATCCAGACGACTCGATACATTACAGGATATAGGGCCAATGAAGTTTTCTTATCGCGCAATGCAGCGTTTACGGAAAACTTCGTCGTGGCGAATTGGACCCTCGAGATAACGGAGATCGCAGACGACCTTCTGCTTTTCATGACTCTGAATTGAAGGCTTTCTCTGCAACCATATATTACTATTCTATAACTTGAAGAAGAACTCAGTTTAAGCATCTCAACTGTGTTAGAATGTATTAGAATATTTGGAAAACATTGGAACGTCGGAGAAGCTCCACAAGTGGATTTCGCACGGATTGAATGGCAATCAAAAACCGTTGGTTTAAGGTATCGACGGCGCTTCTTCTGAGCAATTACAGCGCCTTTTCTCAATTCTGTTATGATATGACGATGAATGGACCTTCTGTGATAACTGGAAACGATTAGCTCCATCGTTGTGGTTGATTTCGCTGCCGTGAAAATCGTAGTATGCAGTAAATAAAAAATGTAAACATTGTTATTTCGACTGCAGCCTCAGCGTAACTGGGTTGGTTCAATGCCGATATGGGCTCTCTAGATCACCACCGTTGACGGGTGAATACTGCTGGCACTTGTAAATAGAAAACTAGCTGACAGAAATGCAGAACAAGGGCCTCCGTGGAGCAGTGTGTAATGCGCGAGCCGGAGAGAGAAATCATGGTTCGATCTGGCCCCGGAATACTTTTGCGAATATCTCAGCATCGTTATGACTGGCTCATTGTTTGGACAGTGATGAAATGAAGCTCCGAAGCACTCCTCATATCAAAAATTGCACCAAGGCAAGGTCATCTAACGGTTTAGTGATTTGCTGCTAGTTGAATCCATCACAACTTCCTGAACTAGAACGATAGGATTGTGGCGGAGAAATAAGCCCAGTAAATCGACGAAATGCATCAGAAACTTTAATTGTTGCGTTCCACATAGGCGAACAGAAGCGCAACAATCATTCTACACGATAACGCGCTCTGACCCGTCGACATGAAACACTGTAGAAGTTTAACGAACCACCAATCTCTGTCTTATCCACACTGCCTCCCGGACTCTCGACTACCGAATGCTCCTTATTCAATCAGCTGCAGAACTTCTTATACGAGATACGCATCAGAAACAAGCCGAGACCAAAACTGCGTTGAGAAACCTCATAGCCTCTAGAACTCCGGAATTTTTATGCAGTCGGAATGGAAAAACTGCTTCTTGTAAAGGAAAATCTCTAAGTTCTAATAGTTTTTATCTCGGCTAGTAAAGTTTATTTCGAGCTGAGATGTGTTATTTTAAAGAATGTAGGCGTGAAATCCCAAACTAATGTCCAAATAGCCTAATAGAACAAGCTTCATGCTGATGAACTCCTAATTAACTGTTCACTGGATGTGGTACACAAACTCTTATCTGCTTTTACGGAACTGGAAAATCAACCATGCAGCATAAACTCGTTAGCGATCCTCTGAGCAAATATTACCATTGATCATTTTTGCGGCTTCATACGTTCAAGTTTGAACTGACACAAAAAGAAACTTGAACTGAAATTGTGCTGCGACCACGCATAATTAGTTTTGAAGACATGGTACTTAGGCAGCCAAGTTCAAGTAAGTTCTTATGTTGCTAAATGTTCTGCCTTGGGAAATAAGACCCACCTTATTGCTTGCGCATGCGTGCATGTATTTGGCAATCATAAATGAAGAGTACCTGGGTAAAATTACTACCGACACAGCCACATAGTGTATGCAATGAGAAATTCTCACATTTGATTAACGTCGTAAAAGAATCCCCTAATAGAGCCGGTCAAACGGCCATGAAATGATAAAGTTTAGCTGCAGCAGGAAGCATGAGAAGTAGAAAGGGATAGAGCACAGGTAATTTCCGCCTAGAAGTTTTTGTTACATTTTTTTAGAATGACCCATTATCACATTTACTGTGGAGATCGCAGCACTTCTTGCATTTGATTGATTTCCTCCCATCCAACATCAACAATGCTCTTCAAATATTTGGCGTGTTGTTTCGGTTGCTGCTTAGGATTTCGTCTTGCTTATTAATGTCATAGAATGGTGGTTGAGTCGACTGTCCTTGCAATCTTGGAGATAGATGGGCCCAGACGTTCTCACATGGATTGGAGTAGAGTGTTGAAGAAGGAGTCGAACTAGGGTCATGCTTTATGATCGATGGCATCAATAACCACTAAACCATCGCCAATGTTTTATTACCTATGAGAATAGACAAGGATGATAGCTCACTAATATGTTTAGTCTAAATTACTATAAAAGGAAAAGTCCACGATCAGTGGAAATGAAAACCAACAATTAATGAATAGGAATAGATGAAAACGAGGAAAGCCGTATCAATGGGCCACACTGTTGCGGGACATTTTGCAGCAGAACAACCTGTGTCCACACGTTTCTGCGAAGGATCTACGCGGCAGCACAGAAGTTGTATAGTTACGAAAGCAATCCACACATCCTTTTGACTAGTAAAGCACCGTAAGATGAGCAAATTGTCCACTCTGCCTTTTTCGACCTTCATACAGCTTCACCACCATCAAATATTTTGAAATGCGAACAGGTTTTCAGAGGAATCTGTCCGCTAGATTCATCTGCAATACATTATTGCAATTGCTTCGGTGATACGTACAGTAGGAAAGTGAGAAACAAAGTTTTTTAAAGGATGGCACTCCTAAACATTGTCTTAGCTCAAAAATTAACAAGACTTATACCTACAAAACCGTTACTCTTTCAAGTAAAAAACGCGAAAATCTGTACTCCCCCAAAACTATGCAACGTTAACAGAAGATGGGATTTTTACGATTCAAATTCGTATTTCTCTAAGTTCTGCATGCAACCGTTACTGATCCATGAATATTTAATGGTGGTAGATATATGAAACTATTTTAGACTGTTACCTTAATAACTTAGCCGACAATAACTTCTTTTTGGGTAGATTGGAAATAGCAATTATGTGAGCAGAAGCTTACACATTGCAAAACGTTGGTGACGGTACGTTAATTAACAAAAAAATCGAATGTTCATGACATTTATTTGGCCTTGTTCTGTCTTGATAGAGCTAGTAATCATAGAATGTAGTAAGGACACTTGATCGGATTCAAGAGATTCCTAAATAAACTAAGACGTAGATCGTAAACAATAAAGAAAGGCGAGAGTAAGAGACATCAGATAAAAGCACCAGATTGCAATTAAATAGTAGAATTTATATGGAAATTGAATTACAGAGTAGAATATTCCTTGCTCAAATTTATGTATAACACAATAGGCGTTAACTTAGCGGATAACTTAATAATAGTATGAAGACATCACTTTGTAGAAGAAGTGATACCGTCATCGAAACAAACTCATGTTGAATGCGATGCTTTAGTAAAGCTTGAGCGAGGAATGTGTCGAATCACAGGATTTATCACCAAAGAAGGTGAACAGGTATTTAATAGGCTTACTATAAACAATGTAGAAAACACTGAGCAAAAACGTATAACAATGAATGATCGGAGAAATCGTGAGCGTTCAGTGTACACCTGAACACTATGGAAAATAAAATGTGATATCAATATACCCATGACACCGGCAACCATTGTGGACAAGCAGGCAACTTCTCCGCAATATTTTCAAGTTGACTGATTGTTTCATCAATATCGTTATTCACAATAATGTAATCAAACAAATGACCGAACGCCTGGCGTAGAATTTCCGATTCTCGCAACAGCCGCTCAAGACTACCATCAGGATCTTGGAGACCTTGGAGGTTTGGTGCCGCAATGAAGACTACAAAAGGGGAGTATTCTGCCGTTCTGAGCACCTCAAGCAGGAGACAGAATTACATTACATTACTACTATGTGCTTAACTATACTACTGTAGTATATGAAGAACACACTTTACCTTCAGTGCTTGAGGTTCAACATCTAATATTGCAACTTTTCCACTTTTATGAATGTTTCGTATAGTCTCGAGCTTCGTTCCATACATACCTGCAAGAAATCAGAATATGCATACAATAAACCAAGTTCGTTCATCGAAAATCGTCTTACTTACTCTCTTCGTGAGTTCCATACTCAAGATATTCATTGTTTTGTATGTCGGCGAGCATTTGGTCGCTCGAAACAAAAAAGTAGTGTTTTCCATCAACTTCGTCTTTCCTTGGAGGCCTAGTGGTGTGTGGTATTGGGTATGCAAATCTGGTAGGATGCCTGTGAATCAGAGTGTTCTTGATATGTCTTCGTCCTACACCATGAGCCCCTAGTAACACCAGCGTCTTCCTACGATACTGCGACAGGCGCATCACCTCTTCATAAGTAACGAGATCAAGTTGATCAAACAGAGCAGAATGCTTCTGGAGGTATTTTGTTGTGTAATACTTTTTCCTTCTATTGAACCACATACAGTGCGCTAGAAAATCATAGATGATGAAGAACAGCGAAATGCAGTATTCGAAAAAGAAAAAAGAAGAATAGGATAGCAAAAATTAATATTACAAAACCTTCACCAATTATTACGATTGACGTTGCAGACCATCACATGAATTAGTGAAATGTGAATAATTATTCACGCAACAAACGTACATTGGTCCTTAGCCCGTTCCATAGCAAGGCAAGCTGTCCTCCATTCCTGAAGTTCAGGTGAAGGGATCAAGCCAGCAACATGCCCGGCAACCAAAGACGATGTTCCAAGTGAAGGAAAACTGGATACAAATCGTGCTTGCCACCAATTATGATCGTCTTTTGAAATCACCTTAATAGGATGATGCACTTGTCTATTTCTTATTAAATTTCAATTATTCTCCAGTACCTTACCTGAAGTACATCACCAGTTTTGAAAGGTACGCCTGCTTGTGGACATGGGATTAGGTCATCTTGAGAAGGATCATAATCAAATTGTGCACGAACATATATCTCACAAGCTGGAGGAGCAGACCGATACGATGGTACTATTTTGAAGGTGACCTGAATATATCCTAGTCAACAGCGAATTCCTTTACATCCACACGTTACCTAGGGAAAAACACAAACATATGTGGTGTCCGACCTGTCCTCGAGCTTCTCTCAGCATTTGTTGGAGTGATTCGACAGGTCGATTGTTAACGGATACACCATCGATCTCTCGAATTTCGTCGCCAACATGGAGGGTTGCTTAACAAAACTTTTGCTTAGGAAGATTACCAGGTTATTCATTAGCTATCCTAGTATTACACATCTCATTTTTCTAACCATACTCGACAACTTGCACATATCACCAAAAAGTCGAACCCGTTTGTATAAAATTTTGTACAAAGTAAGTATTTGCATGAAATTACTACTATAGATACTAGGGCAGACTTTGGCCAGGCTGACCTCGAGACGCCAAGGAACCACAATGGCTAAACCAGCAAAACTCCGAAAAAATGGAAATTATGCTGGGGCCCACACAACCAGTGAAGACGGGCCATTAAAGCATCCAAGTATCCAAGTATTAGTATAGATTTACAAGGAAGTAGTGTACTTTTATCAAACATAAAGTGCACCGATTTACAAATTATTACGATATATCTATTAGAAGTACAAAAATGAATGAGGGGATTTTCAAATCGATAAAAGATAGCCAGACAGAAGTAAACATGAGATTTGTAGAAACTAGGAAAATCCGTCTATCACCTTGTCTGTGAACCATTCCACCATGCATTATACGGGCCACAAAACATCTTCCATCTTCAGTGACCTTTAACGTAATTCCCATAGGCTCTTCAGTGTCCTTCTGAAATTGCACCACTCGAATCCTTGAAATAGAGCCCATCAACAGATCCTCGTCCTCATCACCTATTACAACGCAGTTGCTACATTATAAAGCAACATCATAACTTCTGTTGTTCAAACTTCTATTTCTCCACCAAATGTGTCTAAAACGTTGACTTAATGAAGGTAAGCAGTAAAAGGGAACCTGTAACTGATGCAGGCGAAAATTCATCCACAGAAGTGCCAGCTCGTTTGGCTCCTAGAGGAAGCACACCACCATTCAAATAAGAATTTTGAAGAGCAGTCTGAAAAAAGACTACATGAATTTCAAATAATTCAAAGTGATATGGCTTAATTCATTGAAGTGAAGCTCGCATATACGTCCATTGTTTATATCACAGGAAGTGAACCAGCAAGCTCTCATTCTCAACGATATATATAAATATAAATATAAATATATATATATATATATATATATATATAAGACATAAATGATAAAGCGTTCGATGTAGGCAGATCGATAGATCAAGTGTTCTTCTCCTACCGAACAAATTCGGTAACTTGACAACCCCGAAGTGATGTAAGGCTTGGCTAGCACGAGGTGTGAGGTCGAAATAACGATCAGAAGTGTATTACAAGGGCTTCAAGCAATCCTCTATACTTGCCGCATATAAAGCTTATAAAGGATAGAGCTCTCATAGTGTTGATCAATCCCTGAAGGATGTGCCACGCATTCGACTTCATTGAGCATCAGTGGAGGTGACTAAATGCATACCTGGCCTTTACAATGACTCGCGGTGGCCTACCGATGTATCGAGCCAGTGCAGCTATCCTCCCAGACAAGTCTGCCACCAATTTACCGACCCTGGAGGATGGAAGGCATGGTGGGCCAGGGGCATGGGGATCGTTTCCATGTGTTATTGCAGGACGCCTCCGACCACTGCGCTACATGCACCCCTTGCACTTGCCCCATTTATGTATACAAATACATATATAAATATATATCTACAAACACATATTTATTTCGCAGACTTATCTTTCACGTAGTTCAGATTTGCAGGCAATTTCTTGATGGATTTATGAAAACGAATTCGTAATTTGCTGCAAAAGTGTACCTGTGAGGAAGACGGGACATTCTGTGAAGTTTCATCTCTGTCTTCTCCTTCATAAACCTCTGAAATAACGACGTCATGAGCTTGAAGACATGCCTGAAATAGTTCGAATCTATATACACGAACAATTCCATTTCTATTTCAGATTTGCATCCAATATAGCTGAAATGCTTAGGACATTAAATCTAACTTTTTCCCGCAGATCCAATAGCCGCGATCTTGCAGTTCAAGTGCTCTTTTACAGACAAGATATAGCTAACATCATTTAAATATATCCCATATCCGAACGAGTGCAATGTTCAAAACATTTTAACTCGAATAAATTGCCTGTCCCTTCAAAAATTCAAATTAGAAATAGTGAAATCGAAGAAGAGAAAAGAGCATAATAAATTAAGCCGTTTTAGAAGTAAAATAATAAGAAAGTCAGTGTTTGAGATATATCTGAATATCTAGCCGAAGCAAGCAGTTCGATCATAACTAATCGACATTTCCGTTGAGATACTTCTGTTATAAATCCTAACACGAATTCTTCGAATAAAAAACATCAAATGAGAAAAAAACAGACAATTTGATACATATTTGGACACTTGAACGGTCCGTCCTCATTGTTTGTGCAGGCCCCAGCACAATCTCCACTATATCGGAGTTTTGCTGGTTTAACCATTGCGGTTCCCTGGAGTCCAGAGGACAGCTAGGCCAAAAGTCTGCCCCAGGTCGTCGCCACCACAGGCAGTCGCCGGCCTTTAGGGATCAGAGGAAGAATTACCACCATGCGACTAGTTCCATACTAGGACGTTGGCGGATCTTGGTATTGGTTTACTCTTAGCTAGGCTTCCTGATCGAAACGCCGGACTCCTCCTCAGCTTGGGAGACCCTGGGAGGGGGATGAATCCCCGCTGTACATCGCAGCCCGACATCCAGGAACACCTCCCAGCCACAATGAGACGGCAAACCGTTGGGAGGCAAACAATACTGCGAATTTGATAGTGGAGAAAAGTCAGAAGTTAAAGTTCGCTATGTCGGGACCTTTCTTCAGCACAAGAAGAGAAAAAACCCGAACGAAGAAGAAACGATTGGAAGTGTTCAACTACAACTAACTTTCATATCATTCGAGTGCAAAAGCTGCCGCAACTCCAGAGCTTCGGGTGTCGGATGAAGCAGAGAATCAATATGTGCTGCAACCTGAATAAAACTTGAATACGAAAAAAAACGAGGGCAAAAAATGATCCGGGTGTCCGTATTGAACGGGCTTTAAGCAGTACAAGCCTTAGCTAACGAAACTTTCAGCGACCTAATATTTTTGTACCGGGAAGAAAAACAGAACGGATCAGAATCACTCGGAGAAAAATATTTCCGTAATGTTCCAAGATCAAGTTAAATATGACTCATATAGAGAAGAAGCAGAGCACTCAACCATGTGAAAATTGAAGGAGCACTGAGCTTTCGTACGTTTCAAGCCACAATTAAATTTCAGATGAATGATGACAAAGAAGTATTTTCAAGTTAAATAATTTCTTCCAATTTTAAAACAACCTCAGTACTGATTCAGGAAACAGTACTAACACTGAGGCACATTATTCAAAAGCAATGAAAACTTATTACGCTGCAGTATCTCACCCACAGACATCATCTCCTGCTTCGCGGTTCCTCATCATAGTCCACATTTCTGAAGTCCTTTGTAAACATCTAGTCAATAATTTAACACTGGAAATGTCTACAGCTGAATGTGTTGTACGATGAAATAGCAGCAGAGACAGCGTACGGATCTAACCTAACCATGACAAACCGTGATTTCTAGTGGTCACCACACGACAACCAATTTTCTGTGGGCTGTATCGGATCCATTGCGTATTACCCGTTATGCTCACAAACAAGGATATCAAGTAATATCCCTAATAAGAGTAGTCACTGCGCTATTCTGTCGATAGAAAAAGCGATTAATTACCACGGCACTCAGGCGGGACGTCGAGACATCTTCGTAACCTCATTTCTGACACTCTCGTCATCTTTGCACCATCCTCACCAACCGATTTCTGTGGCTTGACGAACAAACGCAACCAAAAAAAATAGTATTTTTTGCACATTATTAGGTGCAAAATGAAACTGTTCTTCAACGACACCTGTCAGAACACCTGTAGTAGGAAAGTTAACCATTGAGCACAAAAACCACAGCGATATCAACGTTCACTGTCGCGATAACAGTGCTTTTAGGGCCACCAGTCAGAAAACATCGCTACACTAATTTTACGTTCAAATATTGATCACGTGCATGACAGTAAACAGGGTTACCACATCATCATTAGTCTAAAACGTGGAACACTTTCACTTAATAAGCGTCATAACGCAAAGTAAGAAATTCAACAGGAGTGTACATAATTGACGGCGAATCGACTTCTGTAATACCCCACCAATACTGGTTGTATTCCTAGCATCGATTTTCTATTAACCTGGACACTGGATTATAAATGCGTCTTTTCCTTTCTCAGAAATCGAAAGGCTGTTATACAGCTTATAGTTATATAGCCTATATACCAGTTATATTCTCTTCGTAAGCAAATGCTAAAATGCTCCATTGTGAGTGAGGAGAATGCTGGTGCTACGAACTTCCAGCAGCAGCTGTCAGCAAAGACTTGACACTTGGGGGCAGAAGTGTTTTTTTATGTGGATTTCAACGAGCAATCAGTTCGCAGAAGGAATTCGTAAAATACTGCAAAACTAAACAAATAATAACAACGAAGATTAACATAAATCCGTCTTTAGATGATAGCCTCACCACGATTATGACCATATTCGTTCATCTACGTATCTAAAATTTACAATATAGGTGAATTCAGTGGTAACACGCTAGTCCTCGTAAAAGGTAATCGCATATTCGAAGCTAGGATGTTGCCCCGAGTTTTGCAAGCATCTTAACATTAAGATCATTGTAAGTGAATTATGTTCTACTCACGAAAGCATTGCATTACTTCAAGGTTAAAAATGAAAAAAAAAACAGACTAACACTGAGAAACCACCACTAAAGCGGCGACTGATAACGGACAAGACACCAACTCACATCACGATTTAGCCCTGATGCCTCCTTTTCCAATGCTACTGGATGACAGTTTAGTTGTGAGATCCGGTCGTACAACTGAAAACGCTAACACTAGATTGCAACAGATGTATGCACGAATATTTGACTGATGGGAATAAGGTCCACACTAAATTTAAAATGTTGGTAACCAGTACACCATTTACATAACGGGGAAATTGTCGAAACCAACACTGTGTAATATATAACATAACAACTGACGGCAATCCAAGCTTTCCGATAATGCGACAGAAATAACATAACATAGCGTGAAATTTCGTCATGCAACAGAACTATGGAATTGTCAGTACCTACAACCACAGTCAAAAAGAGAATCACACGCACTCGACGGAAACACACCTACAGTAATCATAGAGCAATGAACAGAACAAGCAGTAACCTAGACTTGAAGTTGCTTAAGAAGAGTCCATTATTTAATAAAAGCAACAAGTACTTTAGTAAAAAGAGAAAAAAATGTCGAAGTGGTCTCACGTGAGAGGTTGAAATTATTGGCAGATTAAAGGTTTCCTCGGATTTGCGGTTCACAGACGCATTCCGTTAGACAAGAGAGAGAATACAGAATAGAATCACGACAACACTGGCCACCACGACTGCTTACAGAACCAAAGCACAAAGCACATATGACGAAACGAATACGATCAAGAACGGTGAGAAGCACAAGAAAGATATAGTGGAACAGTGTCAGTGCCATGGGCTGAACGCGAACCCATCTGGCCTCTACCTAGGGGGCGTGACACGCTTTCGGTTTGCGCCAGAGCACCTAGCCAGCAACGCCTGTGCCGACGAACGAACAAGGGCCGTTACTAAAGAGCACGTACTGTAGTTATGAGTCGGGTCGTACCCACCTGTTGGGGAACGGTGACTTGGGCGACCTGCGAGTCGTGCGCCATGCCGCGCGCACACTGCCGACATCGATTCGGGCGCCAACATGGGCGCCGCCTCTTCATTCAGTCAATCAATGTTCATCATATCCACTACATCTCTCAGGCACCATAGATGGAATAATCTCCCATGCTTTCCACCCGTACGGCAGTTTCCGAATAACTGGTGGTGTTGACGCGCTCACATGGACTGCGTCTTTTTACACTAATCATTTATGCATTTACTTTGTCAGACGTCCACTTTCCATGTTTCATTGTTTCCTTAATTCAATTTTTCTAAAATATGAGTCAAACTTCTCCAAATCAGCTCTTTTTCCCATACATGCTATGCGGATAGCGAAAAGTAACACAAGTAATGGTGGCTTCGAACCACGTATGATGTTCTCTTACTTGGTGACTATAAGAGTTGAAGGCTAAATCTTGTTACGCGATAGCAAAGTGAACTCAATTCAAGGAATGAAACTCAATAAGATGCTGTGCCAAGAGGTGCCATGAAGCCCAAGGGGCGATAATGGCACATTTCAGTCTAGTATTATGGTGAATATGAGTTCACTAGCTGATTCAGTGGAATGTCGCTTCACTAAGCTATGCTTCATTGTAAAATCCAACATATTCGTCCACATAATTGAGAGAAATCATTTCATTCTCAGTCTTTCTGTGGGACATTATTTAGAAGCGCTGGAGAAAATTAGCTTTTCCCGATAGACTTTCGATAAATCGCAGCACAATTACACATTCAATGATCTGAGAAATATCCCAGTTCAAACAAACCTGCAGCAATTCCACGAAGCGATTATCGCACAACACGGGATTCGTCAAAACATTGAGAGTTTCAAAGAGGGGTGGATCGCAGATAGAAGCGATAATGTCCAACGAAGTCAAAATCTGAATACCACAAGAAACGTTATGAAAAAAAACCAGTTTGGTGTCTATGTGGGTCTTCGAAGTAGCGAATTAAAGTATCTGGTGATGGCTGACGATTACTTACTTACTTATTCACCTAGTGCTTGGTCACTTAGTTTCAAATCGTTCCTCTTCTTTTCAAACACTTTCAAGTGCTAAATGTCTTTTAATTCTTGTTGAACAATGGTGGTTGATTCTCGTATATCAAGTTTTTATCGAAGACCACAAGAGAATACCATACATGCAAATATCTCCAACGGCATCCCTCACATGACAACACCAAGTACACAAGAAGTAGATACATAAAGGTTACGCTGCAAAATTTTCACTGTGTATAGATTTAGACACAAACGCTTTGTTTTGCCATTCGTGAGTACTCTGACTCGCTTCGTTAAATGAACGAAGTTTAACTACGATATTACTAGTTTGCTTCGAAAGCGAAAAGTTGTTGCTTTTCATGGTCCACTTTTTTGCCTAATTAGGGACAAATTTACTAACCTTGTTTGCCCCTGCCATATCACTAGCGAAACTGGAAACTGGTACTGTACAGCCATCCGTATGGCAAAGTTCTGCACCTGGAAAAGATGCTCGGTCAATGAATGTGAAGGCATAGATTTTTCACTGACACACTTTGAACAGTCCTTTTTTGTAGTACCACGTCAGCTAAATTATAATAGAAGTGTTGCCTCCAAACTATTTCTAGAAACTACAACAAAGTTTTAAACTAACAATGTTACTGAGCGCATTATATACGATATATATATATATATATATATATATATAATTCACATAAAGGATAAAGGATAAAACTCTCGACGTTGAGAGGGATGTCCTACGCATTCAATTTCATCAAGCATCCTTAAGGATGATTGAATGCATATCTGGACTATACAATGCTCCCAGTGGCTCATAGATGCATCAGTCTGTGGTGCTATTCTCCCAGTGGTAGAAATTTGACGACCCAGAAGGATGGAGGGCTCGATGGGGCTGTGGGGCGGTTTCGAACCGACAACTACGTGAGTGTTTCAGGGCACCTGCAACCACTGCGCTACACGCGTTAGGCTTGAAAGACTTAACGATGAGAAGTATTAGCGACGACCCGCGACCATGAACAATGCACATTTGGAACTTTTAAATGAAATGTGTCCACACAAATGGTACGAGTGCTTGCGGATGGACACGCAATGATTTGAACAAATTGTAACGTGCGGCGAAAAAATATGAGCCGTCCTACGAAAAAAGCCAGTGAAAATTAGGCATAGCAGCGAAAGTATTGATTTTTCACACAGAGAAATGGTTTTAACAAACAATGTACATGTATAACTTTCGGACTTCTCTGTGTCGACCTCCAGCATTACCGCAAGAAGGTCTGTTTTTTCTTAGATCTAACACTTAGTTCGTTACCACCACTCAACGATAATTGTCAACACTGCCGAGTGCAGTTGGAAGATAAAGAAAAAATTTTGCCTAGCCTGAAGAGCTTCCGGTCAAGCAGGTCGTGGACATTGTAGTGTTCCACTTCTCAGCATTGATGGCAGTCAACACCAACGACTGGAATACTGCCTTATTAGCAACTATATGTTGTATCTAATGATATTATGCCATGAATCCGTGAATACTCATTAAATCGGGTTGCTGAAGCAGTCAGTTATCCAATCACAACAACAGAATTTAAACGTGTTTTTTGTACGCTTCCACTAATGAGTGGCTTTTTATTTGCACAGCATCAAAAGCTGCGTGGACGACCACTTAAAAAAAACTAACATTCTGTAGGTTTCCTGCATTTAAAATAAGATGCTTTGAAGACTATGAATATTCACGACACTAGCTGTATGAAATATTCTCAGTGACACCTATTCATTTGCCTTGTAGACTAAAGGTTTATTTTTCCAACGGTTAACCGTACCCACTGTTGGGACTTTTAAGTTTTTGGTCTTAAACTATTAAATTATTTCATCATACCTTCAGCTTTCTGTGCTGGTTATACTTTCTTAGATTTTCGACCACATCCAGCAAATGAGTTCGAGATGCACCCAGGTCACGACTTCGTATCCATTCGTGTTGCAGAGCCTACGAGAAATAGAGTGATCTTAACAGCCTGTTAGAACAATGCGAAGAAAAAATGGCTGTGGACGGGAAACAGAAACTAACGCAGTGGAGGATTTATGGACTAGCGGGAAAATTAGATTAACATGACGAACTCTCTTGAGAACAACACCATATTGGAAGAATTCTTCGACTTTTTTTTGAAATTAATGATGGTATCTCAATGACAATTTAACGTCATTTAGTGTAAGTGTCAGCGATTCTCGATTTTACTTACTTGCTTGGTAATTGAACAACTTGTCCTCACTGGTTGCGCGGGCACCAGCATAATCTCCATTTTTCGGAGATTTGCTGGTTAAGTCATTGTGGTTCCCTGGAATCCCGAGGTCAACATGGCCAAAGTCTGCCCCAGGTCTCTACCACCAACAGTCGCAGCCCTTGTGGATCAGAGGGAGATTTACCACCATGCGACTTTAATACCAGGACGGTGGTGGATGTTAGTGTTGGTTAACTCTTAGCCAAGCTTCCTGGGAGACCCTTCCAGGGAGATGAATTCCTCCGCTGCACGTCGCAGACCGACAACCAGGAACGCAGACCCAAGACGAGGCGGTAAACCGCTGGGAAGGATTCTAGAATTTATGATGGCCATATGCCGTATGTGACATAGTAAGCACAAAGACGTTGACGTTGTTCGATATTACAACACAAATATGTTACCATCCACAATCACATAAGCTGTATACAGCAAATACAGACCCGGACATAATTTCGCCTGCCAACTTTAAACGAGCATGTCTCGGCTCATTACCAACATTACTGCTATTAAAAAAAATAAATAGGAGCACAAAAACCCTTACCTGCAAGAAACAAGTCTTTTGCTCTATAACGGAAAACCGCCCTTTCTGGTGCTAACAAACTGCTTTTTCTTTCGCAGAATTGGGATCACCGCCCAGAATCAACCCCGCGATTACCCCTTCCGGGAGCACATGTGTTATCCACTACACCACTAAGGTCCTTGCATTGCCTTTCCTAAGTCAGTTTTTCTACCCTAATGGTGCGATTAGCGATCACCTTCCAAAGAAAAAAAATTGGCGGGGAGAAAGGCGAGAAACAAGGGTTCAGTGGTGCAGTGAATAACACGTGATCCACCAGAAAAGAGTTATCCTCGAATTTGGGCTAGGGCTTCAAGTTTTGCAAGTATCTCAACACCGTTGCAGCTGTGTTTCACATAATACACTGTCGTAAAGAATAGGTAGAAATAAAAGTAAGAAGTTAAGAATCGTTCTTCCTTTCCCTATTTTTGTTGCTGATCGTAATTCGAACTGCACAACGATTGAACAAGCAGGATTTCATTCAGCTCGACTGATGCTGTTACCCAACGTATTGATAAGGTTGTAAAAATTCGAAAAATTATAATTCGATTTCAGTTTCTGAAGATTCCCATCTTAAGCAAATTTAACACTGAAACACCACTTTGTAAGTGTTTATAAGCAGCCTAAGAGCGATACAGCAATGTTTTTGTACAAAAATTTTCTTTAATAACTCAAAAACAAACTTCCTATAAACCTCGGTATAAATAACCGATATGTCTTTTTTACATGTTCTTACAAAGGTCTTGTTGAGCTGATGCGAGGTTGGTATAAGTCGTCGTTGTTGGTCGACGACTGACGTTTCGGCAATTTCGCCTTCCTCAGAGCCGTGCTGTTATGAGTGGGACTCGAATTCTCATGAAGTAACATTCCTCCCATTCGATGCTTAGATTTTTAGATATTGTCATCTAGGATTAAGCTACTCGGATTATAACTAATTAATTAGTGTAGCACTGAGTCCTAACAATGTGGAAAGTTTTTTCGCACTGTTAACAGCTTATTGATGACCTCAACTTGTGTTACTACCTCCTATACAGTTTTCCTAAACCATTCTGCTTTGTTATCGTTTTATTTACTGCCTATTACAAATTTTCACGGCCGGCTATTATGTGTGACTCAACCACAATAATGCTGAAATATTTGCAAAACTTCGGGCTGTAGGTGTTTGCAGTGGGGAATGAACACGCTATTACCCTTTCCGGGGGGCTAACGCGTTTACCACCCATTTCGTCTTGGGTTCGCTGGCGATTTGGGCTCCCCAGATCAATCCTCCTTGCAGGTGATTTTTGATGGCTTGATCGATAGAACTAGCTCAGAGACAGGCGAAACGAAGGACATGCATGGTGTGGTGGTTAACGCGTTCGTCTCCGGAAATGGTAATAGCGCGTTGGTTCCCCACCGCAAACACCTGCATTCGAAGTTTTTCAAATACCTCATTCTGGTTCGTTTGATGAATTTGATGGAATTTTCAACAAGACCTTCCTGGCGATCTTTTTTAGTATAGTGAATTTTGTTTCATCAGCTATCCTAACTTCCCGTCACATCTACCAGTATGTAGCAAGGTGCAAAAAATGCCCAGATTGCCTTATCTGAATTTTAGCAAATCAAACGTTATAAAAAGAACTATAGCTCATCGATCCAATGCGACTTCGTTAGTTTCCATCCGATGCTCAATTATTTTTGGCAAATGTCAGTGAATCGAATTCTATGAAAATATTTTAGTGGTTTGAAAATGGGACAAGCAATCCCTTTACTTCTGATTATTAGAGATCACAATAAAGCTCAAAAGGAATATTCTTCTGAGTGGTTTCACACTCATCATCCTTATCTGATAATTGGGAGAAGCTAAAAGTCGTTTTCGATGAGTTGGGGGCTATTACAAGGGGAGAATAAGAGTATAACCTTGAAAACATTTGTTCTATAAAGCAAACGAATAGTGCCTTGATTGAAATTGAAAGTTTAATTCTCCAATGACTTTAAAAGTAGGATTAAGCATGGTTACTTAGATATTAAAAGTTTCTTGGAATAAATTTACAAGCCTAAATTAAAGTGCTTCTATCAGTATCTGAATGCTCAGGCTGAGTGGAAACTACGGCCGCCATTTCGAATTTGGCAACAAACCCAACCATGTACACAACAATGTATGAAATTACACTTATCAGGCGGGAGAAAAAAAATACCTGTTTACTCATATTCACCTCTTTAGCAGTAATTCTCTTTTCCTCATCGACTGTCAACATACGATTTACAAGGTCGCGTGCTTGATCGGAAATTCGATTCAACGACGGGCTCGTCAGCTGTATTATAATTACGGAAATTCTACTAAAAGGTGTAACAAGATTTAATACAAGAATGTTTTACAACGAAAGATACGGTTGAAGGTAAGCTACGTATTGTGAGGTTGACTATAGTCTTCGATAATATCAAAAGGAGGTCTTCTCTAACGCTCTGATGAAATTACAACGCTTCTACTAAAATTAGGCAGTTATGTTTAAGGACTTAAAACCCTAAATGCACACAGCAGTTGAGGATCAAATAAAGTACTTTAATATTGTTTCTGCTATCTTACGTCTGTGATCCAAAAGAATTTAAAACCCATTCCTACTACTATCTTTGTTAAATCCCAACCACTACGTATAACAATGATTCTATAACAAAACCCTTGTAACGAAATGAAGACTTCACGACTCGTCGGGCTCTGTGGAAAAGTGAAATTTTAGATTCTATATAGAAATAAGCTCGATATTAGTAGCTACACCCCTACAAAAAATCTAGATCGATACAGTGTTGCAAGCCAGTCAGGGAATATTAGGAGGTTATCAGAGATGGAAATGAGATCCAAAGAAGTTTTTTTTTTTCATAAATTCATGAAGAGGATATCGAAATACCACATAACGTCCAAATTTGGTTTCGTCGTATACTGGGCTCGGTGAGCTTCCAAAAGGCAACCTCCCAGAGAGTAATAGGTATAGCACTACTCCAGTACTCCAGATATCTGCTGCTGTCCCTAAAAGCAGCGGATAGTGTTCGTGAGAAAACGCTTAGCAATGGAAGATCATTGCTTTAATCCATGAAAGCAAAAAGAATTAGCGATTTAAACAGTTTTAAAACTCTATGTTCCATGGCTACAAAACCAGTTATTCAATGTCCTGATAATGAAGAGATCAATGAAGAAAGACCACAATAAAGTCACTAGTACTATTTTTGCCTCTTTATAAGATACGCCACTATCCCATTGTTTAATTTAGCTAGTCAAAGATGTTAACTTTATTTCATTTGAACTATTTAACAGCACTAGTGATTAGTAGGGACAAGTTGAAGCCATAAATAATACTTACATACCATATTCTCTACTAGACATAACTTCTGGAGCCATGAACTGTGAAACACCGACCCGACCTGAATGAACATAACAAATATGTATGCTTGGTACTGTTCAAATCTAAACTACAATACTGTCGACATGAGCAAGATCAACTCATGATAAGAACATAAGTGATTTTACAGACCAGTGCTCATCACTCTCTCACATTAAACAAGTCTTGTATTATTCAAGGCGAAATCGATGTACATAAACAGCAAAAAAAATTAGGCAAACAAAGAGCACGCAGAATTTTTTCGGTTACTAAATGGGAAATGGACGAATTTCCAATCCCACGAATTTTTGAAAAACGCTTTCCTAAGCTTATAGAAGTATAATGGGTGTAAATTTCAGTAAGAGTGACGTACCTCCATCGATTTTCGTTTTCGATTCCACTATTTTCACGGCAACACCGAATCCGCATAGTTTCAAAGGCGCTGAGTTGTCTCTACTAGAAAGCAACTTTGCAGGATTGGAGGAGAAGTGAAGCATTAAAATGAGCTCTATTTCCACATTACTGCTTTAATATCATATATATATATATATATATATACATATATATATATATGTAAATATATGTACATATATATATATACATATATGTGTGAACATATCTATATAGCTATCAAAGCTTGCTTATGAGCATAAGCGCAAGCTCTTGGGTTGACGGAGATAATTCGCACCGCTAAGTTCCCTTTTAATGAAGCTATTTCGTAGTATGGGGAAAGAATTTTGGCACACGTAGTAGGATTATCAAAATGAGGTCCGTTGCCGACTAGGTAGATTAGATCTATACAACACAAATCAGGGCATGTTCGATGCTAGATTTAATGTTGAAGGAACGGATTTATCACAGTCATAAAAAAAAGTAACAATAATTCTACTTGGTTCAGACATTTCTAAGGATTTCTTCGGGGAATAATTGGTCGTACAAGACACTGTTGTTCTTCAGAATTTGGTTATACCAATTGGTGGATACATAGTGATAAAAAAAAGGATAAAGCTCTCGGCGTTGATCAATCCCTGTGGGATGCGCCATGTATTCGACTTCATTAAGCATCGTTTGAAGGTGATTGAATGCATATCTGGCCTTTACAATGACTCCCTGTGGCCTACTGATGTATCGAGCCAGTGCTGCCCTCTTCTCAGAAAAAGTCTGGTACCAATTTGCCGACCCCCTGGGATGGAAGGCTTGGTGGGCCATGGGCACGGGGATCGATTCTACGTCAGTGTCGCAGTAGCGCCTCAAACCACTGCGCCACACGCGCCCTCTAGATAGTGGTAAGACATAATAAATGCTATCTGGGAAGTTATCTAGATGTTTCCTCTCTAAGGTTTAACTTTTATTCATTGCCGCTTAATTTTTCATAGTAGGATATTACGAGAAGCACAACCACAATGATGCCGAGATATTTGCAAAACTCGGAGCCACATGCCGGCTTCGAGCCTGCAAATATCCCTTTCCGGAGGTTCACGTGCTATGCACTACACCACCTAGACTCTTGCTTTGCCTTTCTTTCAGCCAATTTCTTTTTTATCTCAGCAGTGCCATCAGCAATCGCTTATAAACGGGAATGACCTAGGGAGCAGAAATAGGCATTGAACCCAGTTAAATCGAAGCTCGTTCGAAATCAAGAAGTTTTTTTCTTTCCGTTTTGTTCTCGTTCACGGTTGATTGCTGATAGAAACATTACGGTAAAAAACAGGCTGAGAGAAATGCAAAGCAAACGCGTCGGCGGTCCAGTGGGTAACATGTGTGCCCCCGGCCGATTGCGGGTTTAAAGATGGTCTGGTGTTCCGAGGTTTTTGCAAATATATCGACATCATTGTTGTTGCATTTCCTTCTCCAGTTCTTCGCGTGTTATTTAGAGATAGAGTCCTGTGATTTTGCATTCGTATTCTATTGCCTTTCCTTTATTCTTAAGGTAAAGATTTCGCTTTTCTATGATTGCATTTACGTCAATTTGAGTTCAATCTAAGTTAAGGACAAGCGGTTGTTGATGTGATTATCCGTTGGTAATGATTTGTTCTTCAACGGATAATCCACCCTGCAGCAATCAGTATTTTGTTGATTGAGGAAGATCCGGTTTTATGCGAGACGAAGACGTCACAACGAGAAGAACAACAGCTGTGGAACATCGACAAGGATCGTCTGGTGAAGACGTCGAAACGTTAGCCGAATAATTATCTCTACCAACCTCGTGCAAGCTCAACAATATAAACATATGTTGATTCTCATAATAAATATCAAGGCGACACTTATTCGGTCATTTTCGCTCATGGTGAAATAACTGATACCGGCCTCTTCGCCACCCACGTAATTGTTCCTGTCCTTCTTGTCGTACTCTCCGCTCCATGAGACATTTTTATGTATTTTATTGAAAATTATTTCGATGCTCCCTTTTGTTACGTATCATTTGCGCTCTTTTATGTATTGCTTCATAACTTTCTCATATTCCAAACACTTGTGTGATAAAAAAAAACTCGTTTACCTCACAATCACATTGCTGTCGGTATTTGTATGTACCCTGATCCACTCTAATAATTGGAAATAAAACAGCGATCAGTTACGAGTCAAACTCAATTTTTATATGCTTAAGACATAATGGACGACAGTGGATTTTTGGCAGTCGCCGACGATAATTTTTCGGCAACTAAATTACATAACACGAGTTGAGAACTTGATAGACTTATAGAGAAATTTATCATAACACTACAGGGAAATAAATTACTTTTCTAAAGTGTTATTTTCATCTTAAACTTCATTTGAACTGAAACATTCAACAAACTGAGAACCAAATCCAGAATTTTAAAATTCGAGGAGTGCAAACACAAGCGATACATTGTGGAACACCATTGTGTTCTACTGGACGAGATCCAGACTGTTCTATCACTTCGCACTTCGAATTAGAGGAGCCTCGACAAAAATATGTTTTGCGTGCTAGAGAAAATCGTGGTTGCTAGAATAAGAAGAGTTACACCTTCTTTTTTATAGATCTTGATGACTATTTTAAAAAATAAACTTCGCGACGAACTGGGATACGCTTGTTCAAAGTTCGAAGGCCTAATTTTTTCGGGGTAAGTAGAAAAAGCCTCAGGGACGATGACGCATTGAAATGTGGGAGTGGCCAATAATACTGACTAAAAATCGAAGAAAAATTAGTAATTTCACCAGTTGGCATCCGAATAAGTGCACAGGAATGGATGTTAACTAAAGAAACCAGGGATAAAAACGGTAAAAAAAAAGTAAAAGTGTGTAGTAACGAACAAGTAGGTAAGTAGTAAGCAAGTATATATGAGTAAAGAAGACGGTAAAAACTATGCTAAAATTACACCCATAACAAAGTAAACTTGTCCAAAAAACAGTTTTCTATAAAATACTAACACGGAAGGTAGTGAAAAGCTTTTTCGAGTCGATATTCAGCACAACAATCTGCGTTGGATAGGCTATCAGTTTGATATAAAAAACACAACAAAAAATCTCTGTTCGGCTAAATAAACGACCGCAACGAATGAGTTGAGATATCTCAAAGAAAGGGTGTAGATCCACTCATGTCGGACTCTAAGTAATAATGTTACATGTTACAGTATAGGTTTCGGGAGCTTCGTAATAAGATGATAGCATTGGGTAGGGTAGGGGTGACCTGCTGCTAATAACATTGATCGGTTGAAGACATTAAGTGGGAAGGTTAACCGTTAACTCAAATGAACACCTTCAACTATCATTCCGCTGCTGAAAATAGTTTCGAAAGATTAATGGATTCCAGCGAACCTAATATTTAAGTGCGATAACGAATTTAATTATCTTGTTAGCTAATATATGAATATAAGAAAGAGTTCCTTTTCGTCTAATATCTACTATATGAAGGGCGCATGTGGCGCAGTGGTAGGAAGCCCCTGCAACGCACACGTGGACCCGTTCCCCGCGCCCACGACCCACCAAACCTTTCATCCTCCGGAGTCGGCAAATTAGCACCAGACTTGTCTGGGAGGATAGCAGCACTGGCTCCATATATCGGTAGACCACCGCGAGTCATTGTAAAGGCCTGGTATGCATTAAATCGCCTCCAATGATGCTTAATGAAGTCGAATGCATGGCGCATCCTTCACGGATTGATCAACGCCGAGAGCTTTCTTCATTTTTTGTCTACTATATGCCAATAAATGTATATTGAATATTGAAGACTTAAAAATTGAATAAGTTTTGCTACATCTTAATGTGCCCAATTTCAATATTCTGCATGATGGTAACAATTTTGCTGATTTGCTAACATTAGTTCACCTGGCAAGTACGATATTATGTGGCCGAATATCTCTGTGTATGACACCAGCATCATGAATGCATTCAAGAGCTTGCAGAAGTTGGCGAACATAATGACTGAAATATACCACGGTAAACGTTATACCGCATTTACTTCTGGATGATGACATCCCAGAATATTTTGAGGGCTCTTGAGAATAGCTCTTAAATTTTGTGGACATGAATATTATCCCCCAATGTAACAACTACTAGCCGAACATTTAGGGATGTCTCTGAAATGCCATAACTCAGAGATGCGTCAGGATAAGCAGAAGGGTAAAAAAAATCAGAGATGGATTTGGGATGAGGCGGTGATGATATTATGTTCTAGCAATCGAAATATTATTAGTGGCAGTAAAAAACTCTAACTATAGTAGTGCTCGAAAGTCGACTCGTTCACTTTTATCGTTGTGACATTTAAATGTCGATATGGAATGAGCAAGGCAGAGGGAAATGAATAACTGAAAAGTTAGAAGTAATATTTTTTAGAGATCGCATGAAAAAAGTGGGAGAATTCCATGCTGTCCTGATCCAAAATTTTAAAAAAGTCAAACGAAACAATGTGCCCTTTGCCCTCATGGCATTAAGATGCTTAAGATGAGATACAGTAATGTCCAGCCAAATAATAAAGGAGTAAAACATGAGATCAATCAAACATAGGTAGAAATAGAAAAAAACGTTATCACTACGACAAGAAACACAGAAAGACGGGTCTAAATTTTGTTTTAGCGGGATATCATGCAATGAACTTTAACACATAACGCCCGACATACATTGAATGCAACGTATTCATGGGAGAAAATATAAGAAGTGCATGCTTCCTAAGCCGTTTCATTTTCAGTAGTTCAACTTCACTAAGGGTTTTCTTAGTGTAGTTGCCGATTTCAACCACAGTTTATCCAACGAAGATGCTGCATCAGACATTGTCCATGAAAAGCAATTCTTCATCCTTGATAAATCAGAAGAATTTGCAAACGAGTTCATTTCAGGGCGAGCGGGTAATGCTGTTAAAGATAGTACCATAACAGAGGCTACTGCCAGTGAAGAAGATACAGATATGTTTCTCCTGCTGTACTTCGACACAGAAGCTCGAAATTTGGGGGCACGTTTTCGATATCACGAGGTAATAAATCATTATCGAGATTTCCTAAGCGTGTCTCACTCCTTACATAGAATGTTTTAACGATGTATTTCATACTACATTTAGAAAAAGCTACAAAATCTTATTAACATGAATGTTTAGCGTTCTTCTATAAACTACAATTTGAAGCTTACACACACATGTAATTTGTATAGTCTACATAAAACTGACGCTTTTTTACAGACAAGTTGCTGCTGTTGCCAACAATCAACAACTCTCACGTTGAACTTACAATGCTTCAAATGCAAGCTTTACCTAAATCTTGCAATTTTATGAGAAGTACCGAAACAATGTAAACAGTGATGTTTCACACAACAGCTGCCTCCAGTGTTAACTTGCCTAGTATGTCATCCTGCGTAGGCACACGCATAATGCCTTGACAGCGTCTTGTAACGGAGTATTTCGGCTTCCAACGAAACATTTATTGAGTGTTTGTCTTGAAATGAATCAGCGAGGTTATTTGCTTGTGATCGTTAAAAATCCTCCATAAAACCATCCCATTCATCAAACAGTTTGAGTGACGAGATAGAAGAAAAGCTATATATAGAGTAGCCATCAGTTCGTTTGAATCTACGAACAGATTCCCACGGTTACAGCTTTCAGTAAACTGTAGCGCTGATAACTGGGGAGGGGGAGGAAAGATTGCTCCATCAACTGTAGGCGTCGTAAAAATATGCCTCCTATCTCACTTCTCGAAACCTCCACACCGCTCCGAATAAGTTGTGCTGTCCATTACTTCCTCTTCAAGGGAAGTCCCTTATTCGTCCTTCAAATGTCAACAAGATTGGTCCTTTTCTGCACTATGTTCTTGACCAGTGAAAGATTTATATATCAATTGCCAGCACAGAACTGCCTCCCTTGATCCGAAAAAACGTATATAAAGCTGACATCACCACATATTGAGCTATATCTCAAGTTATAGAGAGATCATTACCAGTATGCACCAAAATCCACCAAGTGTGGCCGCATATTGAGGACAATCTGAATAACTTAAGGTCGTATTGATTTCTTCGTCGACATGCATGTAATTTCTACACCTGTATATTATGCTATTCTTAGTGATTAACTACATTAGTTGCATAATCCTAAACAACCTTTATGATCGGTCGAATATTACTCTGTTGATAAAACTGAGGTAAGCCGACAGGCTTTTAAATCTACCTCTTATCCTTACATGGAATGCAACAAGATAACATGCAAAACCAGTACTGAAACCCGATCTATAACACATCTGCAGCTGCGACTACAGCTGATTACCTTTGGTTTCGAGCACACCCGCACAACGTGTTGGTGGCCAACCTAGGGGACGCCTGCATTCTCGTGGAGAGCACTCAACAGTGCTTTTCATCCATCTGTCGTCTGTTCTTCTCATTATGTGACCGACCTATCTGTGTTTCGTTATCGATGTATATTCTCCTAGATCCCGAGAAGAGAAAGATGTCGAAGATTAGAGCTTTGCGTTCCGGCCACATATTGATGTGCCAGTTATATCTTAGAAGACATCGTCCAAGCGCTCTGTGAGTAGTGCGTAGTAGTCTTCACGTGGTTGAAGTATCAGCCTACGTCTCTGCAGCATTACAGAGCGCTGTGAGAAGCGTTACATTGAAAAAGGTGAGCGCGGATTTTTGGATCCTTCAGTTGTTCGGTGGCTTCTTTGAGAGGCTGGAATGCGGCCCAAACTGCTTTTTTTCTTCTGTCTGGTTCCTCCTTTACGTTGTTTTCCTTGTTCACTGAACGCCTAAGGTATACGTACGAGGTGGTCTCTTCAATAAGAGAATCATCTAGTTCAATTTGTTCGCCTTCGCCTCACGGGTTTTCATGAATTCGGTCTTCTTCCGATTTTTGGTCTGATCTTTCTTCCCGCTTTGTTGACTTCATTTATCATCGTCTCTGCTTCGTTGGTATTTCTTTAGAAGATGACCTTATCGTTGGCGAAATGAAGAATTGACACGAATTTTCCATCAATACTTTCTCACCCAATCGAGTGACTTCATTATTGACTGCAGTACGGCACTAAACATCGTTGGTGCTATTGTTTCGCTCTGTCAAACTCACTTTCCTATGGGCATGGTAAGAGGTCGATGGAAAAGCTGTATTTTCGTAGTGCAGTTCCAATAACAGTCAGACAAACTTCTTATGTAGTACGGGTCCACACTTTGATCGACGAGCGTTGATAGGAGTGCATTCGTTTCGACATTACCAAAGGATTTTTCATGGGCGACCAAAAGTTATGATTAAGGACAGGTGGTATTCCCGATAATCTTCAATGACTCTGGACACATTTTTTTCAATTTAGTGCTTACCAAAATTTTCACGGCAGGATATTAATCAACCACAGGGATCTGAGATATTGGCAAAACTCCGGACGGCAGGTGTCTGCGGTGGGGGATCGAACACGCTATTATCCTTTTCGCAGGCTAACGCGCTCACCATCACACAATGCACGTCCTTCGTTTCGCCTTTCTCTCAGCTACTTTTCTATCTACCACTGCCATCAGCGATCACCTGTCAACGGGATTAATCTGGAGAGCTCAAATCGGCAATGAAGCCAATTAAGCTGAGGCTGCAATCGAAACCAAAATGTTAACTTTTTTTAATTTACTGCCCATTACAAATTTCAGAGCAGGGTATTATTAGAAACCAAAAAAAAGGCACTAGTAGGTAGAAAATAGCTGAGACAAAGGCGAAACGAAGGACGCGCATGGTGTGAAAGGCGCTAGCTTCGGAAAAGGTAATAACGTGTTCGATCCCCATCACAAACACGTGCTGTAAGGAGTTTTGCAAAAATCTCAGCATCTTTGTGGTTGACACTGGTCTGGACACATTTTGGATGTGGTCCATGCAAGAAAATCCCCGTCGAAGCCTTGCTTGCTGCAATGGTTGCGCCTCATCCAATGTTCTTGATATGCGCGACAGGACAATCTTCGTGAAGAGCTTGTAGAGTACACTCAACAAGCATATCGGACGATAGTTACAAAGATCCGTTCGGTCATCTTTCTTAGGAGAGAAGACCGTGCGCGACTTTCTGCAGTGGACTGGGATTTTTCTTCCTTTTGAAGGTACGCCTTCATACGGGTTGCGAGAAATACATGTAAATTGTAGCTTCCAGCTCTAAGGAAATCTGCGGTGATATCGTCGGTTTCTGGAACTGTGCTTCTTTTCATGCTTTCAGTCCCAACAGGAACCTCCGACAGAAAAAAATTCTGGGTAGTCTTTCTCTAGCGGGAATTTTAGGATCCGGAATGGGGACTGTGGAACAGGGAAGGGTTGAATTATAACGTTTCCTTTATCAATCCATATCATGGCAAGAAGTTTTGGCAATCCCATCTTCGTTCGTCATTCGTGGCACCGGAGTATTGTAATCGCTCAGGTCCCGACGATACTTTTTCGTACTCGTTCTTTTCTCTGCTGCTCCCAGCAATTTCTTCCCTTCTGTACCGATGTATCCTTCTGCAAACTCTCCTGCAGCTGGCATTTACTACCAGCCGTGTTAAGCGTGTTGTAGTAGAAACAAGCATCATTTTCATTCTCGTCACGGGCAACTCCTTGGTGGTGATGCAGATGCGATTCGACCTTATTTGGAGAACAGAGCCAAATTCGGCACATCCATTCAATTCTTCGGCAAGGAACTCGTAGTCTCCGGTCGGATCTTTCTTAATCTGCCAGTCACGTTTGGATACGATTTCGTTCAGAATGTTCTCGCCATAAAGAGCTAGACTTTCTCCTCGTAATCGATGATATAATGCCTTTTTCCAACTTGCGTGTAAATTGAATCTGCGTGAAAAAAAAGCGGCGATTAGAACCAGTACAAAATAAGTGAACTATCGATGTGTCAAGTACACACCATCTTCTGTTTGGTAGAATATGGTCGATTTCCGCATGAGATGTGCCGTTACTGCCTCCCATGTCCAGCGGTACCTTTCTTTTTTTCTGGAAAAATGAGTTCCTAAGGAAAAGACATGCTGCAGACAGGAGTCCTGCCAGGCGGTTCCCATTCTCATTTCTTTCCCCTTATCCAAAATTTCCGATCCCGTATTCGTTCTCGTTGGGCTTTCCTATTCTGGCGTTCACGTCTCCGACAACAAATTTATGATATGCTTTATCATTGCGGATGACTTCCTCCAACTGATAATAGAACGCATTTAATTCGTACTCATCAGCTGCGTCGGTCGGTGAGTAGCAGTTGATGATAGTGATCTTCCCTATGATGCGACGGTTGAAGATGGAAGACGGCTGTGCGAGGGGAAAGGATCTCGTATGAGTCGACGAGATGGACAATGGACGGGTGGACGACAAAGCTTACGCCGCCGACATTTCGTGACGAGACCTTTTTCTGCTTGGATCACAAGGGTCCTGTTGTTTAGTTGGCGTATATCGGTCTTCTTGGTTTTTGTTTCTTGTAATGCGATCACATGAAATTTAATGCGATCTGCGGCTACAAGAAGGGCGTGAAGATCGGCGTCTGTGGAGAGTGTTCTGGCATTATACGTGCATAGTAAGAAACAATCTCTACGGTGTGTTGTGCGTGTGTTCGTCATATCCGGTTCCAATGACGTCCTGCGTAGCCCGAGATTGTCTGGCCTCTCACCGGTCGTCTCAGCGCCTGACGTCATAGACAGAAGCACTCAGTCTGCGAAGTACTGAGATTGGCCTATTGCTGCTTGAGCAATCTGATCCTCGATGGAGTCCTGACTTAATCTTTTAAGGGGCGTGTCCAGTATCTTTTCGGTAATGGGTCCCTGGCTTGGTCTTCCTAGTAGTTGATCCGGAGACGATATTAAAGCCGGAATAGGAAACGGAAATAGGAATGAAAAATGAGCGACCGTCCAAGCACGAATTAAAAGCCGAAATTTGAACCACAATAACATATAGCAAATACTGGCACAGGACCTGGCTCACTGGAAGCAATCGCGCCGCTTCGACTCCGGCTCGAACCCACCTCGCGTTCCGCCAGTGCCCGGAAATTGGTAGCGGATTTGTCTCGGATCCTGAAATCCGCTGTTTCCCTCCAAGCCAAGTGGAAACGTTCTCCCACGGCTATCCCATTATCCCAGATTTCGAGGGAGAAATGATTGGACCAAAATTCAACGTCATTTATACCGACGGAGAAGGTCCACAAGTAGTAGCCGAACCCACACGCAAAGAGTTTGAAGAAATTCGTGGATGGTGGAAGCGAGAAAAAAAATCGAATGCACTCTAGTTATCGGAAAGGTTGTATTGTTTATTATGTGCTGACAGCGATATGCTTGAATGGCGAACAAGTTTCACAGTCTTCAATAAATATGAAATTTAGCGTTGAAGGCCAAACAAAATTAAGAGTCGGGCGTTGCGTGCTAAAAGATTCACCTGTTCACGTTCCTGTTCACAAAATCTAAGAAAACGAATGCTAGCTTGAGTTCTTGAAACAAGCTGTTTTATTCAACAAACCTTACGACGGCCTCCGAATAGATGAAGCCGTTACCAGCTCGTTTAACGATCTCAAAGCAGATGTCGCTACCCTCGAGAAACTCAAAAATGAGGTGAATGAAACGGTCCCCAGCAATCACATCCCGAAGTTCGCAGATGTATGGATGTTTGAGCGATGCACAAAGTTCCAGTTCGCGCTCAACATCTGTAACATGGAGAGACTCTAAAAGTTCCAAAACACGTCAAAAAAGAAGCGAAAAGGTTTAAAGTCCCGTATTTCTGCAATTTCAACAAAAGTAGTGATACAGAGTAACTATGAGAAGACTCACAATGTATAACTTTTAATTTACCGCCCATTATTCTCTTTCATGGGAAGGTATTTTGTAAAAAACAATGATGCTGAAATATTTGTAAAACTCGGACCTCAAGACAGATCCGACCCAGCGATTACCCATTCGGTGGGGTCATCTGTTACCCACGGCACCACTGAGTCCCTCGCCTTGCCTTTCTCTCAACCATTTTTTTTACCTTAACGGTGCCATCAGCAGTGTTAATTAAAAAGAGTAGAAACAGTAAGCTATAAAGAAAAAAACGTGCCCAGCAGAAAGACAAAACGAGAGCTTAAGTGATCCACTGGGTAACATGTAAGTCCTCAGAAAGAGTTATCACGAGTTCGAATCTAGCCTGTGGTCTGAGTTTTGCAAACATCTCAGCATTATTGTGGCCATGAGAAGAAGTATTTTGACTAAGTGTCGATATCAAATATATGAATACTTTGAATATTCACGGAAAAAGATGTTAAGTTGGATATAGGGAGGCTTTATGACAAAAGACAAAGATGATAAGCACAGAATCATTTCGCTTATTACAGATGCGATGCACAAAAAGGCGGTCGTTGCAATCCAGTTATTACTAACGTGGAATGGCAAACCTACAAAGATTCGTTTAAATCGATATTTCAACGTATTCATTTTCAGTTGTCGTTACGAATTAATAAGTGCTGGAAGCATAATATGATATATTTTTTCTTTGACGTAACCCCCGCAACAATCTCTCACCCAGGTTTAGTGACTCATCGTGGCTAGGAGGTGTTCCTGGGTGTCGGACTAGCGATGTACAGCGGGGCGGATTCATCCGGCCAGCAGGGTCTCACAAGCTGAGGGGTCGGGCGTTTCCATCAGGAAGCCCAGCTAAGAGTCAACGAATACTAGGGTCCACCATCATTCTAGTAGCAAACTAGTCACATAGTGGCACATGTCCTTTTGATCCACAAGGATCTCCACTGCCTGTGGTGATGACAACTTAGGGCAGACTTCAGCTAGAGCTGACCTCGAGACTCCAGAGAACCAAAATGGGTAAACCAGCAAAACTCCAAGAAAATGGAAATTATGCTGGAGCCCGCACTACCAGTGAAGATGGGCCATCCACGTGTCCAAGTAAGTAATCCCATAAAAGAAGAACAGAGAAGAAAAGTTTGGTAAACATGGGAGCAATTCAGTGTTATCCCATGGCTCATTTCGTCTGTTGACCACATGCTCATCATTATAAACTTCATCATATTATGTAATAGATAGGTGACGACATGAGTCATATGATCCATGCGCTTTGGGTCAAACTGGCCCACATGGTTCATACATGACTCACTTTTTTCGGCTTCTTGTTGAGCTACGCGAATCTTTTCCTCTGCTTTTATACTTATTCGATAGGCTTCCCAACACAAATGTTGTGACGGAGGTCGGTCGAAAAAAAAGCTCTATTTTGCTTCTTAAAGTTCACAGAGAAGTCATTTAATTTAAAAACTTGTAGAAACATCCGTGCTAATTGAATATCACGAAGTTTGAAACATAGCGAAATTCGCAAGATAAGATGGAAAAGCACTGACGATATATATGTAGTCAGGTTTGCCATATATGGAAGGACAAGACTATGTTTTAAAGATTGCGCCATCTCAACTCTTATTCTTACAGCTTGCCACTGATGATATACATTCTGCACTCTAAAATATTCACTTCACAATCTCCAGTTTTTTGTCATTAACACACTCTACAACCACGATAACCCGCAAACTCTTCAACGAACACTTCTCAAACCATTACAATCATCACAGTTCTGCAACTTGGAATAAACTCCGGATTTCGTATTAACACATATTGCACTTTTTTGTACATTAATCCCGCTTTGCATTACCCGCCAAACAGAGACAATTCAATAGTTTCAAACTTTCTCCTGCCATAAGTAAGGAAACAGGAGGAAGACATGTATAAGCAGCACTCTTACTCTAATAATGTCTCACACGTGGCAGCCTAGCATTTCCCATCTTATAGCAAAGATATTTTGTCGATGATGGTTTCCTAGTCTTCAACGATTGTCGGTGGTGCGTGCAGAGTATGGAGGCTAGAAATGAACTGCTTAGTATGGAGGTTAGAAATGAACGACTGCGAATCCGACTACCAAAGCTGGGCAGCATTATGATTGCATGGAGAGCTTTTTTCTCATTGCTCAAAATACCAAATTTAACTCTTATTTAAAAAAAAAGTTGAAGACCATGGAAAAACATATAGAATCATAGGGATTGCGTAGAAAAAAACAGAAATTTAGAAATTTTCAATAAAGAGTACAAAAAAAACTGGATAGTGAAGAGAAAAGCACTATAAAACGGACACTAGTATTTGATGAGAGAGGTGGGGCACTTCGGTCCACAGTACTCCACTCCTTCCACCCCTCTCCGCTCAACAACTGGGGTCCGAAACAGGTTCTCCAATCTACTGATAATTTTTCTAATTTGTCCATGATTGGGGCATTTAGAGAGTTTAAACCGACTTGAGGAAAAAGACTTACCTCTATCTATTTAAGATTAAGACTATTTCTCTGAAAATGTTACTTGATTTTTGGAATTGTTCAGAACTATAGTTTCTAGAGAAGATAAAAACGAAATTTGAGTTTCTAAAATCCCAAACTGATTTCCAGCCGTCATAAGCATCAACAATGTATTTGGGGACATCATCGCATTTTCTTCAACTACGCTCTCAAATATTCAGTGTTACAATTATCAATTTCCGTTTCTCAAAGCACAACTTCCTCTATGCCTTATCACCGCTTTAAAACAATTGGTCGTATAATAAATAAAAGTTTGGACAAGTTAAAACACCTATAGGAGTACACGCGTATTGTCGAGAGACCGTGCAATTGCATTTAAAAAACTTTAAAAGAATGGTAGAACGTTAAGCAAAGGTTTAAATGAGGAATAGTAGCGAACATGGAAAATATGTATATTTGTCTGACCTTTTCTTCCAAGTCCAGTATTTCTAGCAAACTGAACCAAGTCCACGGTTTTGATTGCGTACGTTTTATGCGTGATACGGTGGACTGCACGATGGATTACACAAAGAGGACTTCTGAAGAGAGTTGGAAATTTATGATGGACACAATTCCAACTGCTGTAAAGGTCGGCTCAACATTGCTTAGTCAATCTTAGAAACAAATACATAGCGAAAATGGTGCAACAAACCGCGAACTTCTTTTAAAACTACGTAGAACAAAAAGAGGTGTGAGTTATAAACAACAGCTGGGCATGAATAAGATTGAAGGAAACTCTTCAACAAAGCGTTCATTGTGCTTTTAGAAAATATTACATCCAAAGATACCTTAACAATAACGAACATCGAGATATTCCGACAATAACAAACATAGCTGCAACGTTCTCTAGTCCATACCGTTCTAGTACTTCTTCCAGCTTGTAGTGATGTGATAGCAGAGCGGACTCATCCGGTAACACACTTGCGGGCATTGAAACGGCATTCGCGTCACTGGAAGGTACAGTTTTGCTCTCCACTTTTCCTACAAAAATTCTTCATTAAACATGTCACCATCTAAATGATGTTAGTGCACCTGGCCAATAAATGGAAAAAACGGTGTTCACGCGAAAACGAAACACAGAACAAAAATACAATTGTAAGCGAAATTTTAGTAAAAAACATCCCAATCATGTTCTAAAATCGGGGCGCTTAGTGTCACTAATGGAAGCCATGCCTGCATCAAGCACAAAACGGATTCGGATATCATGGTGACAAAACCAATTCATTTCAGCTAGACAATTGCTTAAAGCAATCGTGACAATGCATATTGATTTGAATAGATCCGTTGCTAAAAACAACAGCCCCTTTCAATTATATATAAACATAGTGATGCTGAGATATTTGCAAAACTCCGGACCGTTAGTGTGTGCGTACCCTGGCATTAAAAAAAATAATAGAAGGTAAATAAAAATTGACTACATTGCGATATATACAAGCATATTTTAGCTCGTAGTGAACTGAAGCATCTTTGTCGACAAGGAAGAATTTTTTTATAATCTGGCAACTTAAAATGCTGATCAGTTAAGTCGCTTTTCTTTGGTCAAGACCTGTATTTCGAGTAGTCAAGCGATTGAAAAAAGCGAGATTCCACTCATTACGATTCGATAATATTCCAGAACTAGTGGTAGATATTTGCGGCTGTCGCAATTGCGTAAAATTGAAAAGAAAAACAGTCCTAAATCAATTTAAAATCAAATGAACATGAGGAAAGTCCCTTTAATGAGTCCATTAAGTGCTCTACTCATCGAAAAAAGTAGCTCTGTCGGAATAAGTTTTAAAAGCCACTGCTGACGCATCTCTGAGTATTACACCTGCTACCACACTACAAGAAGGTGGCTGAAGTTTGCCTAAATTGGATTTCGGAAAGGGAGAACAGTGGGAACCACAATATCTATCCGCCAAGTATGACATGGAGATAGGTGGACGTCGCTGTCAAAGAGATCGGAGAACAAGTCGTGGCTGGTCTTATTCATTGCCCTTCTGGACGTCGAGAATGCTCTTTCTGAGAACCACAAAGAGATCAACTTCGTTTTGTATGTGGGAAATTCCTAAGGAACGTTGTAAATGCTCTTCGCAACCTCTACAATCTCTACTTACCATCGGTTTTTTTGCTTCTCTGCAACGTGCCGCATTCTCAGACATAAACTGGTGGTAGTGATTGGACATTGTGCAACTTCATGTTTTGAATAACGAATCTCTTGCTGATGATTTTGAAACTCCCTGCTTCACTATCACTATCGCTAACATGTTAAATGGAACCGTCTATAAAGGTTGTATATAATGGACGACGCCTCCTAAAAAGTCGAACAGTGTTGGGCAACGATCTCCATAAATTCCGATTTTCCACAGTTCCAGTATTTTACTTTTTAAACCCGCGTACGACGCTGTGGTAGAAGAGCGAAATCGGTTATATAAGAACCTCGGTTGAGGCGATGATATTAATGCTGTTAATTATGAGTAAGGAGTTCATTCAGCTCCGCAAGGCAAGCCTCCCACTCCTTCGGGATCGGGAAATTCGTAACAGTGTTGTCTGTTATAAACTTTCTCTTTTAAATCACTTCGGAACTCCCTAGCACATCTATTCTAGGATTCTAGGAAGAATAGACTCGACGAGGGTTCGACGACAATCATAACGAAGACGAAAGTCCGCAAGCACCCACCCAACACACACGCAAATGTTAAAAGACGTGAGCAGGAGAGGATCCACCTTCATCTATAAACAACAATGCTAGTTAGCAAGCACGAACACGATTGCGGCTGTTTGGAACGTACAAGATAATATAGAGCAGGATAAGCAAGTACTTTATCTTTTGAATACACCCACGTCTCTGAAGAAGCAATAAGGTCGAACCTGGTCCAAGTTTAGCCACTGCAGCCCACGGCTCGCCACGTAATCTCGCAAGCAACTCTCATTCTGGGGATGCCTCACTTCCTGGATTGATCTTACTAACAAGGAATAAAACATTCGGAGCAGATCTTATTACCAATTAATTAGACGATACCAGAGAAATAGCTCGAAAAAAAGATTTGTGAGGTTTTAAATGGTAGTAAACATTTTTTACTATTACTCCCTACTTTCACACTATGCTAGTATAATTTTATTCAATTTTAATGTCCTTGTAGAAATTATGCCTCCCAACGGTTTATGGCCTCATCGTGGCTGAGAGGTGTGCCTGGGTGTCGGACTGCAATGTACAGCGGGGGAATCGTCCTCCGGACAGGGTCTCCCCAAGCTGAGAAGGAGTCCCGCGTTTCCATCAGGAAGCCTAGCTAAGAGTAAACCAATACCAGGATCCACCATCGTCCTTGTATCGAAGTCGCATGGTGGCAAATCTCCCTCTGATCCACAAGGGCTGCGACTGCCCGTGGTAGTGAAGACCTAGGGCAGACTTTGGTCGGGCTGACCTCGGGATTCCAGCGAACCACAATGGCTTAACCAGCAAATCTGCGATAAATGGTGATTATGCTGGGGGCGCGCACAACCAGTGAGGGGCCGTTCAAGTGTCAAGTGTCAATTGTAGAAATTATGACACCCAACATTGACAATGTTCATGGTTTACGCAAAACTTCCCGTGTGGTGAAAATAATTTAAACATAGCTGTTTGAGTGGCCATAAAGGCAGGCACTTAGAAAACAGATAGAAGGGAATTGAACAGGACGGTTAATTTTCATATAATAGAAGGGTTGAGTGCGTCGTTTTCTTGTTCAGCAATCGCGAGGTTGTTAAACAGCATACATTTACTTCCATAGAAAAACACAGTACAATACAACAGTAGCTGACGTTTCGGTAGTATCGCCTTTTTCAGAGCCTGGAAGGGTATACTGACATACAATTTACTAGGCCAAACGCTTCAATGACACTTACAAAAAAGACGAAAAACTCTATGGTAATTACATGGTCAACAGCTTCTCGAAAAACTCATCGCTTTTTACGTGACTTCCAATGAGGAAGATTAGAACAGCTAATTATAGTCGCATATGGTTGATGAGTGCACCATCCCACATCAGCAATTGATGCGAACAAACGGGGTCAGGTCGCGTATGACCTCTGGGCATTCATCCCTGCTATTCATTGTAGGGTTTTTGGCATTTATCCAAAAAGCCTCAAGAAGTTTTCGCGCTGGTGTTCTAGTCTCCTGCGCAAGGATATTGACTTTTACTTCAAAATCGTCCCCGCTGTGCTTTTGTATCCTATGCGTGCCTAGTGGGGTACTTTAGGGGAGTAGGGTACTAGTGGGGTAGTGGGTAGAATACCAGCGCGAAAACTTCTTGAGGCTTTTTGGATAAATGCCAAAAACCCTACAATGAATAGCAGGGATCAATGCCCAGAGGTCATACGCGACCTGACCCCGTATGTTCGCATCAATTTCTGATGTGGGATGGTGTAGTCATCAACCTTATGCGATCATAATCACCTGTTCTAATCTTCCTCATGGGAAGGCACGTAAAAAAAAGCGGTGAGTTTTTTTCGAGAAGCTGTTGACCATGTAATTACCATAGAGTTTTTTCGTCTTTTGTAAGTGTCATTGAAGCGTTTGGCCTAGTAAATTGTATGTCAGTATACCCTTCCAGGCTCTGAAGAAGGCGATACTGCCGAAACGTCAGCTACTGTTGTATTGTATTGTGTTTTTCTATGGAAGTAAATGTATGCTGTTTAACAACCTCGCGATTGCTGAACAAGAAAACGACGCATTCATATTCCAATGCCGAGGTTAATAGAAAGTCGATCCTGGGAACTGTTAGAAGGGTTGAGGATATCATTTTATGCGTTGATCCAATTTATTGAGATGTATAGCCAAATCGGTGTGTCATTTACAATAACCAATGCAATGGAAAAGATTTTCCACTTACAATGACTAGCCAACGAATGGAAAACATGATACTTTATATCACTATACTTGAAGCAACCAAGCAGATAATATTCTGTGACCTTGTGACACCTAAATTCACTTGATCAAAGTAAAAACGTCTTTCATTTAAATGCCTAGCTGTACCAGAGGATTTATGGAAGGAGCACTGGAACTTCCTCCTTTCATCCTTAAACTCTCAAATGTGGTAGAACGTTAACCATTATTCATGTGGAACCTCATGAAGAAAATAACTAAAAAAGGCTCCGTTAATAGTAATAGCTGTAGCATTTGGTAAAAAGGAGCGAAATAAGTCAATTTGGAACTGACTAGCACCAGAAGAACTGGTAATGGTGAGAACCAACGTTTTTTGAACAAGGTAAAAAAGGGCGCAAAAGGAGTAGGATAAACTAAAATGTTCCTTCCCTATCACACCAATGTAGTCACGTTCAAAACAGTGCTGAATAGCTGAATGCTCACTAGAAACTTCTACAACATTCGTTAAATCGATGGAAGGTCTCAATTGTGAGAAGGCATGAAAGGAAAAGTACAAAGTATTACATATGCATTACATTTAGTGGATTTGCTCTGGTGAAGCCTAATGCAAGTAAGAGACATCCTATTTCCAGAGGCTCACTATTAAAGCGTCGTATTAATGACTCAAGGGACACCTGAGATGAATACCTCGAACATAAAAAGAATGAAACCTTCGTGAATTATGACTGGTGATGCGAACATGTCTATAAATAACACGAGTTTAGCTCAAATTTGCTACTAAATTGATAAATAGCTTCGCCAAGCGATTTCGTTAACAGACGGTATTTCATGCAAGCATTTCATTATCAGTGTCTTCCTGCTACGTCTTCTAGGTAACTTGTAGAACACTTCGAATGGCGAACACCGTTACCGATTCCGTGAGATGAATCCTACAGGCCTGATGAAGATGATCTGAGTAAATATTTGCTCAGTATTTGATTTGGTCCCGAAGTAAATGGAATTTAGCCTTCGGATGAAATCTGTAGAGGCTTGCGGAGAAAGAAATAACAAATGATGAAACCATATTAAACCAAGATTAAATTCGGATCATTAGGTTGAGACTAAGCTCATCGTCCTAACCTCAGACGAATGAAAAACAACTGATATAAAAGAAGACAGGTGATTACTTGCGCAATGAAGCATACAACATGAACTACATCTGACTGCATTCAGCCTCAGCATTTGGCCTAACTTGGAAATTGTTGTCTGATTTTTTTCAATCCCCTCATATTATCGAGAATAACAAGGGAGATACACATTCATATCATGAAAAGCAAATCAGGAAAATGGCTAGCTATACATATTCATAGGAGACCAAATTCTGACAAAAGAGGACAATGGCTGACTGACGACGGATGAATATGTTATGAGCAGAAAACGAAGAAAAACTATTGGTCATGGAGTCGAAAAACGGAATTCAACGAAATTAGCAGACTACTTTGGGAGGACAACCTCAGGATAAATAACTCTTGAAAAAAAGGCGAAAGCAAGGCATATTTGTTCATCTAGGATAGCAGAAGGAACGCAAATGTTGGAAATTGTCGAAAAGACAGCATGTTATCACTTCCGAACAATGTCTGAGAAAATCCGAGCAAAACGGCCAGTGTCGAAATCCACGTAACACAATCGACTTTCAAGGTTGAATGTATAGCTGCGTTAGAACGGATATATTAATGATGAATACACAACTCCAAGAAGGATTGAACAGCACATAAGAGCAGGATTCTGCAAGCTCTAGCAGGTTGATGGAAAATGTTGAGCAGCGGTTGCACAACGGATGGAACACAAAGAAGTGGGTGCAGAGGATGGGACACTAGTAGGTAAACGATGCTCTTTTATCTCACGCCCCTCCCACAAAGCCTGGCAGCAGCTGCCCGATCAATGGATGACCACACCGTGGGCGTACTGCACTGGACCACCCACTGACCAGACCTCATCTAATCAATAACGCAGCCAGAATAACATAGTCAACTTATGCTGGTAGAGACGAGCGGATACATCAACAATCTCCGTGCGTCTCGAACAACCTCCTATTAAGAGATGTATGCGAATTTACGGACGTTCCGGGGCAGTAACTATGAAGTGAAGCTGTACTCAAAACTTCACAGCGGTTGAAGTGTGTTCAATCCAGCTTCGCTAATTTGCTGTTTACGAAGAAATTCGTCTGTATCTTTTCACAAATTTTACTAGTAGCCATAGAAACGTACCATTGACCTTATTTGAGCTTCTAGACTTCACCTGTGAAACATCAGTAGCACAGTTTTTTTCCGGCAAGCAGAACGGGCTGTTTTAATAGTCCGATGAAGACTTTTTTCGAATCAAATGCTTAGTCTTCATTTAGTGCTTGTATTTCAGCACCATATCGTCCCACTGTCATAGTTTCACATGTGTTTAAAAAAGTTTTGGATACCTATGCCAACGACATCCAATGGATATCGTCCTCTGAACAGGATGCAAACCCGTGAAATTATAAGTGATAAGTCGATTTAGGCAAGTGTCATGGCTCTCCATGACCATCCAATTACTGAGATGACCGTCTTCTATTGTAATGCAGTATCGATTTTTTCACCATAAGTGATAATTCGATTAAAAAAAAGCGCTTGTTATTTCGACCATGCGATAAGCTTTACCGCTGTTTCTGCCTGTCACTGAGTTCATGTGGCACGCACTTATCGAGTTTTCTCACTTTCCTGAATAATTCACTGCGATAGGAAGTCGTTTCATCTCGTACTCCAAGGTTTTCCGCCAAATGTCGAACAGTTTCCCAGACCGCTTCATGAACGTTTTCAGAGTTGTCGAGCTAATAAAGCATAGTTCTTCTATTCATGAAATTCAAGCAGACACAGCAATGCAACATCGGCTTTTTCACCAGTAAAAAAAAGTGCGTGAATACCAGCGATGATTCAAGCTGTCAAAGGTGGTAGAAGACATTCGAGGCTGAAGAAACTGAATAAACTAGTAAAGTAGCAAGTAATAAGCTCTATAGTGCTATAAAGGATATTCATACATGAAAAATTGTACTGGGAGGAAAAAATGCCTGATATTTCATGATACGAAAGCTAGATTTTATGACCATAACGATGCTGAGATATTTATATAAGTAGATGGAAAGACGGACGTTTAGAGCAGTGGTAAGGACTATCCTGCAATACATCCGTAGTCTTTGGTTCTTTCCCACATCTTCAGTTCACCAAGCCCTCCATCCCACTGGGATCGGCAAATTGGCACCAGACTTGTCTTAGAGGATAGCAGCACTGAGCTGGTAGATCGGTAAGCCAACGCAAGTCATTGTATCTCGACAGAGCAAAAACTTTCTGAGGAATCACACAGATATCCAGCGATGGTAATTGTCCTTCATCCTTAGCATCGATAAACTCTTACAAAACTGTATCTGAACTTGTACATATTAGTTGTTCAAGCCCTTTTTGTATTTTTTCATTTCCACATTTTCCAAATATGACAGCGGTTGACCGCTACAGAATTTACTCGAAATTTTTTGCACATTTTTCAGATAGGCGTAAACCGCGAAAATATCACAGCCGATCGTGAAATGTCAAGATAATCATAAGATGGAGTCCACCGTGTTATGCTTAAATGTCTTCATGCCTATCATATCATGTGAAGTGCTTATTGCGTAGAAATATTTTTTAAGGCAGCCGGTTTCGTTGTTATCTGCGCTTTTATAGCCACTTATAAAACTAAATACCAACACAAAAAAGTGTACCAAACCCACTCTGGCCGTAATGAAACTATCAAGGGCACAAGGACAAAAGTGTTGATGGTTACATCCACGCAAACATTGAAATGTTACCAGTTTGACGACATAATGTAACTGAATCACGGCGCTTTTTACAAATTCACTAAGTATCCCTTCATTGTGTTTCGTTCAATCTCTAATTTACAGTTTTTGTAGCTGTTTTGGAAATTATGGGGGCGCGTGTAATGCAGTGGTTAGGGGAGCTCTGCAGATCCCGCGCTCCAGGCTCACCAAGTCCTCCATCTCTCCGGGCTTGGCAAACTGGTGCCAGGATTACCTGGAAGAATGGAAGCACCGGCTCGATAAATCGGCGGGTCACCGTGAATTGTTGTAAAGGCCAGATACTCATTCAATCACCTCTAGCGATGCTTAATGAAGCCGAGTGGAAGGTGCATCACTCAGGGATTGATCAACGCCG
Organism: Angiostrongylus vasorum; assembly: GCA_018806985.1. Taxonomy (NCBI): domain Eukaryota; kingdom Metazoa; phylum Nematoda; class Chromadorea; order Rhabditida; family Metastrongylidae; genus Angiostrongylus; species Angiostrongylus vasorum. The sequence goes on from JADANN010000365.1 coordinate 1,488,765, forward strand.
AGAGCTTTATTCTTTATTGCTTTATCTGGAAATTGTTCTCTTGAAAAAAGCGAAGAAACACTACTTTGTACACTGTAATTTACTGGTAAACGATTTGTTACTTTCGAATAATTGAGTGAAGGAGGTGTAGCCTTTTCTAAATCATAAAACGAGCAGATCTCTCTGAAAAAAACAAAGCCGTGACAATGCCTTCCATTACAAAAAAGGTTTGGCTGTCGTTGCTGTAAACGAAGCTTTTTGTCTGGGGAAAAAAACGGAAGATAAAAATCGGTGAGGTTTCTTAAAATTTTCCCCCAAAAGTTATAAACTTCACGTGGTTTCTTTAGCACAAGTCAACAAGAAGCTAAGCAAACTCTTGCTTCTTTTTAGAGAAACACCAAACTAGGAAATAACGTGATTGGAATGGAGGCGATTTCATTTCACTAGTAAACACCGGAAAAATCAGTCCTTTGTAGTACCAATCACCATATTGCACCACTGTCCACACTGTTTTTTAATAGTTTTTCTTCTCACAACGTAATGTGTTTCTGTGGACAATGTCCAGCATGTGAGCCGTACCCTTATGTTTGCGGTGATTGCAGCGCTAAACGATACGCTTAGCAGTAGTGCACACATTCGTACGGAAGGGTGGATCGCCGTCGGCTTGTACGATGTGTTTTTCGAGCCGGAATTCTCTTGTTGATACATCTCTCAGTAATTCGGAAGATCAACTTCCCATAAACCTACGGGTAGTCTCACACATTTCAAAGCTGCTCCGAATACGGCGAAGTCGCCGAATCTTCAGCCATCGAGTCCCAATAACACAGCTGGTAACAACCGCGTCAGCTCAACAACGGTAGTCCGTAGGAGGGATTGTTCAGTGGAGCTGACAGTTGACAAAGCCGGCTCCGTTGGCGGAGCCATGGCGGGTCCGCCGACGGGCAGGAGACGATCCCATCAGTCGTCCGTCCGAAGAGGACTGCGTTCCTCCGCGCCTCGCCGTCATTTGGAGGCAGTGCGCGATCGATGCGAACAGCTGTGCTGCTGTCGCGACGGTTCGGGCGCCGGCTCATCGCTGCTGTACGACCGCTGCCGGCCGACCACCAACTCTGCGCTGACCCGTCGTCGCATACTTGTTTGTCCACTAATGCGGTGCGCAGCATACGGGCTCGCCAAAAATACCTTTCCTCCCGACCTAGCATCTGGCGGGCTTCTTCTTCAGTGTATTTCATCTTTTTTTGTTAACGTTCATTCAGAATCGTATTTGAACTAATCGTAAGCGTAGAGTTCCCAGAACTGAGCAGATTAGATGACACATGATTCAGTTGTTCCGTTGCCGTTTTTATGGATTCGTATTTCCAGTAATCGCTTTACCATGTAGTTTCTCATCAATGCATTTCTCCATCGTTTCAAATGCGTTCGTGTTCCATCAATGGCTTTATCATAACTGTGTTCCTCTCTCAGTTTATGTCGGGTACGTGGTCACGGAAGCGACGCAATATACCAATACAAACCGTAGACACCACAAACTTGTGCACTACAAACCACACTAAGGTTTTGCCGCTTCCTACTTGTTTACAGCATCAACAAGTGGTAAGTTCGGGCAGTTATTACTCGATTTAGTCGTGTCGTGAGTGTTTTGGAAACACTCAGTTATTTGGGAGAGGGGAGGGGGCGGACTTCATGGGATCTTTCGTTTCTTTTTTCTTGCCAGCTACGTCGTAAATAGCGTTAATGTCTTTACGTACTCAAAGTACTGCTACTGATGTTGTAGATTTGTAGATTCGTCGCTCTAAACGGCAGTCATGTGTGAGAAGAATAGGACTTGTCTTCTTTCTGCAATATTTGAGTACGCATTGCAATTTATTCGTATACATTTCGCGTATGCGAACACCTGAGGACCCAAACTATAGTTCAATTACGAAGTGGTAATGCCACAATATTCAAAGCAGGGCTACCATATCCCATGTATGGTGTAGGACGTCATCCCAACTCCAATGTATTCATAAATGAACCCTGTCAGTGATCGATGAACTGTTTGTATGATGTCGGGACCTAAATCTCCTGATCAAGTGCTTAATGGTTTTTCCTTCCTACTAGATTTCTATCAAAATGTTCCAGTGGTTTGGTTTAGCTTCTCTCGCGTTCATCGGAGAAAATGCTGGAAGAATCGGAGCTTAGTGGCGTGCTAAATCTCACTGGTAGAAAACTGAAAGAGTTTCCAAGCAGTATGGCGTCAAAATACGACATGTCTGACCTTGTTTCCGTTGGTAAGTTCCACCTTACTTTGTTGATTATTTTGCCTTTGTTCCGTCATATTACTTGTTATTTACTTATTTGGTTATTCCAACATCCCTCCCAACGGTTTATCGCGTCATCGTGGCTGGGAGGTGTTTCTGGATGTTGGGCTACGATGCACAGCGGGTGGATTTAGCTCCTCAACAAGGCCTTCCAGGCTGAGGAGTCCGGTGTTTCCAGCAGGAAGCCCACCTAAGAGTAAAACTATACCGGGATCTACCACCGTCCTGGTACGAAACTAGTTCCAGTGTGGCAAATCTCCCTTTAATCCACAAGGACGGCGACTAACTGTGGTGGTGGCGACCTGGTGCAGACTTTGTCCTGGCTAGCCTCAGGACCCCAGGAAACTGCAATGGCTAAGCCAGCACGACTTCGAAACAATGGACATTGTGCTAGGATCCTCACAGCCAGTGAAGACGGGCCATCCAAGTATCCAAGTGAGTAAAACCCAACATCACACTTTGTGAGCATCTTAGCATTTCTCGCATTCGGTTCGTTCCCTCGCATCCATTATTCATGAAGTCTTCACATTTGCGCGTGAAACTCGGCTGCTAACTGAGGATTTAATTTTTTTTATACCTACGCTCCGAAGCTGTGCAAATATCTCAGTATCACTGTGATTGAATTTCACATCATACCCTGTCGTGAAAAAAAGAATGGGCGGTAAATAAAAAAATGATTACAATGAAGATTTAGTCTTCATCACGAATATTGTTGATTGCTCGGTCAGCAGCCTTTGGAAATCGGAAAGAACTTCCTCCACACAAATATCACTCCAATTTACTGACTACAGTGGCGTTGTGGGTTTGGTTGGTTCGATCTGTGGTCGAACTAGTAACACTGCGCATAACATTGAACATCGTACATTATTGTAGTCCATATTTAAGTGGGGATTGCTTACTTGGTCTTTTTTTTCCTTGGCATGGGATAATCGTTAAGAGGGTTTGGTCGCTTTTTTATGCGGCCGTTCTGATGACTGGTAAGTAAACGGTTTTCTTTCAACTTGGTTATGTAGTTGTTAACTGTTGTAGGGGAATAATTTATCAATTTGTGTAACTTAGTCTTTTTGTTGTTTGCTGTTTTTTTTAGATCTCAGTGATAACAGGCTGGTTGAAATTCCTACATGTATCTGTGAATCTCGTTCGCTTGAATCGGTCCGTCTTCGTGGAAATGCGTTAAGAAGTATACCGTCAAACATAGTCTTTCTCCATTCGTTAACAGTGTTGGATTTAAGGTAGGTGTTTTTTATTTAAGGTATTTTCTATGTGTTTTTCTAGACTGAGGCGTCGTGTGCGTTTTATAGAGGGATTTGAAATAATGCAGGTTTATATGATTAGGCATTGTTTTTTATTACCATTTTTCGTTTAAAGTGTTAGAAAATTCGAAATGCTCTTGGACAACCATCACAGGAGTGGTTTAGTGTTGATTTTTTTTTTTTGGTCTCACCTAGTGATCACAGAAATCACAAGCGTCATGACAGCTACTTTAGCAGCTGTTGTTTTCAAATTTACGCTGTTTGCATGTGTATATATATATATATATATATATATACATATGCATACGCATATGCATGCATATATACATATGTGTATATATATACACATATATAAGGGCGCGTGTGGCGCAGTGGTTGGAGGCGCCACTGCGACACACATGTGGAATCGATCCCCGCGCCCATGGCCCACCAAACCTTTCATCCCTCCGTGGTCAGCAGATTGGTACTAGACTTGTTTTGGAGGGTAGCAAACTGGCTCGATACATCGGTAGGCCACCGCGAGTCATTGTAAAGGCCAGATATGCATTCAATCACCTCCAAACGATGCGTACTAATGTCGAATGCATGGCACATCTCTCAAGGATTAATCAACGCTGACAGCTTTGTTTTATTTTATCCTTTGTATATATATATATATATAGGATATATATATATATATATAGGATATATATATATATAGGATATATATATATATAGGATATATATAGGGATGTATATATATATATAGGATATATATATGTATATATATATATATATATATATATATATATATATATATATATATATATATATATATATATATATATATATATATATATATACGCATGTGTATATGTACGTGGGGCGCGTGAGGCGCAGTGATCGGAGGCGCCTTGCAATGCACGTGGGATCGATTTCCTCGCCCAAGGCCCACCAAACCTTCCATCCCCGGCGTCTACAGATTCATAACAGACGTATCTGGGAGGATGGAGTACTGACTCGATATATCGGTGGGCGACCATGAGTCATTGTAAAGGTCAAATATTCATTCAGTCATCTCCAGACGATGCTTAATGAAGTTGGATGCATGGGGCATCCCTAAGGGATCGGTCAACGCCTAAAGCTTTGTCCTTTATTTTTGTATATACATCTAGATACATATATATTAGATATAAATATATGTATGCATATATGTTCATTCATCGTTTCTATTCAATGTTTGTAACTCGTTTATAGTGCTGATTTACTAATCAGACCCGTTGTTTTTCATCCGTTGTCCACGGTTTTACTCGATTTGTGGGATTAGACCGTTACTTTGGGATCTTGTCTTCTTCATTAATGTCATTGAGTACTAGTCATACTGATACCTAGACTTCTGTAATTGGTCTGATAGGGCGTTCCTATGTCCTCACTGCAGATTCTAGCCAGGTTTTTGGTATCGGTGGGAGCCTTTTCCGCATAAATCTGCCACCAATTTCCAGAAGATAGTGGGTTTAGCCCAGTGCGCTGTATCAAACCATTAGGACAACCCGTCTGTTTTACAAGGGATGTCTAACCAGTGCATTACACGCGTCCTGTATACATTCACAGAGTGATTGAAAAGTAATTCCATGTTGTAAAATTCCTACAGTTTGCTTTTAGCCGTATTTTTTTTACATGAGGTCCATATGAGGCAAAAGCTTATTGCCGTGAGTTTCCTTTCAAATTCGAGGAACACCAGCATTTACCAACATCTTTTTTTAGCCAACCGGGAACCGCATCGAATGATTTCCATTAGGAACTCTTGTTGGTTAGAACACAAAACTTCTCGTATTGCGCCTTCAAATCCTTCCAAAGTTGTTGTTTGGTGGAGTAGACTAGCTTCTTTAACTTATCCCGAAGCAAAAAGTCGCAGGAGCGGCAGGGCCTCTGGCTGATCATTCATGTGGACGACCCATCCATTTCTCAGAGAAGTGGACATTCAACCATTCACGAAAAACAAGAGTAAAATGTGGATTAGCGCCATCCTGCTTGAAAATAAATTCTTCAATCTGCTCCCAAGTAGTGATCCTCCACCAGGTTTGTAGTTGAACAATGATTCTCCAAACTTTAAACAAAGTCGATCTGGGAGGAAAAAGAACAACATGGACGTAATTCTGATGAATTAAGGAACATGAGGATGGAAATTTATGAGAAATACTACAATATGTGAATAAATTGCTAATATTTCACATTAGAGAGTTACTTTCCAATCACGCTTTATCTTGTCTGTGTATGTATATGTAAATCGCTATTGCCCTATTAATCATCCAGTGATTCTAACAGGCACAAAATCAATAGAGTCTCTTCATTTTTGCGCTAGAGAGATGTCAACGTAGCCTCTGCTGATTTGAGGTACACAGCGGATAATGTTATACCTTTCTTTGATGAGCTTCATTCCTTACTACTTATCGCGATACAGTCCTTTGGATCGCTAGAGGTCTATCTGCATATGTATGTTGTTGTTTCCCCCACCCATCCACCATTTAGTTTCTAGTAACATTATTGAAGGTTTCGGGATCTCAGCAAAAGCAGTAGGGTTTGATGTGTTTTTAACCTGACACTGTTCATCCTGGAGCTCGGTATGTAGCGTCGCGTCGGGTGGGCTCGAGATCCCTTGTGTGAATATGATCCGTAGAGAAAAGTTTATTATTCATCCTAAGTAATTTCTTGCTGTGATTGAGCTGTGTTAAGAGCGGTTGTTGGTCGTTGCTAAGCCGTTTATTTATAGTGGTATGTTTGAATATTGCAGCATCTGATGTTGATGTTCGTGTTGTGAGAGATGAGAATGAGAAAGAATGACTTTGTTTAATATTTTCTGTAGAAATCGTTTTGCAGATAATGCAAATGCTTCTGTTCATTCAAGTAATTTTTTCAGCAACAACAAAATTGTCCATTTGCCGTTAGGCTTATTTGAACTACCACTGGAAATTATTCTCTTGACGGGTAATCGTTTGGAATCCATTCCTCGCGAAATCCGTCAACTTTCCACCACTCTAGCAGAACTGGTTGGTTCCTTCTTATACTTGTCTCGCTGCATATCGACTTGTGACCTTTTGGGAACTCACTTTAGATTTCCAGTAAGTAATGAGTTCTTTTCTAGGACGTCAGCTGCAATTTTTTAAAATCTGTCCCAGCTGACATTGCACTTTTGAAAATGTTACGAGTTTTGAATTTACGCAAGAATTTACTTGAGCAGTTTCCGTCAGGTAAGTTTACATATATGCATTTAGTAATGCATCTCTTTTTTTTTGGCTCATTTCGCTCCCTGTGGCGATGCGAATAAATGTCAGAGTAGATAAAAAATAATATTAGAAACACGACTGAGAGAAAGGCCAAACGAAGGACCCTCATGGTGTGGTAGTGAAAGCGTTAGCCTCCGGAAAGGGTAGTAGCATGTTCGATCTACACCGCAGACACTAGCGATCCGGAGTTTTGCAAATATCTCATCATCGTTATGGTTACATCTCACATAATACCCTACCGTTAAAAAGGCGTGAGCAATAAATGGAAAGTGACGATATAAGTGTCAGTATTGTTTCTTCTCCACCACCACAGTTTCTAGTTTTCGTTTTCTACAGAGCTATGCCGCCTTTCCCTTCATACTTTGGACTTATCATCAAATCGTTTTGTACAGTTACCTGTGCACTTACGAAAAATGAAGTCTCTTGTTGAGTTTAAAGTGGGAAATAATCCACTGTTGTCTCCACCTGCCTGTCTGATTGAAAAGGTAGGTGTCTTTCAATTATGTGATAGCCAAATATGTTAATAAAAGTCGCTGTTATGAGTTCTCTTAATAGTAGGTATAGACGTTGCTTCTTAAGTAATCAGATTCTTCCGTTCATCTCATTGCATCTTTCGTACATGTTTACGACTTAGCAATTTGATTCAAAACTGTTACTCCATAGCGCTAAGCATGTAGGAGTAGTTGTTCTCAGCTTTATTTAGTATTGAAGAAAAACGAACAAGTTGGTTTCTGTTGTAAAAAGAAGTATGTAATATTTCTTGACCTCAAATTAGGGACGTGAATATCTTTTCAAATGGATGGATATCGAATCCAGTGAAGGGGAGCATAGAAGTTTTTCTGCAACTCTTCAGTCTGCTCACAATATGTCCGCATTCAAATCAGCATACTGTCTACGGGGGGTGCGATTGTTTTCTTGATGACGTTTATTCTTTGCTCTGTTGCTTTAAGCTATAAGATTTACAATAATCGTAGCATAGCTATTAAAGATTGAGAGTTAAGTGTTGGCGTTGGCGGAATGTATGAAATCCGGCAGTGTTCGACGGCTGATGAGAAACGACAACGGGCCACTCAAATTAATACTGTTGGTGGAAGTGATTCAGGATATGCGAGCACTGCTGACGATCACAGATTATCGCATGAGGTTTATTTCTTTTACAATTTTTTTTTGAATATTTTTCTATCTGTATTTTAGCGTTACTGGCGCTTTCGATTCTATGTGGTAGAATGTATGTCATATGTTGTATATACATATGTATTTCTTTATCTTTCCTCACTGAATATTCTTCACAGTTGGCACCTAGTTCTGGTCTTGATGAAATCAGCGAGTACACCGCATTTCCCCGTGTTCTCGACGATTTAAAGCAGAGCTGTGAAAAACCGATTAGAGGTCGATTCTATGCATTACTTTGTCATCACGACTGTTTTATCCCAAATTACGATTTATCTCAATGTATTTCCGTAATGCAGCGCATGCGCCAACGCAGGAAGATTCTTGTGGAAACGCTTGTAGTAACATTTACAAGTCTGCACTGAATAGCGGTGTAGGTGTAAGAGCTGCTGACGGCGGTGAAAAGGTAATTCGTTACTTTAAAAACAGCTAAAGTTCAAATGTTGTTTTATTTTCTTTCCTTACTCTAGCCATTCGTTATTCTTAAGGTCGCTAATACGGAGATCATTATTAATGAAGTTTCACCATTGGCAGATTCCACCATGTTTCTTAGTACAATTCAAAATGGAAATGGGGATCAACATAAGAAGACTGGTATTTTCGGCATGCATCTTTATAATTTCCACTTTTTTTTATTCGAGGATTGTATAATGTTTTATTTTGAGTCGTTCGCGGTTTCAGAGAGGCTGACTTCGCTCGATCTGAGCAATAATAACTCCTCTGTGGTTGATGATGCGTACGGTGTTGCAGACGATCGTTCCGTAGTAGGTATTGTCTACTTCTGTTGGCTTTTTAAACTCTACGGGAATAGTGATTTTGACTTTTGCGCTATAGCCTTATTCTTTATTACTTCGTCTAATCTGTACCCCGTAAAGTATATGAAACCTACAAACCGATGCTATCGTTTCACTTTCCCGTTTTAACTTTGTACATTTATGAAATGGTCTATGAGGCAGAGTTAAAAGTATGCAATTGACCCAGTAATATTTTGAACTACTAATGGTTAGGTTTATTTTCGTCTCCATTGGTATTTTAGAAGCGGAAAGATTGGTGCAACAACATGGATTGAACTAGAGCAATGTCAACCTTTTATTTGTTTCATACTATAGTTCTTCACGGCAGAGCATGGTGTGAAATACAACCACAACGATGCTGAGATATTCGCAAAACTTGGACCCAGGGCCAGACTGAACCTGATGATGATTGCTGATAGCAACGTAAGGTAGAAAACTAGCTGAGAGGAACACAAAGCAAGGGCGTCAGTGGTACAGTCTGTTATACGCGAGCCTCCGGAAAGGGTAGTCGTGATTCGATCAAGCCCAGGGTCTAGGTTTTGCGAATATCTAAGCATGGTTGTGGTGGTAAACTAGAGCAATTTGGGGTTTGATTGCATAGTTGGATTAACAGATATTCTGCATTGTTTGTGTTTCCTAAATAATTAACATATAGCATACTCAGAGTGCAAATGTCATCATTGCGAAAGTCTTGAAGTTAACAAATCAATTTCTGAGGTAGTTCGCTTTTCAAGTGATCAACTACTCAAGTCCGAGCGACGATCATATTCCAGGCTTATGAAGTTTCGCCGTGTTTGTTACCACTCATCTTAAGTATTAAATATAAGCTGATAACCATTCGACAGCAGATTTAAAACGTGATCTTTTATCTTAAATGTTTTCGTCTTAACTTGGCATATTCAGCTGGGAGTGTACCAGTAGCAAGCAAACCGATTTCTAAAGTCGCTCCGCTAGTTTCTGTGCGGACGAAATCTCCCATGCCACCTACACAAAACATCACAACGAAGGCGAGAATTTTTTAATTTGACAGCTTCCATTCTAAAAAATTGCGTTTGTATGTTTTTTTTTAATTTTTGGGCTCACTGAAGTAATCTGACGTTTGGATTCGATGATTAAGCTTTTAAGGTTGTGAAAAGCAAAATTTGCCCGCCGTCAGCAACCGATTCAGTGCGGAAATTTTGTCGAAGCCCTTCTTCTCGGAATACAAAGTCACTTACTCACATCTCCTCTGCGCCGAAAATGCTTAGCTCTTGCTCAACGGTCCACAGTTCTTCATTGAAGCGTAGGTTAAATGAATGTTTTCACACTTTGGAGAGAAAATTGTTTGTATCATTGTTTGTCGTACTCCGTTTGTAATTTTATGGCATTCATTTGAGGATTTCTTTCATTTCTTGCGTTTTGTTTCTGGAAATAATTGTTGCACCGTGCTTAGTTTAGGATCTCGCCTTCCATCTCAAATAGCTCGCCCTTCAAATATGGCTGCTGGTGTTCCGAAGACGGCTACACGGGTTTTCGACAATCAGAATCAAAAGGCTGCGAAACCTACCATTATAAAAAGTGACAAATTGAGGGTAAGGGCGTATGGAATCACTACTTGATAAGTACATCACAATTATTTATATCATATTAGCTGGAAACGATGTAAAATCTTATCTTCGTCATCACAGAATGTGAATTCAAGTCGAACTACGTCGGCATCGAAAAACCGTGAACCTGATAGCGCCGCTGTAGATCTGATTCGTAAAATATTCTCAGATAGATTGGAAGTGAAGTAAGTATTTGGCAACTGTCGGAGTGCAGTTTAATGATTTCGTAGATGGTGCAACAGTTGGTAATTTTGGCCTTGCATGTAAATTTGGTTACGCATGTGTTTTAGGCTATCGGACGATGTAGACACGCTTGCTGGAGAATTGGCCGATGGAGTGCATCTGTGTGGTTTGATGAATTCGTTTCGTCCACGAACTATAACATCTATGTTCACTTCGTCAGGAACAATCCTATCTCCTCTAAAGGCGAAGCGCAACGTTGATAGTTTCATAGCGGCTTGTCGAAAGCTAGGTGTTCCTGAGGTGAGATGAGTTCACATTACAATATATTTTTTAGGATACAATTTTTTTTAATTTCATTGTGGTTGTGCGGAAAAATTGTTGTAGGATTCCTGTCTACTTAGTAGTTGGGCTACTAAACTATTTTATAATACAGTATACCTACTTAAAAACACGATTATGATCTACGAATACGATTCTACGTAGTACGATAGGGTTTCAATGCAAAAATCAAAGAGGGTAGTGAAATGCAAAACAAAATGTGGACTTGAGGATTACGTAAGCTTTTTGCTTTTTCTAATATTGCGAGTCATGTTTATTATTACCTCGCTCTGCTAGTTGCCGAATGTTTCCTCATTCAATCCTATTCAGTCGTTTATGTTTAGGTATCTATCTGCTCTTCGGCAGATATTCTCAACAAAAGGAATATTGCTAGTGTGGCTAAAACTGTGCTTGCGCTTCAGAAGCTTTTTCCTCGAGATTATGGGTCATCTATTCCGAACAGTTCTTTAGTACCAGAGAAAAGAAAGATCTTCCACGTGTGATTGTTATATCCTTTGTTCTATTTGTCTGATCTAACATGGATTTTTTCACATTACTTGTGTATAGCCAAATATTACGGTGTTGCATTCATGCTCTACTGTTTTTTTTTGTTTGTTTGTTTTAGTAGTTCAAAAGATTGTGTTGATCTCATCTTTGTGGTTCATTAATACAGTCTACATCCTCTCTGGTAATAGAAGCAATGTACATCTCAGTGGTGCTGAGATACGAGCAAAACTGGGAGACTCAAACTCAGTTGAGCTTCGAATCCGCGATTACCCTTTCCGGAGGCTCACGTGTTATCCCATGCACCATCGAGACATTTGTTTTTTCTTTCTCTCAGCCAGTTTTTTACCATGACAGTCTTGTCAGCAATCACCCATTATTATAAATCTCATATTTTGCTTTCTGAGCTGGATAGTAATACTGTTGGGTGCGATATTATTGACTTTCGGATGCATGTATGCTCGAGGCGGCTTTATCATAGTGCTTAAAAGATACGGTTGTCTACAGTGTTTCCCCTTATCTGTTTATTTATGGAGTTGTTATACGTGATTTGCAAAATACGATATTATAACACTGGTTGCATAATATTACTTGGTAAATGAAGTGCAATGGTGTGTCGTTCTTCTGTGTTATGCGTGTTTTTTCTTTGATCCTCACATTTTGGACAGTGAGGTGCTATGCGTACAATACGTCGTAGTGAACTTTTTAGAGCAAGCATGTAGTCATTATCATCTGAACATTTTTGCAAATGAAACAGGCGCATTTGCCGCAGTACCGGAAAGTAAAAAGGGCACGTGTGGCGCAGTGGTTGGAGGCGCCACTGCAACACATACGTAGAATAGATCCTCGCGCTCATGGCCCACCAATCCTTCCATCACTTCGGGGTCAGCAAATTGGAACCAGAGTTGTCTGGGAGGATAGCAGCAATTCAGTCACTTCCAACGATACTTAATAAAGTTGAATGCATGGCGCATCCCTCAGGGATTGTCCAACGCCGAGAGCTTTATCCTTTTTTTGCTTTATTTATTTCCTTCAAATTTACATTCTTAATGCTGGTCAAGCAGGAGATGACCTGGAGTGAGAAGAAAGTTATCTTGTGGTTGCTTGATGTTTTCACTGCAGTTTGTCGTTTGGTCATGTAGATCGGGGAGAAGTTTGCGTCATGTGACTAGAATGATTGCGTGACAATCAACAACTTCAGGCGGCGACGTCAAGCAGTCAGTGTGCCAAGATGTTACGTGGCACATCGGAGATTGTTGAATTCCGTCACTGCCATTATAGCCCGTGGACGTTTTCTGCAGGACAGGATACGACGAAAGAAATTGCCAACGTCCATCGTCAGTGCACAAGGACCATGTGAAATAAATAATCGCCGCTGACCTTCTAAATTAAACGTTAACAAGCCAACCATCGTTCGCTCCTATGACGATACTTTTTTTATTTTATACGATCAGTTCTCACATCTACTGTACGAATCCCACTACTTCTCATATTCGATTCGTTCCCACGTATCCATCATTCACGTAGGTCTTTGAACTTTTGCGAGTGCGCTCTGGTGCTACTTGTGGATTTTCCTCCTTCCTGTTAACGTCGCTGGATAACGGTCGAGTCGATTACCCTTAGTAGAGGCAAGAAAAAGAAGTTGCCAGAATTTAAAGATGTGAGCCAGTTACAGACAAGCTAAGCGTCCGTTTGCCGACTCCGCGCAGATGAGGTGGTTGGTGAGCCTGGGGCGGGATCGAACCATAACCACCATGGTCATGATGACCGACATCTCTACCAGTGTGCTATCTAACCCAGCCCCATAGCAACAGAAACATAAAGATCTCGCAATGGATGTACATTGAAACAAACGAAGAACAGGGAAACAGTCGCTATGGTGTTGATTGAAGGACTCTGACTACCAACAAAATCTTAATTCGTCCCTATCCTGTGCTAGAGTTGGCCAGCTGGTTATGCCTGCTTCAGTGACACGCAACTATTATGTTATATTACGTTATTCTTCTATAATCTTCATGGAGTCTCATCATCAGGTCAGTTGTCTCTTTGTCGCTGTCCAACCTACCTATTTTTCTACATCGTAGCGTATGCTGCGTCGTCGTTGATGTTTGGTCTTTAACGTGATTCCAAAACTCCGAATCCCCTTACTCATATGCTAGATGTAGCCTAGTGGTTTATCATTTTGACTTTGCGACAAACATCTTGCAGCCTTTGGAGACTTTTTTTCCTCTGTTTGAAATTTCGGGAACAAATCCTTGCATCGTTTTCATTACATTCAAACAAAGATCGATCTTACCAAAGGCACCGTCGTCATAGGCCTGCATTCATTCCGAATGGCTTCTAATTCTGAAAATGGCGCCATAATATAGAGAATGTGTGATAATCGCAATATGCTGCTTTGTGTGATGTAGATGAAGGCACATACAAGTTCCATTAAACTTGTGAGGTTTTACTTCATTAAATTCACAAACGAACGTAACAGTAATGGAAAAAACTTCATGGAATCTCCCACGATTCGGAATAGAGTAGTTTTTAGTAGACTACATTTATGACAAGGATTACACAATAAGAACTAGAAAGAACGATGTGGACAAGTCTAAACGACCATGTGCTGAAATGACGAGGAGTCAAATTAAAAAGATATCTTCCTCAAACCTAGTTCCAATTTAAAGGTGGACCAATATGACGAGTCTACTATGGTTGAAGGACTACTGTTTTAGCAGCGTTGTGAACAGCGGGGACTAGTTCTTCAGCGATGTAAAAAACTTGAAGTTTTAATGATAATCCTTATTTTTCCAGATGCCACTTTCCGAAAACCACGCTAAAAGAAGAATAATGAGCTGAAGCACTACCAGTCGTTTGCTTAGAAGTGAACGTGCGTTCTATTGCTATCCACAAGAAAGCAGGGATATTGTTGGTTTTACTTTCATTGTTGTTATTTTCAGTGAGACCTTCGTTTGAACGATTTCTTTGTGGGTAATTCGATCTTTAAGACCAAGATGGTTGCGGACGTCTTTCTGCCTCTGAAGACAATAAGCTGAAAGCCTAGGGTTAAAAAGTAAGTATGCACAACTGTTCGAGAACTTAGGACAGAACTCGATGTAAGCATGTTAAGTATTTCAGTGCATGTAGATGGAATTGGAGGATCGAAGAAGCTTGAAAAATTGGTGAGACAAGGATTGAATGGCAACTAAAGACTTCGCCGTTTTGAGATATCGTTGGTGCTTCTTCTACGCAACCAGAGCGCCCGTTTCTCGAACATATTGGGAAATGCGATGATCGGCAAAGTGGTTGCAACGCCATGAATTTGCCCAGTACTTCCATAAGCCGAAATTGCACCAAAGAAGGTCATAGTGACCATTTCGTGGTTCGATGCTGGTTTGAACCATCATACATTGTTGAATCCAGGTGAAATGATGACGGAGGAGAACTACGTCCAATGAATCGACGAAACGGTGCAGATGCTTCAATGGCCGCAGCCCACTTTGGCAAACAGAGAGAAACCAATCGCTGAACCAATACCAGGATCCATCACCGTCTTGGAGCTAAACTAGTCGCATGGCGACAAATCTCTCTTTGATCCATAAGAGCGGCGGCTGCTTGCGGTGGTGACGACCTGGGGTAGACTTTGGTCTGGCTGGGCTCGGGACTCCTGGGAACCACAATGGTTAGACAAGCAAAATTCCGAAAAAACGGAAATTACACTGGTGCCCCCCACAATCAGTGAAGACGACCCATCCAGGTAAGTAAGTATACATATATATATATATATATATATATATATATATATATATATATATATATATATATATATATATATATATACATATATATATATATATATATATATATTCCAGGTTGTCTGCAAACTAATGCAGAATTTCATACTGTACCTTCTTTGAAAGTGGCATATCTCAGCTCAGAATAAAATTGAGCAATCGTAATAAAGGCCACTCTACTCATCTTTTGCCGCCAGAAACAGGTGTATTCATACCGGCCGGGTGCGTCAGATTCTGGAATTCTGGTGGCCATGATGTCCTGAAGGCCGTTTTGGCATTTGCTTTCTTTCTGATTGAGAAAGAGGTCGGGGATTTTGTAGAAGAATCGCCAACAGCACCCCCAAAACGCCGATCTCTTTCGCTGTCATTCAGTTTGTTGGGAATCCATTCGTCGGGCTTTTTCGGCTCTAAAACCTTTTCAGGTGCTCTGAATGTGTTGGTGTTCACATCTTACTCTTTTGTCTGTTTTCCAAATGGTGTGTGAGCAATTCCTGTCAAAAAATTTTCAGTTGATAGTAGTCAGTTGCAGAATACTGTCCTCGACCTCTCTCATCTTCACGGGTGAACTCGACACGGAGAAATTTTTCAAACCAACTCTACACTGTATCTTTGTTAACAATTCACTGGTCACAATATCCTGCTAATGTTTTGACCAATTTGGTTGCACGACGTCGGTGTTTGAAATCGTGGAATTGACCTGGGATAGTGTTGATACCGCCAGCCTAGTTATAATCTTTTCACTGAGAGGCTTAGGCGTCGAATTTGGCAGAAAGGGCCTCCAGATGAGAGATGAATGGTGTTCGTCTTCATTACCACTGAAACCAGCATCGTAGCCAATTCGCTACAATCACTCCGTAATTCCCAGCATGAAATACTTGGAACGTTCCACTGTGTTCCACTTCTCCAGCTTCAACCTGAAGAAGTAAGGGATTTGTTGATGTGCTTCGTGGTTCACTTCGTTTCATGTACGACCAGCCTCCGTAGCGCCGATCTTTTCGGGTCACTGCAAAGCTCTCGGCGCTGCGCTCTTCAATGCCCTGGGGCCAGCACCGCCACCGCCGCCACCACATGTGTCGGTTCCACAAATAGTGGGAACATTGGCTTATTATGGCATCTAAACGAAACTTGAGGCCTACTGCGTGCGGGTTAGACTCGTTTTCTCCCTCGCTGAAGAGTCATAGAGAAAACTGCTTTTAGCAAACTATGAAAACAAATGCGTTACTCAGCTCTTTTGAAAGTGAGGCATTCTGAAGAGCTAAAAAACTTGTGCACATCGTCGACGGGAAATGGATCGGCCACGAATTGAACACAAAGCATTTCTAATATCTGGGCAATGATTTCTTTTCGTGTAAACACTTCGGGGCTATAGCTCCATCTTGTTGAACTTCTCATGCGCATAACTTAACTTGAAAGGTTGACTTGTTCTGACTAATTTAATTCTGTTTGACTTGTACCGAACAATACCGATTTTTAACTTTGACTTGAGCCATTGAGAGCACACCAAAAACAACAGTAACAACAGCACAGAAGAAAGAATTCTCAGTAAATTGGGACATCGGTAAAGTTTTTTTTAATGAAAGTACTTTATGTCAATTAGCACAGTGAGATTTTTTGCGACAAATCAGGGTTTCGAGCGTATTTTGTGAAATCTCTGTCACTGCCTACGTGTGTTATCAAAAAAATCGTTAGGGGGCCGAAATATTAGGGAGCGCTAACACTACCTCATTTCCCTTGAGCTTGATCGGACAGCAGGACGCTAAAGGCGAAGTGGATAAGAATTTTCGTTTCTTTTTTTTTCTTCTATCGACGACTCAGATTCAAGTGTGCATGTATTGTAATTACGGATGGTCACCTTAGTCCTTTGCGATTTAGGCATTCAGGTTTTACAAAAGGCTTGAGAAAGTTGATACAAAGAGTACGTAACCACTCCACCACGAACAGTAGCTCTAAGATCAAGTTCTGATCATTCAAATGAAATAGCTACTTTTGGGTGATTTTTTATTCTTTGCATAATGTCTTCAAATATGGCTAATTATGTTTATAAATGCACCGTTTTTTCCACAGCACTTAAATCGCTTGTTTATTAACTGCTCTTCGACGAATCTGGATTTTCGACAACAGGAGACAATTTCTCGATCATACGAATGCTTCAGGAGTTCAAAACCTTAGAGATAAGAAGCTGTACAGATCTATAGAAGAAAGTTCGGTCTGCTCAATCAAGCCCATGTAAATTCTTATACCGTTTTTTCGAGTCAATATATGTTTAGATTTAGGGTTTTCGAAGATTTGAAGACAAGTTTTAATTTTGGAAAATTTTTGGTGAAAGAGCAGTACGAGCAAACATAAGCGATGAAATAGGAAACCAAACACTTCATGCTGAACGAAATATCTTTGATCATTTGCTTCCATTTTTAAAAATTTGGGCTTTGAAGCAATAAAAATTGTGAGACAATATTTCACGGGCTCTGGCCGAATTCCACTGCAGTGAAACGAAAGAACATTTGTCCTTTGAGCAACGATTTGTTTATCTAATCGTTTTTTTATTGCAATTAGTGCAATGCGACTCAATGTGATATGAGATACATTGATTTAAGGTAAAAGGCGCCCATTAATTTTGCATCCTACGATGACACCTGTAGAGGTCACGACGACGTGTAGGTGTCGAATAGTGCTACCTTTAAGTGTAGATGAATGATTCGTTCCTATCATGCACCACTTGTATCACCTCTCGTCCCACTGATTGTCGAGTCATTCGCGAGAGCGCAAGTATTCCATTTCTTCCACTCGCTTGCAAAACTAGTCTAGTGAATTGTGCTCGCTCGACGAATTCTTTGCATATCTTATATTTTTTTCCAGGGTTTTTGTGGAAAAACTGGACCGTCGATTCCGTAGCCTTCCTGATCTACGTTTCACATTCAGGACAATGCAGTCGCTAACGTTTCTTGTGCATCGGTTTTTGTCCATATGCATTACGTGTTCCGTCCACCTTTTCTTGAAAAGTTCGGCATGTAGAACGGCCTCTTTGCTTTTGATGGTTAAGGTAATTCGGAGCATCGAACCACTCTTTCATTTGAGTGATACGGGATGCTTCAAGCATCCTCCTTTCGGCTTTATCTTCAGTATCGCTGAGTGACGTTTTAACCTGCCTACTTAACGACCAGCAATATCACGTTTGCGTTAAGGCGGGAAGAATCGTGAAGTTGAGAACGTGGGCACGGAGTCGGGTGTTCTTTGTTCTCTCCACTACATACTCGATGCTATTGAAGGGTCCCCAAGCCGCTCGTTTCCTTCTGCTCAACTCTGGAGCTAAGGGGTTCATCATGCTGATTTTCCGACCTAGATAGAGGCGACTGGAAAATTCGGAGATATTCGTTCCACTGAGCGTGAATGGGGCACACGAAACCAATCTTTTCCTCATAAACATCGTTTTCATCGTTTTTTCTGAGATTTAGTCAAGGACCAATCTTTCCACAGGCTCTATCAAAGTCGGCAAGCATTCGTTCCGCTTGGCTAATGTTTGATGTTGTAAGAACGATGTCAGCAGAGCTAAAAATGGTATAATTGTCTACCGTCGATTTTCACTCCCATGTTGTAACATTCCAGTGTTCGCATGAAAATCTCGAGTGTGGCGTTAAATAGTTTTTGGCCAAACGTGATTGCCTTGTCTAACCCCTCTTTTGATGTCGATATTAATATCGTTGAAGGATGGTTATACCTTGGTTGAAAAGTTTTTATACAGCTCGCAAAAAATCTTTGTGTAATGAGTAGGAGCGCCTTTGATGTCCAATGCTTCCATAAGTGCTTCTACCTAAACTGAGTCAAAAGTTTTCTTTAAATCGACGAAAGTTAAACAAAGCGCAATAAAGATCGATAGAACTAGCTGAGAGACAGGCGAAACAATGGACCCGCATGGTGTGGTGGTGAACGCGCTGCTCCCCGGAACGGACTATAGCGCATTCGTTCCCCGCCATAGGCACATGCGGTCCAGAGTTTTGCAAATATCTCAGCTTCGTTGAAGTTATATTTCGCAATATACCCTGCCATCAGAAAGAGTAAGCAGTAAGTAAAAAGGTTAAAATACTTGTTAATGTTTACTTAACACTTCAAAAAGAAACACTACTAACGCAAAAAACATAATGTACAGCGGAAATATGTCATAACCAAATGGTCGTGAGATCGACCATGTGAATTCACCGTGGAGCGCCATAACTCGCTCCATTTGGAGGATTGAACAAAAAAGCAATGTATGATCTTGTTCTTTGAAAAGTTTGTTTGAGAAATAGTATGTAGTAGTACAAACATAACTGCAAGAAGTGCAGCATCTGACAAAGAACACAAGCAATGATGGCGTAAAAAATCCTACAAATGTGTTAGCTTCTACATTATTTCTCAGTCGAAAATAATGCATTTTCTATCTGCTGTAAACTCTTCACACGGTCAGCAAAGATTATTTATTAGTCAAATCCACAGACTTTTTTAAAACAATGGCTCGGTAATACACGTTGTACGTCTTTGGCGTCAAGCGTTTTTTTTCCTTCCGTAGCACATTGTTTAAAAATATCAGATACGATACCACTGACATTCATTCTGAGCTCTTGCTTCGCTTGTTCATATGCGTCCTCAACTATAGCGATCGAATCGTCCTCTCCACGAACCTCCCGTATCGGAATTCCATAGTTTTCCATGGAGCTTTTAATCGTCAAGATTGCGTCCTTGGGTGGAACAATAATAAGTACACTTTTCTTGCGATACCTCGATTTTCTTCTGTCGGACGTCGTGGCAGGAAAATTGTTCTGCGCAGCGGATGTTGATGGCGGACGTTGTACCGATGGAATGACTTTTTTCTTGTTATTGCAACGGTTGGCCATGGCAGATAACAGCTGGCAATTAACGGTTCTTACTGAAATTCGCCCTTATATAAGTCATCGAGTCCCCACTCCGGGACTCCTGTTTCTACTGTTGTCTTTAGCAATGCAAAAATCAAAGCAAAACATGAGATTTTTAAGCACTTCTTACTTGTTTTTCAGTTATCACAAACGATTATGGGGTTTCGGCATATTTCGAGCGGTCGGTCAACTAATCACAGAAATCAGTGCTATCATAGAAGAATCCAGTGAGAAAAGCAAAAAACTTTCCTCTCGTCTATGAAAGTTTCAAGCAATGCTTATGGTGACGATCTGAGATACTCTAGCGTGCCGATGTTGGGTTTCCAAAGGATATGAAGCTCAGCCAGTATCAAAGATGTCGATTAGAAGAGATGCTGACAGTTTTTCAAGTTGGTATCGAATCTATCTCCGAACCCGAACATATCGTCGATTGCATGACAGTCATGCGAATGGAAGTAGTGTCGCAATACGCATATCATATTTCAATAAGGTCACCTGAGTATCTTTCAATTAGATATGATCACTGTGCACAAATTCTACGGAATATTTTTTGCTCTAAGAAGCGAATAAATATTAATACATTTGTGATAACACTAAAATGCTACCCAATTTTTTAAAAACACAGCCTTTGAGGCGCCCTGAAACCATGAATCTTCATAACTTAGCATATTCTACGAAGCAAGAAGAAGTTGATTGGTAGTAAGAAGAGCATGCGAGATGGAGACTCCTGATTTCCACATAGAATACGGTCACCGCCTATTATTGGGACAGAGGACAGATTGCTACGTTAAAACAAAACCATATCCTAAAAAAATCAGTCACAGCTTCAGGTACAGGCGTAGCCCATGCTAGGATTCTAAGCGTTGTTAATGTATTCAGCACTTAGACACACTCCCAACCTTGGATTGGACGCATTATTGGTCATCTATTGCCACGGTAATGTGTAGATCCTGGAATGGGAGAGCAAAAATGAAACGACAGAGCTTGGGCCTATCTTATCGAGTTCGACTACCGGAAGTGGATGCGGTGCAGTAGTGCAGTTAGCACTTTATACACAAACTCACAGAGCTAAATAACATGCTTTTTAGTTCAACTTCCTGAGAATGTTCAACGTTTGTTTTCCCATGTTTTCCCATGGGTCCCCCCGACGAAATAATCCTAAATCTTCTTTTAAATGTGCCCAGAGATTTAAATCCGTGTCCTTCAGAATTGCATGAGTTTGTGTTTATGTTTAAGCAACCTTGACTGAATCACAAGCTTCGAAAATGCACTGTCAGTATACTTCGCTGATTCGCATTTACAAAACTAGTGCACTAACACTTATTGGCTCCAGCTGTTTACCGCAGACAGGAGTTATTAATGGCAAAACAACATATTTGTGTATTGAAATGGGCCAAAATAAACATATTTTATACATCCCAAATCTTTCATTTCGTTCGCTGTCTCGCATCTCTTTTTTCTCCAAGGTGATCAGACCTGCGTATGGGTTCGACTACTGTCTGAGGATTTGGGTCTTCTCTACGAATGTGCTTAAATGCTGATTAAACTCATTCTTTGTAGAATATTAAAACACATCTATTGAAGCGTCCCTGAATCTTAACCATTGCCTGTAGTCAGCGCTTGTCGATCAAAGAGAGCTCTAGCACTATTTGAATAATTGGGATGTTTTTTGAAGAAGATGACAAGAAACATAGAAGGTGGGAACAACGTGCGCACCAATTGTGATGGCGTTTGTGTAATGGTTGTTCCTCTAGTCGACCAGAGTCCGGAGTCTCCATCTGACGAACGGAAACGATTTCCTACGCTCATTTCATTCACTCAAAGGGATAAACAGATCCTCTCCTACTCGACAAGCTTGCGCGACAATAACTTGTAACATTGTTGCTTGTGGTCTACAAAGGACTCAACACATCTGCTTTTTTTGCGAGTCAGCAGGAATTTAAACCGGATAGAACGTATGCTAAACAACATGGTCTCTACAAAAAACTTGCGCATCGTTAAACAGCAATACGTGGAGGTATTGTGCAAAAATAATGAAGTAAATATTAGTGTTGTGTTTAAATTACTACAAAAGTTTCTTAGGGACCATCTCTAAAAGCGCTCTTTCAGTCACAAAATCCACCTTCTCCATTTTAATGCCTGACTCAGCGTGGTGGTTTGACGACCAGACCAAAGTCTTCTTGAGGTCGGGGGATACTTGGAGGTACTGTCCGGTGTGCGAAGCAACACCTTGGTACAGTAGCTTTTGATAGTACTATTAATGGGCTGGATTCTTGCTACCCGGAGTGACAACAACCTCCCTGATCTACCTGTATCCTGTCATGCAGAAAACATCAACGGGCTATAATGGCAGTGACGGTATTCAACAAACTCCGATGTGCGACGTAACATCTTGGCACACTGAATGCTTGATGTTGTCGCCTGAAAGTTGTTGACTGTTACGCAATAATTCTAGTCACATGACGCAAACTTCTTCCCCGATCTACATGACCAAACGACAAACTGCAGTGAAAACATCAAGCAACCACAAGATAACTTTCTTCTCACTCCAGGTCATCTCCCTGCTTGACCAGCATTAAGAATGTAAATTTGAAGGAAATAAATAAAGCAAAAAAGGATAAAGCTCTCGGCGTTGGACAATCCCTGAGGGATGCGCCATGCATTCAACTTTATTAACTATCGTTGGAAGTGACTGAAGGCACACATGGCCTTTACAGTGGCTCGCGGTCGCCTACCGATGTAGTGAGCCACTGTTGCTATCCTCCCAGACAAGTCTGGTTCCAATTTGCTGCCCCCGAAGTGATGGAAGGATTGGTGGGCCATGGGCGCGAGGATCGATTCTACGTATGTGTTGCAGTGGCGCCTCCAACCACTGCGCCACACGTGCCCTTTTACTTTCCGGTACTGCGGCAAATGGGCCTGTTTCATTTGCAAAAATGTTCAGATGATAATGACTACATGCTTGCTCTAAAAAAGTTCACTACGACGTATTGTACGCACAGCACCTCACTGTCCAAAATGTGAGGATCAAAGAAAAAAAATCACGCATGACACAAAGAACGACACACCATTGCACTTCATTTACCAAGTAATATTATGCAACCAGTGTTATAATATCGTATTATATCTGTATTTTAGCGTTACTGGCGCTTTCGATTCTATGTGGTAGAATGTATGTCATATGTTGTATATACATATGTATTTCTTTATCTTTCCTCACTGAATATTCTTCACAGTTGGCACCTAGTTCTGGTCTTGATGAAATCAGCGAGTACACCGCATTTCCCCGTTTTCTCGACGATTTAAAGCAGAGCTGTGAAAAACAGATTATAGGTCGATTCTATGCATTACTTTGTCATCACGACTGTTTTATCCCTAATTACGATTTATCTCAATGTATTTCCGTAATGCAGCGCATGCGCCAACGCAGGAATATTCTTGTGGAAACGCTTGTAGTAACATTTACAAGTCTGCACTGAATAGCGGTGTAGGTGTGAGAACTGCTGACGACGGTGAAAAGGTAATTCGTTACTTTAAATACAGCTAAAGTTCAAAGGTTGGAGATCATTATTTCACCATTGGCAGATTCCACCATGTTTCTTAGTACAATTCAAAATGGAAATGGGGATCAACATAAGAAGACTGGTATTTTCGGCATGCATCTTTATAATTTCCACTTTTTTTATTCGGAGATTGTATAATGTTTTATTTTGAGTCGTTCGCGGTTTCAGAGAGGCTGACTTCGCTCGATCTGAGCAATAATAACTCCTCTGTGGTTGATGATGCGTACGGTGTTGCAGACGATCGTTCCGTAGTAGGTATTGTCTACTTCTGTTGGCTTTTTTAAACTCTACGGGAATAGTGATTTTGACTTTTGCGCTATAGCCTTATTCTTTATGACTTCTGTCTAATCTGTACACCGTAAAGTATATGAAACCTACAAAACCTCGTTTTACTTTCCTGTTCTAACTTTGTACATTTACGAAATGGTCTATGAGGCAGGGTTAAAAGTATGTAATTGACCCAGTAATATTTTGAACTACTACTGGTTAGGTTTATTTTCGTTTCCATTGGTATTCTAAAAGCGGAAAAATTGGTGCAACAACATGGATTGAACTAGAGCAATGTCAACCTTTAATTTGTTTCATACTATAGTTCTTCACGGCAGAGCGTGGTGTGAAATACAACCACAACGATGCTGGAGATATTCGCAAAACTTGGACCCAGGGCCAGACTGAACCTGATGATGATTGCTGATAGCAACGTAAGGTAGAAAACTAGCTGAGAGAAACACAAAGCAAGGGCCTCAGTGGTACAGTGTGTAATATGCGAGCCTCCGGAAAGGGTAGTCGTGATTCGATCAGGCCCGGGGTCTAGAATTGCGAATATCTAAGCATGGTTGTGGCTGGTAAACTAGAGCAATTTGGGGTTTGATTGCATAGTTGGATTGACAGATATTCTGCATTGTTTGTCTTTCCTAAATAATTAACATATAGCATACTCAGAGTGCAAATGTCATCATTGCGAAAGTCTTGAAGTTAACAAATCAATTTCTGAGGGTAGTTCGCTTTTCAAGTGATCAACTACTCAAGTCCGAGCGACGATCATATTCCAGGCTTATCAAGTTTCGCCATGTTTGTTACCATTCGTCTTAAGTATTAAATATAAAGCTGATAACCATTCGAAAGCAGATTTAAAACTTGATCTTTTATCTTAAATGTTTTCGTCTTAACTTGGCATATTCAGCTGGGAGTGTACCAGTAGCAAGCAAACCGATTTCTAATGTCGCTCCGCTAGTTTCTGTGCGGCCGAAATCTCCCATACCACCTACACAAAACACAACAACGAAGGCGAGAATTTTTAATTTGACAGCTTCCATTCTAAAAAATTGCGTTTGTATGTTTTTTTAAATTTTGGGCTCACTGAAGAATTCGCTTCTCTTTCGGGGTCAGGGGAACGAGGGTCGTTTGTTCTACTGTGAGCAACTCTTGAGCTCAGTCGTCAGCCATAATGAATCCCGACCTAGATAGACATAGCTGGATCATTCGGCAATATTCATTCCTCTGAGGGTGAACGGGGCATACATAACCAATCTGTTCCTCATGAATATCGTTTTTTATGAGGTCTAGTCGAAAACCAATCTTTCCTCAGACTTTATCAAAATGGGCAAGCATTCGATCGGCACGTTTAATGCTCAGCGTTGTAAAAACGAAGCAAAGTGAACATGGTGTAATACCAACTACCGGTTTTCACTCCCATGTTTTCGTATTCCGTGTTCGCATGGCGTTCTCGAGAGTGCCGGTGAATAATTTTGACATGATGGTATCGCTTTGCTTGACGCCTTCTTTGACGGCGATGCTAACAACATTATGAAATGATGATATTTCCACTGTGAAGTTTTTACATACTTAACGAAGAATCTATGTTTACCGAGTAAGAAAGCTCTCGCTGTCCAAGCTTTCTATAACTGTCTCTCTCTTACCTTAGTCAAATGATTTTTTTCTACATCGATGAAGGTGATACCAAGCTGTCTACTGCACTCTCGCGATACTTCGATGTATCTTGATATCGCGTTAACGTGGTCCATCGTACTGAATCCTCTTCGAAACACTGTTTCTTGCTCACATGGCTCTCCTTCGGCTAGTGTTCTGTCAATCCTGTTTAGGAAGATTCTAGTGAAAAGTTTTCAGACGACAGATAGCAAGCAGATTGGGCAATAGTTTCCGAGATCGCGGAGGTCCCTCCTAAACAGTAGCACGGTTTACTGGTTTGCCGCTGAGTAGGGATTTTGCATTCAGACAGCTGACTTGTGAAGGGGTTGGGGCAGTGTGTTTACGATGACCGGCGCCAGGTTTTTCAGATGTTTACAACTTATCCCGTCTGGACCTAGTGCTGTTCTATTCTTAATCGACGAAGTAATATGTTGGATAATGGAAGAGAAAACTAGTGGTAAGACATGCCATTTCTCTTTATTTAACATAAGCGCAGTAGAAGGAGGCTGCTGGAGAGATCTTAGTAGTAACTGCGAATGCTTTTCTCCATTGTATCTCTGGAAGCTGCACTGTTCCGTCGGTGAGTCGGAGCGCAATTACCTTGGCCTTGTAACCGGCAACGTTTCGGTGGGCTTTATGAATGCTTCTCCCGGACTCTGCCGTTTCGATCATAACTTCTGCTCTTCTTTTTTTAGATCTTCTTCTATCGCTTGTCTTCATTATTTCGCAAATTTGGACTTGAACTGGCGGTGGCATGAAGCTTTTACGATTACACGCTGTCATATCTGTTCGAGTGCTCCTGGAGAGGAAGGTTCTTGGTGATTTTCGAACTTTAAAGGTCTTGAATAAGCATGTCGTACTCCTCGTCGATGTTATCAAAAACGATATCTTCCAACGACCAACTGGTTAATTGAATAAATCCCAGTAGATATTGACTTTGGGAGTTGGTTTTTCAAATTTATTGGATTTTTTCAAATTTTCACGGGGAATAAAATCTTGCACGAAAGAGACGGTGGTCTGATCCCGTGTAGTATTTTGGGACAACTGCAATATTGGTTAGGCAAACCTTCGGTTTATTATTATATGATCTATTTCTCTGTTATGGTACCTTCACTGGGAGACTTCCAAAGAAAGCGTTGAAGGTGGCGTTTCCAGAACTGCGAGCAACCATAAATGCAAATGCGCTTGGTCATCACGATCAGGTCGGAGAGCAGCACACCCTGCCCGTTCAATCCTAATCCCTGGGTACCAACGTGACATTCTTCAGACATTTTTTCTGGATCCAATCTTAGCGTTAATCTTTGCAATGACTATCTTGAAGAGTGGGTGATCTTTCCTGTAGAACATCTCTAAGCACAGGTAGAAGGTTTCGTCTTCGTCTTCGCGTTCGTCTTGGCGTGATATCGGTGCTCGAAAAGGGAGGATTCTTAGGCGGTATCGATCCCACATCTCGTCAGTCATAAACGTCTGATTCTGGTTGTCAGTTGTTCGAGCGAATCGATCTTCACGAATAAACTCGTGTTCACGAGAACGCCGACGCCGCCGACTCCTCTTCTACTGTTGTATGATCCGATGATTAGTTTTTCCCCGGTGTCATGGACGGCGTTGAATGGGTGGTGCCATCTCGTCTCGGCCAGGCCGATAACGTCGTACTTTAACCTTCTTGCTTGCAGGACCGACTCTTCTATCGAGGACTCGGATGCAAGTGCATGCATTATAAGTACAGAATGTCACATTAGTTCTTTGCGATTTAGTCAGCTTAGAACAGCCCTAAGATTTTAGCCCCCTCGCCGTATTCGTCCTACCCAACACTGCCGAATTCGCTTTTCTTTCGGGGTCAGGAGAACGAGGGTCGTTTGTTTTACTGTGCTTAGCTTTTTGATGCCAAGGTATACCCTGCTGAACTCTGATAGTAGGGGCTAGGTATACTCACTCGTAGCTTGCCATTCCCTCCCAGAGTGAACTTGGAGCTTATTTGCTTAAGACGACTCTTATCCGCCTTCCACCCACATACCTCCCATATAGTTTCCTGTCACTCTATTGCGGGCTTTTGGCTTGTAGAATACAACACGCACAAACGAGGACGCATCAACACACGCATGCATGAAAGCATCTCGTAAATACAGAAATTATGTACCAATTCCAAGCAGCAGAAACGGGGAGTCGATCTCTTGGATCCATCTACATCTCAGGGAAGCAAAGATACTTTTAGTCCGCGATTAACCTTCCATCCACCACCTGAGGATCCGCCACGTATCCTCGCGACTAACCATCGCGAGATCCCTCAAATGAGCCAGATCAGTGGTCGGCTTTTTATTAGCTTCAAGAATTATATTTGAAAGGGTGGCATATTGGATGAATCGGATACTTGGTGGAATAAATTATAATGGCGTCCTGGATTTGGCTTCTAACTACAAGTTAGACTTCGACGGACTCCATTTGTGATTATAGCTACAGCCAGAGCTTAACTGGGTTCATTGTCGATTTGTGCTCCCCAGGTCAATTCCCATGACAAGTGATTACTGAATGGCACTGATCGATAGAATTAGCTTAGAGACAGGCGAAAGGAAGGGTCCTCATGGTGTGGTGGTGAGCGTGTTAGCCTCCGGAAAAGGGTAATAGCGCGTTCGTTCAGCACCGCAGACACCTGCGGTCCGAAGTTTTGCGAACATCTCAGCATCATTGAAATTATATTTCGCAACATACTCTGCCATTTAAAGAAAGAGTGAGCAGTAATAATTGATTATAACCATAAGTAAGACTGTTTTTGAAACATGCTACATTTCGCGGCTTAGGTGACGAGTTTATTCCTTTCAGGTATAGGAACTGGCTGGCCGACTGCAGCATTTGTTTTCATTGGATTTGAAATTTCCAATCCGCCCGCGTTGTCGAACGTGCAGAGTGAACGTGGAGCCACCTTCAAGGTTTCTTTCGTGAATGACCTGTTATCTGGTGTGGCTCTGCTCTTCTAAGATGCACTGCTTGGATGCCCTCAGTCTTTGGTTAGGAGTAAACTGTATTGTCAACACTCAACAGTTCGCAGGCGACTACGTCTATGTTAAACCTCGCCTAAGTGATGCGTGTTACTTCTAATTTGCAATTCCTATGTAACAGATAGAATGGCTAATGATGGGTTCGAAATTGAGAGAAGTCTCAGCAATGTTATCAAAAGCACCGAATGGTAACCTCTATTACCATCATCATCTACTTTTCCGGTATTTCGGAAGACTGTACAGCACGGTAAGGATGAATTTGGTGCTATCATCCTAAGATTAGCCTGAAGTTTTGTAATTTAAGATATCTGATACATACATGCATGCTATCTACATCGGGTTTTCTTCAATTTCGCCTAGAAATGAACAAAGTGCCACAGGTTCAGCAGTGTCAAATGACAATAAGGAACGCATATATGAAACGGTTTGAACGTTTTTTCGACATAGCCGTATATGGTTGCAAATTTTAAGCTCATTTTTTCTTTTTCAACCGACCGTCACCTATCCTTGGTAGGAAAACAGCAAGCATGTTTTTTAAATTGTTGAGCTTGCACACGGTTGGTATAGAAATATGTTAAATGATGAATGTTTTGAAAATTGCTTTGCTATTCGCTATGTGCTGTCTGACATAACAATAATACAACTGCTGCAGGATGGTTTATTCGTTGGAAAACAAACAGTTGTCAACTGATAGTCGTATCAACGAGTTAGAAAACAAACTATTATCATTTTAACCTTTTTTATTTACCGCCTACTCTTTTTAATGGCAGGGGTATTTTTGCGAAATATAACTTCAACGAAGCTGAGATATTTGCAAAACTCTGCACCGCAGGTGCCTATGGTGGGGAACGAACGCGCAATTGTTCTTTCCGGGGAGTAACGCGTTCACCACCACACCATGCGGGTCCTTCGTTTCGCCTGTCTCTCAGCTAGTTCTATCGATCTTTTTGCTATCAGCAATCACCCGTCAACGGGACTGATCTGAGGAGCCTAAATCACCTGCGGTCCAGAGTTTTGCAAATATCTCAGCTTCGTTGAAGTTATATTTCGCAATATACCCTGCCATTAAAAACAGTAGGCAGTAAATAAAAAAGGTTAAATTGTGATTATAAGTATAGCCTCAGCTTAACTGGGTCCAATGCCGATTTGGGCCCCCCAGATCAATCCCGTTGACGGGTGATTACTAATGGCAAAAAGATCGATAGAACTAGCTGAGAGACAGGACAAACGAAGGACCCGCATGGTGTGGTGGTGAACACGTTTCTCCCAGGAAAGGACAATAACGCGTTCGTTCCCCACCATAGGCACCTACGGTCCAGAGTTTTGCAAATATCTCAGCTTCGTTGAAACTATTATCAACTGGTAGTCGCATCAACAACAACCGCCCTGTATAAAAGAGCACTGTCAGGTGAGTGTGCATTATTGGTGCGGTGTTCCACTTACGCGCCTCGTTGCGACAGCGAAGTCGCCACATCGAGAAGGAGAACGGTTGTGGATCATCGGCTCAGATGAAGACGAATACGGCGGAAACGTTGAGCAGCTGGACGGAAAATACCTGCTGGGACAGTTCTGAACAAGAAGATTGCCTCTCTGGTCATGAAGGAATTTTGTATCAACGCTCACTCTGCCGATCAGGTGAATTATAAAGCGGTTTCTCAGTTGTTATGCTTTTCCGTTTTGATGCGCATGATGATGGTGTATTCTTATAGGTAACTGCAAAACACTCATGTTCTCGCTTGTCGCAGACAGTTCCCAGGTAGACGTTATCGAAGGGTTGATCCACGATCACTGTCGCTTGCGCGAAATTGTCAGTGCATCGGTGTCAGTTCCAGTGCCACCAGTTGTTGCTTGTCGCTGCGCCAAGAGAGTACACAATGTTTAGATAGCCAACTCGTAAGTTTTGCTTCGTTTTGTTGTCTATCTTGTGTAAATAACTATGTCATTACAGAAACGCGCCACCATGCTCGTATAAAACCACCACCATCGACGACGATTTCGAGGGAACGAAACGCATGGCAAATGTGCTGGGGGTCCGCACAACTCGTTAAGATGGACCATCCAAGTATCCAAGTATTATTACAGAAGGCAACACCATGTTGTTATCAACGACATTAAAGAGGCAAACGTGCGGCTACTGAAACACGGAGATCTTCGAAAACTGTGATATAACGCTTATCCATGCAACTTTAAGCATCATATTTTTACCATCCACTTCGCTCTATTCTTACTATAATCTGGAGATATAAGGTTTTTTGCCAATTGTTTTTTCAAGTACAGACTTGTTTGGAATTGAAATTTGTTTGGCGTTGGATAGGAAGCTTATGTTTTCAACGCGAGCGCTTCAGCCGCGAAGAACAACCCGAACTATGAGTGAGACCATCTGTGTTCTGTTCCACGGGCCCACTGCTCAGCGATTAGGTTTTCTAAAGAGGAGCCTCGAGAAAGAAAATCTCTTGCGAAGTCGAAAAAAACGTAGAATTTTTGTCGTTGCGACATAGATGGATTTATTATTTAGCAAAAACATTGACGGTCGTATCGATAAAGTTCAAAATTCAAATCGGCAGAAGTTGTGTTCCACAGATCAACCCCGTTGATGGGTGATTGCTAATAACACTTATAGGTCAATAAAACGGCTGAGAAAAAGGCGAAACGAAGGCATCGCATCGTATGGTGGTGAACGCGTAAGGCCCCCGGAAAGAGTAATAGCTTGTTCGGTCCCCACCGCCTACACCAGTGGCCCGGAGTTTTGAAAATATCTTAGTACCATTGTTGTTATATCATACATAATACCCTGCCATTAAAAAAAAAGTAGGCAGTTAATAAAAGGTGACGACATTGTGGTTTAGGCGAAACCTAGCCCCCCACGATCAGAGTTCAGCTACGTATACGTGAGTATCAAAAGGCTAAACGCAGTAAAAGAAACGGACCTCATTCTCCAAACCCCGAAAAAGATCCCGATTGGGCAGCGTTGAGTAGGACGAGTGCGGAGACGCTGTTAAAATCTCGGAGCCGTTTTAAGCCGCCTAAATCGCAAACAACTACGATGACGATCTGTACCTACAAGGCACGGACACTTGTATCTGAGTCCTTGATAGAAGACTTGATCTTGCAGTTAAGAAGGATAAGCTTGAATGTCATCGGCCGGGCCGAGACGAGACGAGGCTACCCATTCAACGCCGGCATAAGAGTCGGCAGCGTCTGCGTTCTCGTTTACACGAGTTTGTCAATGAACATCGATTCATTCGAACAAATTCGAACAAACAAATAAGTGACAACCAGAATTGGACGTTTACGATCGAAGAGATGTGGATCAAAATCGGCTTTTACAATCCTCGCTGTCATAGCACCGATATCATGCTATAACGAAGGCGAAAACCAAGACGGAGCCTTCTAAATGGGCGTGGAGAAGTTCTACAGGGAAGATCATCTACTCTTCAAGATAGTCATTGAAGACGTTAACGGTAAGATTGGATCGAGGAAAAGGTCTGAAGCATGTCACGTTGGAACCCACGGATTAGAATGGAATGAGCAGGGTGAGCGGCTGTCCGAGTTTGTCATGACGACCAAGAACATTGATGGTTTACTCGCAATTCCAGAAACCCAATCTTCAACGTCTATCTGGAAGTCTCCCGATAGAGAGTATCATTACGAAATAGACTGTATAATAGTAAATCGAAGGTTTTGCCTAACCGACATCGCAGTTGTCCCAAAATTTTACACGGGATCAGACCATCGCCTCCTTCGTGCGAGATTTTATTCCTCGTGGAAAGTAGAAAAATCAAATAAATTTGAAAAACCAAGTCCAAAAATCAATATCAACTGGGATTTATTTGATTCATCAGTCGACTATTGGGAAGTTGCCGTTCTTGACAGCATCGACAAGAAATACGACCGGCTCATTCAACACATTCACGTTGGCATAATGAAATCTTCACCTGTATCATCTGTAGTCCCGTTGATCGTTGAGTGACTCGAGCGGGCGCCAGTAAATCTTCCATTTCTCCTTGTTGCGTGCAAGAATAGCCCAGCGGGTCCTGCTCGCTCTAGGGACTCGTCGAGCATCATGTCTTCCTTCTGGGCTCTTCGTGAAGAACTCTAACCATCATCGGGTCGGTGGTCTTTCTGCAGTACGTTTGACATCTCGAGGAATCCAGTCACTAATGGCCCTTGTCCATCGGTTGTCATTCCTACGCATTAGGTGTCCAGCCCACTTTATCTTCGACTGTTTGGCGAACAGAACGGCATCTTTGATTTTTTGGTCGTTGACCCAGGTCAGAGCTTCGGATCTCATCCCTTGCATGTGTGAAACGGGCTACTCCTAGCATCGTCCGTTCGACTGCACGTTCGATAACGCTGAGTGATCTTTCATCCTGCTTACGCATCAACCAAGTTTCTGATCCATACGTTAGCGCGGGAAGTACCGTTGAGTCGAAAAGGTGGGCACGGAGTCGGGAGTTCTTTGTTCTCTTCACTGCTTCACTACATCGTCGATGCTCTTGAAAGCTCCCTAAGCCACTCGTTTCTTTCTGCTCAGCTCTGGAGCTAAGTTGTTCAACATGTTGATTTCCCGACCTAGACAGACATAACTGGAGCATTCGGAGATATTCGTTCCATTGAGCGTGAATGGTGCATACGAAACCAATTCGTTCCTCATAAACATCGTTTTTTTGAGAGATTTAGTCGAAGAACAATCTTTCCATAGGCATTTTCAAAGTCGGCAAGCATACGTTCCGCTTGGCTAATGTTTGATGTTATAAGGACGATGTCATCAGCAAAGCGAAGATGGTGTAACTGCCGAACATCGATTTTCACTCCCATATTATCTCATTCCAATGTTCGCATGACGTTTTGGAGGGTGGCGGTAAATAATTTTGGCGAGATGGTATCGCCTTGCCTAACTCCTCTTTTGACGTCAATGTTAATATCGTTGTAAAATGGTGATATCTTGGTTGTAAAAATTTGCAATAGCTCACAAAGAATCTTTATGTACTGAGTAGGGACACCTTGACTATCGAGGACTTCCATGACTGCTTCTATCTCACTTGAATCAAAGGCCTTCTTTAAATCGATGAAAGCGAGATAGAGCGGTCTTTTGTACTCTCGCGGTACTTCAGTGAGTCTTGTTTTCGTGTGGATATGGTTCATCGCAATAAATCCTTTAGCATGACTCGAGTGAAGAGTTTGTAGGCGACAGACAGCAAGCAGATTTGGCGACAGTTGCCGATACCGTGTAGGTCACTATTCTTGAACAATAACACGGTCCTGTTGGTCTTCTACTGAGTAGCGACCCTGCTTTCAGACAGGTAACATGTGAAGAGCCGAGCCAATGTGTTTATGAGGACTGGCGGAAGGCTGTTCAGGTGTTCTGGTCTCATCCCGTGCGGACCTGGTGATGCTCGATTTTTCACCGACGAAGTGGTATGTCGGATTTCGGAAGGGAGAACTGGTGGCACAACATATCCATCCTCCTTTATTTCATATGACGGAAGGTGGACGTGGCTATCGAAGAGATCTGAGTAGTATTCGTGAATGATTTTCTCTATTGCCTTTCTGGACGCTGTAACTGTTCCGTCTGGGCGTCGGAGTGCAGTCATCTTGGTCTTGTGATTGGAGAAGCTTCGGTGGGTTTTGCGAATGCTTTTCCAAGCCTCTGCAGCTTCGAACATTACTGCTGCTCTTTTCTCTTTAAGATCTTCTTTTATCGCCTGTCTGCATTGTTATGCAGCTTCGGACGTTAGTTCGTGGTTGCCTGCTGCTCGTTCGATTCCACGCTGGCGAATCAGCTCGAATGTTTCTGGAGACAGACGTCTCTTGGTGACTTTCGAACCCTCAGCGTTCATAGCGCTAACGTGAAGATGTTGAATGAGCCTATCGTATTCTTCGTCGATGTTCTCGACAACGGCACCTTCCCAACAGCCGACTAATGAATTGAATAAGCCCCAGTTTATAGTGGTTCTGAGACTTCGGTTTTTGAATTTAGCGACTTTTTTCTCCTTTGCGCGAGAAATGGAATCTTGCACGGAGCATCGGTTAGGCAAAACCTTTTATTTACTATGATGTGGTCTATTTCGTTATGGTACTCTCCATTGGGAGACTCTCACGCCCAGTGTTGAGGGTGGAGATTCTGGAATTGCGAGTTACCATGGATGGTCTTGGTCGTCATGATAGACTCAGATAGCCGCTCACCCTGTTCGTTCCATTCTAATCCATGGGTCCCAATGTTACGTTCTTCAGACGTTCATCTTGGTCCAATCTTGGCGTTGAAATCTCCAATGATGATCTTGATGAATGTGTGGTTTTCTCTGTAGAACTTCTCCACGTCCATACAAAACGCTTCGACTTCTTCTTCGTCATAGTTTGATGTCGGCGCGTAAACGACGAAGATTCTTAAAGCCGGTATTGATCCACATCTTTTTAATCGTAAACGTCCGATTCGGGTTGTAAGCTGCTCGAATGAATCGGTGTTCATGGACAAACTCGTGTTGACTAGAAGGCCGACGCTATCGGCTCCTCTACTGTCGCATGTTCCGAGGAACAGTTTTTTCTCCGGTGTCATAGACGACATTGAATGGGTTGCGTCGTCTCGTCTCGGGTAGACCGATGACGCCTTACCTTATCTTGCTTGCATGAGCAAATCTTCTACCGAGGTCTCGGATGCAAGTGTACTTGCATTGTAGGTACAGATCGTCACCATAGTTCTTTGTAATCCAGGCAGCTTCCATCGACTTTGAGATTTTAGCAGCCTCTCCGCACTCGCCCTATCCACGCTGCGAAATCGGGAGCTCGTTCGGGGTCAGGGGGAATGAGGCCTGTTTTTTTCTGTGTTTAGCATTTTGATACCCACGTGTAGCTTGCTGGACTCTGAACGTGGGGGCTCGGTGTACTCACGGGTAGCTTGCTAGGCTCTCCCAGAGTGGGCATGGGGGTTATTTGTTGAAGCCGACTCCTAACCGCCCTCCATATACTTCGCTATCACTTGATTGCATTCTTTTGGCCGAATTAACTCGTATAATACAATCCGCATAAGCGAGAATGCACCCACACATGCATGCATGAGTACGCCTAGCAATACAGAAAGTATGTGCCAAATCGGCGCAGCAGAAACAGGAATCCCATCCCCTGAATCCACTTGCGTCTCGGGAAAGCAAAGGTCGCTTTTGGTTCGCGATTAACCCCCTATCCGCCACCTTGGGACGCGCGACGTAGCCTCGCGACTAACCGGCTCGAGATCCCTCATATGAGGGAGATCCGTGGAATGAAATCTTAAAGTTAGAAAATCACCAAGTCTACAAGTTTTTTAGTACAAGTTTTTGGAGTCTTCTGTCTCCAAAAACGCTCGAACAGATATGACAGCGTGTAGTCGAAAAAAGCTTCATGCCACCGCCAATTCAAGTCCAAATTTGCAAACTAATGAAGGCAAGCGATAAAAGAAGGTCTAAAAAGAAAAGAGCAGAAGTTACGGTCGAAGTTACCGAGTCCGGGAGAAGCATTCACAAAGCGCACCAAAACGTTGCCGGTTACAAGGCCAGGGTGACTGAACTTCGACGCTCCGACGGAACAGTTACAACTTCCAGAAAAACAATGGAGAAAAAGCATTCGTAATTACTACTCAGATCTCTCCGGCAACCTCCCTTCTACTGCGCTTATGTTAAATGAAGGAGAAAGGGCATGTCTTTCCGCTAGTTCTTTCTCCCGAAATCTGACATATTACTTCGTCGATAACGAATAGGACAGCACTAGGTCCAGACGGGATAAGTTGTTAACAACTGAAAAATCTGGCGCCGGTCCTTGTAAACACACTGCCTTAACCCTTCACAAGCCACTTATCTGAGTGCAAGGTTCCTACTCAGTGGAAGACCAGCAAGACCGTGCCATTGTTAAGGAAGGATGACCTCCGCGATCTCGGAAACTATCGTCCAATCTGCTTGCGGGGAATACGAGAACATGGGAGTGAGAAACGGTGGTTGGTAATTACACCATGCTCACCTTGCTTCGTTTTTGTAACATTAAACATTACCCGTGCGGATCGAATGCTGCCGACTTTGATAAAACCTGCGAAAAGATTGGTATTCGACTAGACCTCATAAAAACAATATTCATGAGGAATAGGTTGGTTACGTATGGCCTATTCACGCTCAACGGAACCAATATCTCCGAATGCTCCAGTTACGTCTGTCTAGGTCGGGAAATCAACATGTTGAACAACTTAGCTCCAGAGCTGAGCAGAAAGAAACGAGTGGCTTAGGGAGCTTTCAAGAGCATCGACGATGTAGTGAAGTAGTGAAGAGAACAAAGAACACCCGACTCCGTGCCCACCTTTTCGGCTCAACGGTACTTCCCGCGCTAACGTATGGGTCAGAAACCTGGTTGATGCGCATGCAGGATAAAAGATCACTCAGCGTTATCGAACGTGCAGTCGAACGGACGATGCTAGGAGTAGCCCGTTTCACACATGTAAGGGATGAGATCCGAAGCTCCGACCTGCGTCAACGATCAAAAACCAAAGATGCCGTTGTGTACGCCAAATAGCCGAAGATAAGGTGGCCCGTACACTTAATGCGTAGAAATGACAACCGATGGACAAGAGCCGTTAGTGACTGGATTCCTTGGGATGTCAAACGTACTGCAGGAAGACCGTCGACCCAATGGTCAGAGTTCTTCACGAAGAGCCTAGAAGAAAGATATGATGTTCGACGAATCCTTACAGCGAGCAGAACCCACTGGACTACTCTTGCACGCGACAGGGGAAAAATGGAAGATTTACTAGCGCCCGCACGAGTCACTCGACGAGCAACGGGACTACAGGTGATATAGGTGATCTCGGTAGAACAGCTAATCATGGGAATCATTGACGACGTAGATCTACTCTCTGGTCCACAAATGCTAGACACTCGCTGGGGCAAAGGCCTTAGACAATCCCCAGAGGCTACGTCAGGATCCAAGGCAGCACAAACTGCCAGGTATGCAAGAGACTGGCCGCACTATTCCGTTGGGCTATACGGTTTATTAAGGCGGCGGGTGCGACAACTGGAAAGAGCCGGTTGCACAGAACGACATTAGGACCGGATTAAACGAACACGCTTAGGTCACAGCATGAAGATCGTTTTTTGTTTTGTACCATGTTAACCGTAATATTCAACTACGGATCCGATCTCTTCGCTCTCGTAATGGTTTCACATCACACCAATTTTGACGTTATCGCGACAAAGGTGACTAAAAGAAAGGAAAATGACGAAAGAAATGCTGCCCTGTCGTGACCGAAAACCGTGTTGCAGGACTGCTGTGCATAGGGCGCCCATTTCCTTGGAAATGTTTGTTTCGAGAAGAATGAATTGAGGACTGTTAACCTTATAAAATATAAGGACATTAACCTCTTCCTCACAAAGGAGGAAGGAAGTAGAATGAAAACAGGAGAAAGCACCGTGATAATTCCAACAGTTTGCACTGGATCCGATCATCGCCTTTTTTCGTGCAAAGATTGAATGAAATCGTCGAAAGAGTCGTAAGCTGGGAAAGAGTCCGTTGTCCATTGCTGGAAAAAAAATGTCATTGATTGCGAACAAACTGGCAGATTGAGCAAGACCTTGAAAGAAAAGAAAAATCAACTTAGTCTCAAAGCTACGAGCTCCTTTTTCGGACGACTTGAAAATTCTACTTTGTGTGTTTCAATTTCTCAAACTGGAATTTTAAACTGCACTTCGATTACAGCTTAGCAGTCATTACAGGAGGGAACAAAAAGGGAGCTATTATTGGAACGAACTACACAAGTTTGATAGAAGAATATTGTTTGTATAATGTCGCAGCAGCAGATCCTACACCAGCACGCGTCGGAAGACCTTTTGATAGCATCTCAAAAAAAGAATAGGTGCAGAATAACGCCGTCCGTACCTAACCGAATGTGTTCTGATATCAGATTTTAAGAGCAGAGAAGGGATTGCTACGACCTCCTGTCATGACATGGAGTTGATAACTGAAAAGTTCTATACCAATCTTTTCCATCGTCCCTTCTCCAACCTGTCCCAAAATCCCGTTTGAGAAAAATGAGCAAGAATCTTCTCCATGAAGAACATGAAAAGGATCGTAACTTTAGGAACAGATAAAATAAGAGCAGACTTTGAGATCTGAAAATCACAAACTATTTACGCTTTTGTCGCTTATATTGTACGTGTGTTATGAGCGTCCTGTGATCATGAAGAACATCATGATGGATAACCAGATTATGCATAATAAAGAAGGTAGCATGTTGATATTCAAATAACCCACCGAGGAACCATCATGTAATTTATGAACTAAACTTTTTCCACTTGACAACCCTCTAGCGCTCTATTGTGCAACAGAGCGTGGATTTACACGTGAACCACGACAACATTTCTGCGTTGTGTGCACAGAATGCTGGAACGACGTTAGCTGAAATACAAGCGGCCTCAAAACAACCGTCGTGCTCTGAAATTTGGGTCTTCGAAAGGTTACCCATTTTTGAAATTAATAAAATACAGATTAACGTTAAAGCATAGATGGGCCAATAGCCCAATGAGGACAGTCGACGACAGGTTGACGACTAAATGAAGAAGAATGTCTACGGGATTGCGAATGCCTGAATACATATACATATATATATATATATATATATATATATATATATATATATATATATATATGGATGTTGCTTTCGTAAGCGTTAACGCTCTCCCAAAAGAGTTTTTTTTCAAGCGTTTTTAAAAATATTCACTTATACAAACGACCTTTTCAGCATTGCAGTTCCAACAATGATTTCTCTTTAAAAAAAATTCGCGTCGGATAGAATTTCTACTTGAAGGCGTTTAAATGCGATTTTTAAAGGTGTGTGGAACGATTGCTCATGTTTAACCCGGAAAAGTACTGCAACAGATTGGTAAGAATGATCAATTACATTTTTTCGTTTCAGTCGCCCTTAAGCATTTATCGTATTTACCTTACGTCATCCCATGCCGCTTAATTGAATATTCGTTTCGTCAGAGTTCTTCACTTCTCGCCCTGTTTGGTTTATTTTTAATGAAGGCAGGCCTCATTTACGCCCTTTACTGCCGCTTTCCTAGGTAGTCGTCTCTTTCTTCTTCAACTCTATGAAAAGATGCTGTTGAAAATGATTTATAAATGGGTTCAAAAGATCGTCAACAGTTTTTCCGCATTTGGAGCGCCCATCATTTCCAAATAATATTCAAAACCCAATTATCAGTGAGAAGTGAGTTTCACAGTGTTCCAAAGATGACCATTCAGCGCTGCCTCTCGTTTTGCATGAAAAGCCGCCAAACAAGCAGTTCGATTTGGTGAAGGATTAAATGTGTTCGGCTCGATGAAATGGACATAATATGAGACTTCCATGTCAAGTAATTCATTTGTTGTACATCTTGAGATTTATTTTCACGTTCTCGATCACATTTAGCCGATTTTCTACAGATGTCAACGGCATTTCATTTGTTAATTCACCATGACACTATCCGTAGTATAATATAGTCCGCATTTGCAGGTCACAAAATGAAGCTGTTAATGGGTGCACTCGTCTATGTTATCCTTTTTGGTTCGTATTACGACTATCCGTTCCTTTTTCTGCAAACATCTTCACATTCTGATTTTGTACAAGTAGAAATCATTCGCAGCAATTTTGTAACAAACACCAGCTGTTACATTAAAGGTGGTAACTGTTTGCGTTAACCTTTTCAGTACTGTTCCCATTTTCAACGGAGCAGGCGTTAGACACCTTCAATCGCAATGAAGAATTCGCTGGTGGTCGTTCCTATCCACTCTTCGGTTTTCAAAAAAAGTGGTCAAGATTAGAACCCAGCATCAGGTGGGATGATGAGAACGCTGACATTGTTTCTAACATTGTAACGGCGACTGGCAGTTTCCAGGTTTGTCAAACGGACACAGCAACAGAACTACGGCGGCCAATAGCATGGCGTTGTTGTCTTTAAGACAGCTCTATGGAAATACCTATATTTGCATCCAACATTGTAAGGAAAGACGTTATGTTATCCATTAATTGCGTTTACCGTTTTCAATATTTCTATTCTAATATCGTGGATAAATATTATGATTACGTTGTTGACCCTTCACGAAAGAGGAGCATTATTTTTACTACGCACGGGGACCGGCTCAAAAGTGTTCGTTATACCCGTACCTCTGATGTCCGGCGCCACAGATCTCAAGGTTCCAGTGACCGGACCAGGAAAGCTTTTCGCCACATTTAGTGTTTTAGAAGAAACTGTTTGTCATACGAGTTTATTCGTCAGTCGTTCACTACTTTTTCACATTTGTAGGAAAATGAATAAAGTTCGAGGGTAACAAATGCAAAACGATCTGACTTTACGCGGAACCATACTTTGAGGAATGCTGCGACCGTTATGACTCCGGACGTGCTCATTTTCTTTCCGGCGGTTTATTTAGGTGTGAAAAAGCCATTCTGTTTGTAATGACTTCTCTGTAATAGATCAGTAGATTATCGAACACAATTGTTTTACCAACTGCCTGTCATTAAAGGAAGTTCCCCACATATTAGCGATTTCTAGATAGCTTTTTTTTCCAATGGTTTTGTTTCGTTGACAAGGCGATGTCACTAGTGAAGGGTAGATGCGACACCAGAGATTGTTGCCAGTGAAGAATGTGCAATAGTGTGTCTTCCGCTGCAGTTTAAAATTGTAGTTCGGTACTAAGGGATACTGTTTCGCTGTGATAAAATTATGAGTCATTGAGGACACCTCTCCAATGTGGTTCAAAGTTCACAGTGTTTCACCAAGTTTTGTCCTTACAAACAGTTATCAATTCATATTATTACAGACTTTCATGGTGGTTTATTCATGTGGTCAAAAACATTTGTTTCATAACAGACAATTTACAATACACACACACACACACACACACACACACACACACACACACACACACACACACACACACACACACACACACACATACACACATACACACACACACACACACACACACACACACACACACACACACACACACATAGACAGAGACACAATTTAGGATTCTTACGTAGAATCAATTATCTGTACATAAAGGCTAAAAAAATTAGGTTCTCGGCGTGGCGTTGGTCAATCTCTTAGGAATTCTCCATTCACTCGTCCTCACTAGACACCATTAGAGGTCATTCGGTACCTATCTAACCTATACTATTACTCGTGGTAGCTCATAAATTTAGCAACTCAGTACTGGTGTCCTCCTAGAAAGGTCTTGTACCAATATTCTGATCTCGTAAGGATATGGAAGGCTTAGTGAGCCTGGGACTCGAGATTGATCCTATGTGTATTGCACAGCGCCTCTAACCACTGCATACCACTCGCCCTTAATCGAAATCTATGCATAAGACTTTAAATCATCGTAACTTGTTTCATTGATAAGCTAACGCAAGGTTGTTGCCAATATTTACTCGGCTAACGTTTTGATGCGCGTGGGGCAGTGGTCTTAGGCGCCCTACAATACACACGTTGGATCGACTCCCGCACCACTGGCTCACCAAGCCTTCAATTGTTCCAGGGTGGGCAAATTGGTACCACACTTTTTTGCGAGGGTTCTAGCACTGGCTCGATACGTTGGTAGGCATACCTTGTAAAATAAGGTCTCAATCCGGTTGATGCCGAAACTATGTAAACTTAATACTTCCTTAGTTTTGCTGTAACGTAAGCTAGCCAAGATTCCGCATAGTCGTGTAGCTCGCTTACTTAGAACTTGGGTGACCCTGTTTGCTGAAATAGCAATCCCATTGAGATTGTAATTCGGCACTCAAAAATTCCCACCGCTATACGAAATTTTCTCCTTGAGTGTCTACTGTCTTTCATCTTACCATAAGTTCCTTTGATGAGGTCAAAATGGAAATCTAAGGAAATGGTTAGAATTTCCAAGTCTTTACACCAACTACATATGACTTGTGTTTATATTGCTAAGCTTAGACGAGGTAGATAGAGGTGTTTATTCGTCTAACGTTTCGACGTCTTCGTCTTCAGCAAAATCGATGGCCCTTGTCGATGGTCCACAGTTGTTGCTCTTCTTGATGGGGCGGCTTCGTCTCGCATCAAACCAGATCTACCTCAGTTGAGCATTTCGAATGATCCATACTCACGTAGGGACGCTCTTTTATACAGGGCTGTTGTTGTTGATATGATTATCCGCTGATAATAATTCGTTTATCAACGCATGATCCATATTACAGCAGATTGTATTTTGTTAGTTAGCACATAGAGAATAGCAAAACAACAATTTTGAAACCGACCGTCATTTAACCTCGGTACTATAATAATCAACATGTGTTTACAGTTTTGAGGTTACACGAGGTCAATTGAGGTGTTTATTCGGCTAGCATTCTGACGTCTTCGTCTTCATGAGAACCGACGATCCTTGTCGATGCTCCACTTGTTTCCCTTCTCGATATGGCGTCTTTGTCTCACATCGAAGCGGGTGTTCCTCAGTTGACGCAGTGGTCAAAGGCGCCCTGCAATGCACACATGGGATCAATCCCAGTGCCCATGGTTCACCAAGCCTTCCGTCCTTCTTGGGTCGGCAAATTGATAGTAGACCAGCCTGGAAGAATAACAGCACTGGCTCGATATATCGGCAGGTTATCGCGAGTGACTGTAAAAGCCAGATGTGCATTCAGTCACTTCCAAACGATGCTTAATGAAGTCGAATCCATGGTGCATCCGTCTGGGATTGATCAGCGCCAAGAGCTTTATCCTTTTATCCTTTATGTTTAAAGCACGTGTCAACGAAGTGTGGTTAGGAGTATTTTGATGTTGGCGGTGTAGAAAATAACCGTCTGGATGTCACTACGAACTCTTGCATTGTGTTGCCAGTATCGTTGACGACTTCGTAAGGCTGATGGGCGCGGTAACGTAGTGATCGGAGATACCCTGCAATACACAAGGGATCGATTTCCGTGTACCAAATTCACCACGTCTCTCTTTGGTCGGCAAATTGGAACCAGACCTGTAAGCGAGGATAGCGGCACTGGCTCGATACACCGGTAGGCCACCGCAAGTCATTGTAAATCCAGATATGAATCCAATTACCTCCAACGATGCTTAGTCAAGTCGAATGCATGGCGGGTCCCTAAGGGACTGATCAACTCCGAAGAGTTTATCCTTTATTTGTCCTTATTAACGTTTCGACGTCTACCTTTCCCTCATAGCCGATGATCCGATTGGATGCCCACCATCGTTCATCTTCTCGTTTTGGTGTATTCGTCGTCGCATAGACCTTGGTCTTCTTTAGTGGAGCATCCGTCGAATGAGGCATACTCACCCGGCGATGTTCTTATATATAGGGTTGTTGTTACTGCTAGTCGTAATATTCCTGTGATAATGCCTTGTCTTTTCAGGACAATCAATCCTTCAGAAGTTGGTATCCTTACTAGCTAGTTCACAGCGTAACAATGTCATTGTAAACAGGCTTTCATTTACCATCGGGAAAAAAGATCAGTGTGCCTTGTTTCCCTGATAAGCCAATATGAAGTTGTTACCAATATTCATTCGCTTAACGTTTCTAAGTCTTCGTGTTCTTCAGAGTCGACAAAAATCATTGTCTACCACCAGCCGTCCACTTTCATACAACTTGCAACTCGTAACTATACAAAAATACTTTGGTTGCTGCTTATACTGTAGCTATGATTCCATCGCAGTCGATTTCATTAACTATCACTAAGATCGAGTGCGGTGTGCACCATTTTACTTGTGGAACAAGTGAATTGAAATAAAGTATAAAACGTTCGGCGTTGGTCAATCCCAGGAATGTCCCAAGCATCCGGCTAGAGATGATTGATTGCAGGTCTGGCTTATAAAATGGAAAGTGCTA
Source organism: Angiostrongylus vasorum (assembly GCA_018806985.1). Lineage (NCBI taxonomy): Eukaryota > Metazoa > Nematoda > Chromadorea > Rhabditida > Metastrongylidae > Angiostrongylus > Angiostrongylus vasorum. The sequence continues at coordinate 1,533,111 of JADANN010000365.1, forward strand.
ACACAACGTATTAAATCAGTACTGGTAGCCATCCAGACAAGCCTGGTATCATTTCCTGAGCCCCGGAAGAATAGAAGGCTTGGTGAGCCTGGGACGCGTGATCAAACCTTCGAACACATGTGGATGGCAGTACGCCTTTGCGCCTAACGTAACCAGTCGACGGTTTGATCTCCTTCATTAGGGAGTGAGTTGTAATATATAATAAAAGTCACAAACTTTTTTCAACTTTACGCTTTACGGCCACTTTGTTATTTTGTTTTAACTACAAATAATGAACAAATAGTTTGATGAACGAGTATTAGAAGCGGCCATGTTCTCTTCAAACATGCCGAAAAATGTGACATACATTTGCGGCGATACATGTTTAAAAAATTCACTTCGAAAAGTAACTTGCGCGTTGTCGATGTCAGTATATGGCCAGGAATAATGGAGCAAAGAGGTAGTGTACAAAACGACTTTGTCTTTATCACCTGAACAGAAAGTGTTACCGACACAGAATTGAAGAAAACTGTAGGTCCTTGAAATAAGGTTAATACTTGTACTAAGCGCGCTTTTGCTTGTTTATATTATTTTTTATAGCTTAGACATAGAGTCGCTTAATTGGGAGCAAAAGAAATTGCGTGAAGAACGAGGTAAATTAATGCACGAGAATGCCTCTCCAACTGTAAGTTGTCTGATTATGAGTTGTGGCTGTTTTGGGCGCCACTGTGCCTTTTCACAAGACTTTTTTCACAAAAAGAATGCCTACGGTTTTCAGGCTACAAGATGCTTACTCTAAATCAATATGAACTCACTGCTTTGTTAAAGCGTTTATGCTCGCGCATCAAAGACTGAGAAGTTGATAGATTCTGCCAATGAGGATTCAGAACGCCTTAAATGGCAGTTATCCTTGATCAAGGAAAAAGTCAGCAAATAAATGCTGCGGAATGTTTATGAGTTTTCCAAAGGATTTTTGCATTTAGTTGCAGGATCGATAAACGGGAAGAATAAAAGTGGTGGAACAGAGATTTCCTCAGCTATGCTCGGTCTCTAATTTATAGATGTCTGTCTGAAGAGCACATGATTTCTTCACCTTTCCTTATGTTTGTATCTTATTGCTCTTTACTTCCAGTATTCCTGTACGTTACAGTTCTCTCATTATTCCACCAATATTTGTCGAATATTACAATTATCATTGCTACCCAGATTTGATTTTGGAGACCGTAAATAAACCAACAATTTTCCACCGCGTAGAACTCTCGAGGCATTCTAATTAAACCCAAGAATCCATAAAACGAACCGTAGAAATGAATAGCTGGTTATCACACATGATATCACACAGTATTTAAAACCGAGATTTTAATGTAAGAGAGGCAAATTACCCATCCCATCCATCTGAACTCTGTGCGGTTGTTCTCCGCATGAAACATTTCACCTTTCTAGGCTCTGGAAAAGACGAACTCGGCTAAAACAGTGAGCTTTTTTCGTCAATGAAGAATGGAGTAACAATCTCATGTTTGCTCATCGAGAATACAATGAATTGCTTTCCCTACTTTTTTCTTCGGCTTACGTCTAGGTTTTTAAAGTACACACACCTCATGGAACTACAGAACAGAGTACTACAGCAAGTTGCAGATTGAATAATTTGTGTTTTACCCAATGAGAGTTTAGCATTCGGTAACATCAGCATACGCTTAAGCTGAAGATTAAGAATTAACGTCTTCCGAATGACCCAATGTTATTAAAATCTGTTAAAAAAAATCGACTGTCCAGCACTCGACCAGGTGTAATTCTTCCAAAAACACGTGATACATTCGACTGCGATAAGTTAACATGACCCGCACTAATTAGTAGATAGTTCGAAAAGGAACCGTGATCAATCAAGATAACCCAGCACTCGACAACGACCACCGTTCACAACTGGCAATGCTATCTCATGTGAATTAGCAGTAGCCCTTGGTTGCAGTCACTGTTTATCAAATAAGCAACCTTAGCTACTTTGTTCTATCAGTTTAGCAACAATTTCTCTTTTCTGTTAAGACAAGTTGCCGAATTTCCTGCTGGATAGCCAATTTTGAATGCCATTTTTTGCACCTATATTTTCTTTTATCATAATGGAAAGGCTTCCAGGACAAATAAATGGAATAAAGAACCATTTTCTGTTGTATCACGTTCCTCGTGAGGATCACACACATGAACGACATTAACTCCCTATCGGGCTCATTTTTATTGGCAAAAATGACGGAGGACGCGTGTGATGCAGTGGTTAGTGGTGTGCAACACACACACACACACACACACACACACACACACACACACACACACACACACACACACACACACACACACACACACACACACACACACACACACACACACACACACACACACACACACACACACACACACACACGCACACACACACACACACACACACACACACACACACACCCATTGGTTCGATCACGGATCCGGCTTCATCAAACCTTCCATCTGTCAGTGGCAAAAAAAATTAACGCCATACTTATCCGGATGATAACGGTACTTACGTGATACAAGGGTAGGTCACTGCAAATCATTGTATAGCCAAATATGCTTTCAATCATCACCAAAAACGACTAATGAAGTCGAATGTATGGTGAACCCCCACCGGATTCGCCCGCGCTGAGAGCTTGATTATTTTTATCCTTTATTAAAGACGAAATTCAATACGGCATCATCAATTCTAAAAGAATTCTGTGTAACTATAAAGAAACACTGTGTATTTATTAAATGCTCATACAATTATATGTGCGTGGGACTAATGCTCTGCTAATTGCTTAGCCTACATGGCTCAGGCGGTGTGTTCTGGTAGTGTTTTCATACAGCAAATAACCATGAAACCCTTTTTGTGTTTAATGTACTCATGTGATTGATGTGATAGAATCGGCTACGTGAATCTGTTGCGCTGGTTTGACTCAACTTATGCTGGTGTGTATGATTCTTGCAGATTGCATTTTGATTCGTGCACAATATTGAAATCAGATGATTAGAAAGCATATTCGAAGCCTTTTGATTCTTCTCTAGAATATACGCTTCATTTCCACTCCGTTAGACACCAGCGAGCTCTCGGTTGAAAGCCTTTCTTCATGAACAGTAGGGGTATAAGGACGAAACAAAAATTATGCTGCGCTTCGCGTCATTCAAATAAGTGGAGTTTACCGAGATGCAATGACGCTTATCAGCTGCAGCCAAAGACTTTAATTCGCTATCGTTTCCGTCATTCGATAGTTAATTCGATGAGTTTGCAGATGATTCTTAATGCAGATAATGTGCAATAGCAGGGGAAGAAAAGAGTGGAGCGTAGAGTATTACAGATGCAGGCTTATTCATAACGGCGGAATGTGCCCCACGTACGTCACCGCGTTCAAAGCGGACCGCTCCAAAAAAATGAGTGAAAACTGTTGTGTGGTCCGGAATGCTCATGAAGAATAGTCGTCCAGATATCCAGGTATCTAAGTAAGTATGTTGAATTTGACAGCAAGAAAATAAAGATGATTAACCAACATCATCCTAAGAGTTGTAAATAGTAGCTTTCGTTAACGGAATCCATATATAATTTTGGAACAAAAAAGTAAAAAAGAGAGCGCCAAGCAGTTTTTTTGAATCTGGAATTTCAGAAAAGCTCTTGAATAAGGAACATATGCTGTTTTTTCGATAGCCCCCTGATAAGTTATCGACACTAATGTATAGTAGGTTAAGAGCTTGAAAAACTCATAGAGGAAGTCTTAACTTACGGATGCAAATAGTTTATTAAAATGCTCTTCCAGTTTGGAGTCTTGTTAATATTCAAGTGCAAAAAAACAGAAGTGAAATATGAATTTCTCACATGTGCATTATCCTGGGAGCTGCAAACTTCAACGATACACGAAACGAGGAAACACCGGCCTTTGGCCGGCAGGAATACCACTTGTTCAGTTGCTTTGGCATTTCGTGATACGAGGCTCGACAATGAGCGGCGAAAGAGATGACTCGTATGATCTATGAGCACAACATTTCTTCATAATAGAATAAACAAAGTCATACGTTTTGAATACTTATACTATAAAATATGATAAAACGTAAAGCTCTCGGCGTTAGATCAATCCCTGAGGGAGGCGCCTTGCATTCGACTTCATTAAGCATCGTTTGGAAGTGACTGAATGCACATCTGACCTTTACAGTCACTCGCAATAACCTGCCGATGTATCGAACCAGTGCTGTTATTCAAAAAAATAAAATTAAAATTTAAAATCTCGGTTTTAAATACTGTGTGATATCATGTGTGATAACCAGCTATTCATTTCTACGGTTCGTTTTATGGATTCTTGGGGTTTTAATTAGAATGCCTCGAGAGTTCTACGCGGTGGAAAATTGTTGGTTTATTTACGGTCTCCAAAATCAAATCTGGGTAGCAATGATAATTGTAATATTCGACAAATATTGGTGGAATAATGAGAGAACTGTAACGTACAGGAATACTGGAAGTAAAGAGCAATAAGATACAAACATAAGGAAAGGTGAAGAAATCATGTGCTCTTCAGACAGACATCTATAAATTAGAGACCGAGCATAGCTGAGGAAATCTCTGTTCCACCACTTTTATTCTTCCCGTTTATCGATCCTGCAACTAAATGCAAAATCCTTTGGAAAACTCATAAACATTCCGCAGCATTTATTTGCTGACTTTTTCCTTGATCAAGGATAACTGCCATTTAAGGCGTTCTGAATCCTCATTGGCAGAATCTATCAACTTCTCAGTCTTTGATGCGCGAGCATAAACGCTTTAACAAAGCAGTGAGTTCATATTGATTTAGAGTAAGCATCTTGTAGCCTGAAAACCGTAGGCATTCTTTTGTGAAAAAAGTCTTGTGAAAAGGCACAGTGGCGCCCAAAACAGCCACAACTCATAATCAGACAACTTACAGTTGGAGAGGCATTCTCGTGCATTAATTTACCTCGTTCTTCACGCAATTTCTTTTGCTCCCAATTAAGCGACTCTATGTCTAAGCTATAAAAAAATAATATAAACAAGCAAAAAGCGCGCTTAGTACAAGTATTAACCTTATTTCAAGGACCTACAGTTTTCTTCAATTCTGTGTCGGTAACACTTTCTGTTCAGGTGATAAAGACAAAGTCGTTTTGTACACTACCTCTTTGCTCCATTATTCCTGGCCATATACTGACATCGACAACGCGCAAGTTACTTTTCGAAGTGAATTTTTAAACATGTATCGCCGCAAATGTATGTCACATTTTTCGGCATGTTTGAAGAGAACATGGCCGCTTCTAATACTCGTTCATCAAACTATTTGTTCATTATTTGTAGTTAAAACAAAATAACAAAGTGGCCGTAAAGCGTAAAGTTGAAAAAAGTTTGTGACTTTTATTATATATTACAACTCACTCCCTAATGAAGGAGATCAAACCGTCGACTGGTTACGTTAGGCGCAAAGGCGTACTGCCATCCACATGTGTTCGAAGGTTTGATCACGCGTCCCAGGCTCACCAAGCCTTCTATTCTTCCGGGGGCTCAGGAAATGATACCAGGCTTGTCTGGATGGCTACCAGTACTGATTTAATACGTTGTGTTAGCACTTTCCATTTTATAAGCCAGACCTGCAATCAATCATCTCTAGCCGGATGCTTGGGACATTCCTGGGATTGACCAACGCCGAACGTTTTATACTTTATTTCAATTCACTTGTTCCACAAGTAAAATGGTGCACACCGCACTCGATCTTAGTGATAGTTAATGAAATCGACTGCGATGGAATCATAGCTACAGTATAAGCAGCAACCAAAGTATTTTGTATAGTTACGAGTTGCAAGTTGTATGAAAGTGGACGGCTGGTGGTAGACAATGATTTTTTGTCGACTCTGAAGAACACGAAGACTTAGAAACGTTAAGCGAATGAATATTGGTAACAACTTCATATTGGCTTATCAGGGAAACAAGGCACACTGATCTTTTTTCCCGATGGTAAATGAAAGCCTGTTTACAATGACATTGTTACGCTGTGAACTAGCTAGTAAGGATACCAACTTCTGAAGGATTGATTGTCCTGAAAAGACAAGGCATTATCACAGGAATATTACGACTAGCAGTAACAACAACCCTATATATAAGAACATCGCCGGGTGAGTATGCCTCATTCGACGGATGCTCCACTAAAGAAGACCAAGGTCTATGCGACGACGAATACACCAAAACGAGAAGATGAACGATGGTGGGCATCCAATCGGATCATCGGCTATGAGGGAAAGGTAGACGTCGAAACGTTAATAAGGACAAATAAAGGATAAACTCTTCGGAGTTGATCAGTCCCTTAGGGACCCGCCATGCATTCGACTTGACTAAGCATCGTTGGAGGTAATTGGATTCATATCTGGATTTACAATGACTTGCGGTGGCCTACCGGTGTATCGAGCCAGTGCCGCTATCCTCGCTTACAGGTCTGGTTCCAATTTGCCGACCAAAGAGAGACGTGGTGAATTTGGTACACGGAAATCGATCCCTTGTGTATTGCAGGGTATCTCCGATCACTACGTTACCGCGCCCATCAGCCTTACGAAGTCGTCAACGATACTGGCAACACAATGCAAGAGTTCGTAGTGACATCCAGACGGTTATTTTCTACACCGCCAACATCAAAATACTCCTAACCACACTTCGTTGACACGTGCTTTAAACATAAAGGATAAAAGGATAAAGCTCTTGGCGCTGATCAATCCCAGACGGATGCACCATGGATTCGACTTCATTAAGCATCGTTTGGAAGTGACTGAATGCACATCTGGCTTTTACAGTCACTCGCGATAACCTGCCGATATATCGAGCCAGTGCTGTTATTCTTCCAGGCTGGTCTACTATCAATTTGCCGACCCAAGAAGGACGGAAGGCTTGGTGAACCATGGGCACTGGGATTGATCCCATGTGTGCATTGCAGGGCGCCTTTGACCACTGCGTCAACTGAGGAACACCCGCTTCGATGTGAGACAAAGACGCCATATCGAGAAGGGAAACAAGTGGAGCATCGACAAGGATCGTCGGTTCTCATGAAGACGAAGACGTCAGAATGCTAGCCGAATAAACACCTCAATTGACCTCGTGTAACCTCAAAACTGTAAACACATGTTGATTATTATAGTACCGAGGTTAAATGACGGTCGGTTTCAAAATTGTTGTTTTGCTATTCTCTATGTGCTAACTAACAAAATACAATCTGCTGTAATATGGATCATGCGTTGATAAACGAATTATTATCAGCGGATAATCATATCAACAACAACAGCCCTGTATAAAAGAGCGTCCCTACGTGAGTATGGATCATTCGAAATGCTCAACTGAGGTAGATCTGGTTTGATGCGAGACGAAGCCGCCCCATCAAGAAGAGCAACAACTGTGGACCATCGACAAGGGCCATCGATTTTGCTGAAGACGAAGACGTCGAAACGTTAGACGAATAAACACCTCTATCTACCTCGTCTAAGCTTAGCAATATAAACACAAGTCATATGTAGTTGGTGTAAAGACTTGGAAATTCTAACCATTTCCTTAGATTTCCATTTTGACCTCATCAAAGGAACTTATGGTAAGATGAAAGACAGTAGACACTCAAGGAGAAAATTTCGTATAGCGGTGGGAATTTTTGAGTGCCGAATTACAATCTCAATGGGATTGCTATTTCAGCAAACAGGGTCACCCAAGTTCTAAGTAAGCGAGCTACACGACTATGCGGAATCTTGGCTAGCTTACGTTACAGCAAAACTAAGGAAGTATTAAGTTTACATAGTTTCGGCATCAACCGGATTGAGACCTTATTTTACAAGGTATGCCTACCAACGTATCGAGCCAGTGCTAGAACCCTCGCAAAAAAAGTGTGGTACCAATTTGCCCACCCTGGAACAATTGAAGGCTTGGTGAGCCAGTGGTGCGGGAGTCGATCCAACGTGTGTATTGTAGGGCGCCTAAGACCACTGCCCCACGCGCATCAAAACGTTAGCCGAGTAAATATTGGCAACAACCTTGCGTTAGCTTATCAATGAAACAAGTTACGATGATTTAAAGTCTTATGCATAGATTTCGATTAAGGGCGAGTGGTATGCAGTGGTTAGAGGCGCTGTGCAATACACATAGGATCAATCTCGAGTCCCAGGCTCACTAAGCCTTCCATATCCTTACGAGATCAGAATATTGGTACAAGACCTTTCTAGGAGGACACCAGTACTGAGTTGCTAAATTTATGAGCTACCACGAGTAATAGTATAGGTTAGATAGGTACCGAATGACCTCTAATGGTGTCTAGTGAGGACGAGTGAATGGAGAATTCCTAAAGAGATTGACCAACGCCACGCCGAGAACCTAATTTTTTTAGCCTTTATGTACAGATAATTGATTCTACGTAAGAATCCTAAATTGTGTCTCTGTCTATGTGTGTGTGTGTGTGTGTGTGTGTGTGTGTGTGTGTGTGTGTGTGTATGTGTGTATGTGTGTGTGTGTGTGTGTGTGTGTGTGTGTGTGTGTGTGTGTGTGTGTGTGTGTGTGTGTGTGTGTGTGTGTGTGTATTGTAAATTGTCTGTTATGAAACAAATGTTTTTGACCACATGAATAAACCACCATGAAAGTCTGTAATAATATGAATTGATAACTGTTTGTAAGGACAAAACTTGGTGAAACACTGTGAACTTTGAACCACATTGGAGAGGTGTCCTCAATGACTCATAATTTTATCACAGCGAAACAGTATCCCTTAGTACCGAACTACAATTTTTAAACTGCAGCGGAAGACACACTATTGCACATTCTTCACTGGCAACAATCTCTGGTGTCGCATCTACCCTTCACTAGTGACATCGCCTTGTCAACGAAACAAAACCATTGGAAAAAAAAGCTATCTAGAAATCGCTAATATGTGGGGAACTTCCTTTAATGACAGGCAGTTGGTAAAACAATTGTGTTCGATAATCTACTGATCTATTACAGAGAAGTCATTACAAACAGAATGGCTTTTTCACACCTAAATAAACCGCCGGAAAGAAAATGAGCACGTCCGGAGTCATAACGGTCGCAGCATTCCTCAAAGTATGGTTCCGCGTAAAGTCAGATCGTTTTGCATTTGTTACCCTCGAACTTTATTCATTTTCCTACAAATGTGAAAAGTAGTGAACGACTGACGAATAAACTCGTATGACAAACAGTTTCTTCTAAAACACTAAATGTGGCGAAAAGCTTTCCTGGTCCGGTCACTGGAACCTTGAGATCTGTGGCGCCGGACATCAGAGGTACGGGTATAACGAACACTTTTGAGCCGGTCCCCGTGCGTAGTAAAAATAATGCTCCTCTTTCGTGAAGGGTCAACAACGTAATCATAATATTTATCCACGATATTAGAATAGAAATATTGAAAACGGTAAACGCAATTAATGGATAACATAACGTCTTTCCTTACAATGTTGGATGCAAATATAGGTATTTCCATAGAGCTGTCTTAAAGACAACAACGCCATGCTATTGGCCGCCGTAGTTCTGTTGCTGTGTCCGTTTGACAAACCTGGAAACTGCCAGTCGCCGTTACAATGTTAGAAACAATGTCAGCGTTCTCATCATCCCACCTGATGCTGGGTTCTAATCTTGACCACTTTTTTTGAAAACCGAAGAGTGGATAGGAACGACCACCAGCGAATTCTTCATTGCGATTGAAGGTGTCTAACGCCTGCTCCGTTGAAAATGGGAACAGTACTGAAAGGTTAACGCAAACAGTTACCACCTTTAATGTAACAGCTGGTGTTTGTTACAAAATTGCTGCGAATGATTTCTACTTGTACAAAATCAGAATGTGAAGATGTTTGCAGAAAAAGGAACGGATAGTCGTAATACGAACCAAAAAGGATAACATAGACGAGTGCACCCATTAACAGCTTCATTTTGTGACCTGCAAATGCGGACTATATTATACTACGGATAGTGTCATGGTGAATTAACAAATGAAATGCCGTTGACATCTGTAGAAAATCGGCTAAATGTGATCGAGAACGTGAAAATAAATCTCAAGATGTACAACAAATGAATTACTTGACATGGAAGGCTCATATTATGTCCATTTCATCGAGCCGAACACATTTAATCCTTCACCAAATCGAACTGCTTGTTTGGCGGCTTTTCATGCAAAACGAGAGGCAGCGCTGAATGGTCATCTTTGGAACACTGTGAAACTCACTTCTCACTGATAATTGGGTTTTGAATATTATTTGGAAATGATGGGCGCTCCAAATGCGGAAAAACTGTTGACGATCTTTTGAACCCATTTATAAATCATTTTCAACAGCATCTTTTCATAGAGTTGAAGAAGAAAGAGACGACTACCTAGGAAAGCGGCAGTAAAGGGCGTAAATGAGGCCTGCCTTCATTAAAAATAAACCAAACAGGGCGAGAAGTGAAGAACTCTGACGAAACGAATATTCAATTAAGCGGCATGGGATGACGTAAGGTAAATACGATAAATGCTTAAGGGCGACTGAAACGAAAAAATGTAATTGATCATTCTTACCAATCTGTTGCAGTACTTTTCCGGGTTAAACATGAGCAATCGTTCCACACACCTTTAAAAATCGCATTTAAACGCCTTCAAGTAGAAATTCTATCCGACGCGAATTTTTTTAAAGAGAAATCATTGTTGGAACTGCAATGCTGAAAAGGTCGTTTGTATAAGTGAATATTTTTTAAAACGCTTGAAAAAAAACTCTTTTGGGAGAGCGTTAACGCTTACGAAAGCAACATCCATATATATATATATATATATATATATATATATATATATATATATATATATATGTATATGTATTCAGGCATTCGCAATCCCGTAGACATTCTTCTTCATTTAGTCGTCAACCTGTCGTCGACTGTCCTCATTGGGCTATTGGCCCATCTATGCTTTAACGTTAATCTGTATTTTATTAATTTCAAAAATGGGTAACCTTTCGAAGACCCAAATTTCAGAGCACGACGGTTGTTTTGAGGCCGCTTGTATTTCAGCTAACGTCGTTCCAGCATTCTGTGCACACAACGCAGAAATGTTGTCGTGGTTCACGTGTAAATCCACGCTCTGTTGCACAATAGAGCGCTAGAGGGGTTGTCAAGTGGAAAAAGTTTAGTTCATAAATTACATGATGGTTCCTCGGTGGGTTATTTGAATATCAACATGCTACCTTCTTTATTATGCATAATCTGGTTATCCATCATGATGTTCTTCATGATCACAGGACGCTCATAACACACGTACAATATAAGCGACAAAAGCGTAAATAGTTTGTGATTTTCAGATCTCAAAGTCTGCTCTTATTTTATCTGTTCCTAAAGTTACGATCCTTTTCATGTTCTTCATGGAGAAGATTCTTGCTCATTTTTCTCAAACGGGATTTTGGGACAGGTTGGAGAAGGGACGATGGAAAAGATTGGTATAGAACTTTTCAGTTATCAACTCCATGTCATGACAGGAGGTCGTAGCAATCCCTTCTCTGCTCTTAAAATCTGATATCAGAACACATTCGGTTAGGTACGGACGGCGTTATTCTGCACCTATTCTTTTTTGAGATGCTATCAAAAGGTCTTCCGACGCGTGCTGGTGTAGGATCTGCTGCTGCGACATTATACAAACAATATTCTTCTATCAAACTTGTGTAGTTCGTTCCAATAATAGCTCCCTTTTTGTTCCCTCCTGTAATGACTGCTAAGCTGTAATCGAAGTGCAGTTTAAAATTCCAGTTTGAGAAATTGAAACACACAAAGTAGAATTTTCAAGTCGTCCGAAAAGGAGCTCGTAGCTTTGAGACTAAGTTGATTTTTCTTTTCTTTCAAGGTCTTGCTCAATCTGCCAGTTTGTTCGCAATCAATGACATTTTTTTTCCAGCAATGGACAACGGACTCTTTCCCAGCTTACGACTCTTTCGACGATTTCATTCAATCTTTGCACGAAAAAAGGCGATGATCGGATCCAGTGCAAACTGTTGGAATTATCACGGTGCTTTCTCCTGTTTTCATTCTACTTCCTTCCTCCTTTGTGAGGAAGAGGTTAATGTCCTTATATTTTATAAGGTTAACAGTCCTCAATTCATTCTTCTCGAAACAAACATTTCCAAGGAAATGGGCGCCCTATGCACAGCAGTCCTGCAACACGGTTTTCGGTCACGACAGGGCAGCATTTCTTTCGTCATTTTCCTTTCTTTTAGTCACCTTTGTCGCGATAACGTCAAAATTGGTGTGATGTGAAACCATTACGAGAGCGAAGAGATCGGATCCGTAGTTGAATATTACGGTTAACATGGTACAAAACAAAAAACGATCTTCATGCTGTGACCTAAGCGTGTTCGTTTAATCCGGTCCTAATGTCGTTCTGTGCAACCGGCTCTTTCCAGTTGTCGCACCCGCCGCCTTAATAAACCGTATAGCCCAACGGAATAGTGCGGCCAGTCTCTTGCATACCTGGCAGTTTGTGCTGCCTTGGATCCTGACGTAGCCTCTGGGGATTGTCTAAGGCCTTTGCCCCAGCGAGTGTCTAGCATTTGTGGACCAGAGAGTAGATCTACGTCGTCAATGATTCCCATGATTAGCTGTTCTACCGAGATCACCTATATCACCTGTAGTCCCGTTGCTCGTCGAGTGACTCGTGCGGGCGCTAGTAAATCTTCCATTTTTCCCTGTCGCGTGCAAGAGTAGTCCAGTGGGTTCTGCTCGCTGTAAGGATTCGTCGAACATCATATCTTTCTTCTAGGCTCTTCGTGAAGAACTCTGACCATTGGGTCGACGGTCTTCCTGCAGTACGTTTGACATCCCAAGGAATCCAGTCACTAACGGCTCTTGTCCATCGGTTGTCATTTCTACGCATTAAGTGTACGGGCCACCTTATCTTCGGCTATTTGGCGTACACAACGGCATCTTTGGTTTTTGATCGTTGACGCAGGTCGGAGCTTCGGATCTCATCCCTTACATGTGTGAAACGGGCTACTCCTAGCATCGTCCGTTCGACTGCACGTTCGATAACGCTGAGTGATCTTTTATCCTGCATGCGCATCAACCAGGTTTCTGACCCATACGTTAGCGCGGGAAGTACCGTTGAGCCGAAAAGGTGGGCACGGAGTCGGGTGTTCTTTGTTCTCTTCACTACTTCACTACATCGTCGATGCTCTTGAAAGCTCCCTAAGCCACTCGTTTCTTTCTGCTCAGCTCTGGAGCTAAGTTGTTCAACATGTTGATTTCCCGACCTAGACAGACGTAACTGGAGCATTCGGAGATATTGGTTCCGTTGAGCGTGAATAGGCCATACGTAACCAACCTATTCCCTCATGAATATTGTTTTTATGAGGTCTAGTCGAATACCAATCTTTTCGCAGGTTTTATCAAAGTCGGCAGCATTCGATCCGCACGGGTAATGTTTAATGTTACAAAAACGAAGCAAGGTGAGCATGGTGTAATTACCAACCACCGTTTCTCACTCCCATGTTCTCGTATTCCCCGCAAGCAGATTGGACGATAGTTTCCGAGATCGCGGAGGTCATCCTTCCTTAACAATGGCACGGTCTTGCTGGTCTTCCACTGAGTAGGAACCTTGCACTCAGATAAGTGGCTTGTGAAGGGTTAAGGCAGTGTGTTTACAAGGACCGGCGCCAGATTTTTCAGTTGTTAACAACTTATCCCGTCTGGACCTAGTGCTGTCCTATTCGTTATCGACGAAGTAATATGTCAGATTTCGGGAGAAAGAACTAGCGGAAAGACATGCCCTTTCTCCTTCATTTAACATAAGCGCAGTAGAAGGGAGGTTGCCGGAGAGATCTGAGTAGTAATTACGAATGCTTTTTCTCCATTGTTTTTCTGGAAGTTGTAACTGTTCCGTCGGAGCGTCGAAGTTCAGTCACCCTGGCCTTGTAACCGGCAACGTTTTTGGTGCGCTTTGTGAATGCTTCTCCCGGACTCGGTAACTTCGACCGTAACTTCTGCTCTTTTCTTTTTAGACCTTCTTTTATCGCTTGCCTTCATTAGTTTGCAAATTTGGACTTGAATTGGCGGTGGCATGAAGCTTTTTCGACTACACGCTGTCATATCTGTTCGAGCGTTTTTGGAGACAGAAGACTCCAAAAAACTTGTACTAAAAAACTTGTAGACTTGGTGATTTTCTAACTTTAAGATTTCATTCCACGGATCTCCCTCATATGAGGGATCTCGAGCCGGTTAGTCGCGAGGCTACGTCGCGCGTCCCAAGGTGGCGGATAGGGGGTTAATCGCGAACCAAAAGCGACCTTTGCTTTCCCGAGACGCAAGTGGATTCAGGGGGATGGGATTCCTGTTTCTGCTGCGCCGATTTGGCACATACTTTCTGTATTGCTAGGCGTACTCATGCATGCATGTGTGGGTGCATTCTCGCTTATGCGGATTGTATTATACGAGTTAATTCGGCCAAAAGAATGCAATCAAGTGATAGCGAAGTATATGGAGGGCGGTTAGGAGTCGGCTTCAACAAATAACCCCCATGCCCACTCTGGGAGAGCCTAGCAAGCTACCCGTGAGTACACCGAGCCCCCACGTTCAGAGTCCAGCAAGCTACACGTGGGTATCAAAATGCTAAACACAGAAAAAAAACAGGCCTCATTCCCCCTGACCCCCGAACGAGCTCCCGATTTCGCAGCGTGGATAGGGCGAGTGCGGAGAGGCTGCTAAAATCTCAAAGTCGATGGAAGCTGCCTGGATTACAAAGAACTATGGTGACGATCTGTACCTACAATGCAAGTACACTTGCATCCGAGACCTCGGTAGAAGATTTGCTCATGCAAGCAAGATAAGGTAAGGCGTCATCGGTCTACCCGAGACGAGACGACGCAACCCATTCAATGTCGTCTATGACACCGGAGAAAAAACTGTTCCTCGGAACATGCGACAGTAGAGGAGCCGATAGCGTCGGCCTTCTAGTCAACACGAGTTTGTCCATGAACACCGATTCATTCGAGCAGCTTACAACCCGAATCGGACGTTTACGATTAAAAAGATGTGGATCAATACCGGCTTTAAGAATCTTCGTCGTTTACGCGCCGACATCAAACTATGACGAAGAAGAAGTCGAAGCGTTTTGTATGGACGTGGAGAAGTTCTACAGAGAAAACCACACATTCATCAAGATCATCATTGGAGATTTCAACGCCAAGATTGGACCAAGATGAACGTCTGAAGAACGTAACATTGGGACCCATGGATTAGAATGGAACGAACAGGGTGAGCGGCTATCTGAGTCTATCATGACGACCAAGACCATCCATGGTAACTCGCAATTCCAGAATCTCCACCCTCAACACTGGGCGTGAGAGTCTCCCAATGGAGAGTACCATAACGAAATAGACCACATCATAGTAAATAAAAGGTTTTGCCTAACCGATGCTCCGTGCAAGATTCCATTTCTCGCGCAAAGGAGAAAAAAGTCGCTAAATTCAAAAACCGAAGTCTCAGAACCACTATAAACTGGGGCTTATTCAATTCATTAGTCGGCTGTTGGGAAGGTGCCGTTGTCGAGAACATCGACGAAGAATACGATAGGCTCATTCAACATCTTCACGTTAGCGCTATGAACGCTGAGGGTTCGAAAGTCACCAAGAGACGTCTGTCTCCAGAAACATTCGAGCTGATTCGCCAGCGTGGAATCGAACGAGCAGCAGGCAACCACGAACTAACGTCCGAAGCTGCATAACAATGCAGACAGGCGATAAAAGAAGATCTTAAAGAGAAAAGAGCAGCAGTAATGTTCGAAGCTGCAGAGGCTTGGAAAAGCATTCGCAAAACCCACCGAAGCTTCTCCAATCACAAGACCAAGATGACTGCACTCCGACGCCCAGACGGAACAGTTACAGCGTCCAGAAAGGCAATAGAGAAAATCATTCACGAATACTACTCAGATCTCTTCGATAGCCACGTCCACCTTCCGTCATATGAAATAAAGGAGGATGGATATGTTGTGCCACCAGTTCTCCCTTCCGAAATCCGACATACCACTTCGTCGGTGAAAAATCGAGCATCACCAGGTCCGCACGGGATGAGACCAGAACACCTGAACAGCCTTCCGCCAGTCCTCATAAACACATTGGCTCGGCTCTTCACATGTTACCTGTCTGAAAGCAGGGTCGCTACTCAGTAGAAGACCAACAGGACCGTGTTATTGTTCAAGAATAGTGACCTACACGGTATCGGCAACTGTCGCCAAATCTGCTTGCTGTCTGTCGCCTACAAACTCTTCACTCGAGTCATGCTAAAGGATTTATTGCGATGAACCATATCCACACGAAAACAAGACTCACTGAAGTACCGCGAGAGTACAAAAGACCGCTCTATCTCGCTTTCATCGATTTAAAGAAGGCCTTTGATTCAAGTGAGATAGAAGCAGTCATGGAAGTCCTCGATAGTCAAGGTGTCCCTACTCAGTACATAAAGATTCTTTGTGAGCTATTGCAAATTTTTACAACCAAGATATCACCATTTTACAACGATATTAACATTGACGTCAAAAGAGGAGTTAGGCAAGGCGATACCATCTCGCCAAAATTATTTACCGCCACCCTCCAAAACGTCATGCGAACATTGGAATGAGATAATATGGGAGTGAAAATCGATGTTCGGCAGTTACACCATCTTCGCTTTGCTGATGACATCGTCCTTATAACATCAAACATTAGCCAAGCGGAACGTATGCTTGCCGACTTTGAAAATGCCTATGGAAAGATTGTTCTTCGACTAAATCTCTCAAAAAACGATGTTTATGAGGAACGAATTGGTTTCGTATGCACCATTCACGCTCAATGGAACGAATATCTCCGAATGCTCCAGTTATGTCTGTCTAGGTCGGGAAATCAACATGTTGAACAGCTTAGCTCCAGAGCTGAGCAGAAAGAAACGAGTGGCTTAGGGAGCTTTCAAGAGCATCGACGATGTAGTGAAGCAGTGAAGAGAACAAAGAACTCCCGACTCCGTGCCCACCTTTTCGACTCAACGGTACTTCCCGCGCTAACGTATGGATCAGAAACTTGGTTGATGCGTAAGCAGGATGAAAGATCACTCAGCGTTATCGAACGTGCAGTCGAACGGACGATGCTAGGAGTAGCCCGTTTCACACATGCAAGGGATGAGATCCGAAGCTCTGACCTGGGTCAACGACCAAAAATCAAAGATGCCGTTCTGTTCGCCAAACAGTCGAAGATAAAGTGGGCTGGACACCTAATGCGTAGGAATGACAACCGATGGACAAGGGCCATTAGTGACTGGATTCCTCGAGATGTCAAACGTACTGCAGAAAGACCACCGACCCGATGATGGTTAGAGTTCTTCACGAAGAGCCCAGAAGGGAAGACATGATGCTCGACGAGTCCCTAGAGCGAGCAGGACCCGCTGGGCTATTCTTGCACGCAACAAGGAGAAATGGAAGATTTACTGGCGCCCGCTCGAGTCACTCAACGATCAACGGGACTACAGATGATACAGGTGAAGATTTCATTATGCCAACGTGAATGTGTTGAATGAGCCGGTCGTATTTCTTGTCGATGCTGTCAAGAACGGCAACTTCCCAATAGTCGACTGATGAATCAAATAAATCCCAGTTGATATTGATTTTTGGACTTGGTTTTTCAAATTTATTTGATTTTTCTACTTTCCACGAGGAATAAAATCTCGCACGAAGGAGGCGATGGTCTGATCCCGTGTAAAATTTTGGGACAACTGCGATGTCGGTTAGGCAAAACCTTCGATTTACTATTATACAGTCTATTTCGTAATGATACTCTCTATCGGGGAGACTTCCAGATAGACGTTGAAGATTGGGTTTCTGGAATTGCGAGTAACCATCAATGTTCTTGGTCGTCATGACAAACTCGGACAGCCGCTCACCCTGCTCATTCCATTCTAATCCGTGGGTTCCAACGTGACATGCTTCAGACCTTTTCCTCGATCCAATCTTACCGTTAACGTCTTCAATGACTATCTTGAAGAGTAGATGATCTTCCCTGTAGAACTTCTCCACGCCCATTTAGAAGGCTCCGTCTTGGTTTTCGCCTTCGTTATAGCATGATATCGGTGCTATGACAGCGAGGATTGTAAAAGCCGATTTTGATCCACATCTCTTCGATCGTAAACGTCCAATTCTGGTTGTCACTTATTTGTTTGTTCGAATTTGTTCGAATGAATCGATGTTCATTGACAAACTCGTGTAAACGAGAACGCAGACGCTGCCGACTCTTATGCCGGCGTTGAATGGGTAGCCTCGTCTCGTCTCGGCCCGGCCGATGACATTCAAGCTTATCCTTCTTAACTGCAAGATCAAGTCTTCTATCAAGGACTCAGATACAAGTGTCCGTGCCTTGTAGGTACAGATCGTCATCGTAGTTGTTTGCGATTTAGGCGGCTTAAAACGGCTCCGAGATTTTAACAGCGTCTCCGCACTCGTCCTACTCAACGCTGCCCAATCGGGATCTTTTTTCGGGGTTTGGAGAATGAGGTCCGTTTCTTTTACTGCGTTTAGCCTTTTGATACTCACGTATACGTAGCTGAACTCTGATCGTGGGGGGCTAGGTTTCGCCTAAACCACAATGTCGTCACCTTTTATTAACTGCCTACTTTTTTTTTAATGGCAGGGTATTATGTATGATATAACAACAATGGTACTAAGATATTTTCAAAACTCCGGGCCACTGGTGTAGGCGGTGGGGACCGAACAAGCTATTACTCTTTCCGGGGCCTTACGCGTTCACCACCATACGATGCGATGCCTTCGTTTCGCCTTTTTCTCAGCCGTTTTATTGACCTATAAGTGTTATTAGCAATCACCCATCAACGGGGTTGATCTGTGGAACACAACTTCTGCCGATTTGAATTTTGAACTTTATCGATACGACCGTCAATGTTTTTGCTAAATAATAAATCCATCTATGTCGCAACGACAAAAATTCTACGTTTTTTTTCGACTTCGCAAGAGATTTTCTTTCTCGAGGCTCCTCTTTAGAAAACCTAATCGCTGAGCAGTGGGCCCGTGGAACAGAACACAGATGGTCTCACTCATAGTTCGGGTTGTTCTTCGCGGCTGAAGCGCTCGCGTTGAAAACATAAGCTTCCTATCCAACGCCAAACAAATTTCAATTCCAAACAAGTCTGTACTTGAAAAAACAATTGGCAAAAAACCTTATATCTCCAGATTATAGTAAGAATAGAGCGAAGTGGATGGTAAAAAATATGATGCTTAAAGTTGCATGGATAAGCGTTATATCACAGTTTTCGAAGATCTCCGTGTTTCAGTAGCCGCACGTTTGCCTCTTTAATGTCGTTGATAACAACATGGTGTTGCCTTCTGTAATAATACTTGGATACTTGGATGGTCCATCTTAACGAGTTGTGCGGACCCCCAGCACATTTGCCATGCGTTTCGTTCCCTCGAAATCGTCGTCGATGGTGGTGGTTTTATACGAGCATGGTGGCGCGTTTCTGTAATGACATAGTTATTTACACAAGATAGACAACAAAACGAAGCAAAACTTACGAGTTGGCTATCTAAACATTGTGTACTCTCTTGGCGCAGCGACAAGCAACAACTGGTGGCACTGGAACTGACACCGATGCACTGACAATTTCGCGCAAGCGACAGTGATCGTGGATCAACCCTTCGATAACGTCTACCTGGGAACTGTCTGCGACAAGCGAGAACATGAGTGTTTTGCAGTTACCTATAAGAATACACCATCATCATGCGCATCAAAACGGAAAAGCATAACAACTGAGAAACCGCTTTATAATTCACCTGATCGGCAGAGTGAGCGTTGATACAAAATTCCTTCATGACCAGAGAGGCAATCTTCTTGTTCAGAACTGTCCCAGCAGGTATTTTCCGTCCAGCTGCTCAACGTTTCCGCCGTATTCGTCTTCATCTGAGCCGATGATCCACAACCGTTCTCCTTCTCGATGTGGCGACTTCGCTGTCGCAACGAGGCGCGTAAGTGGAACACCGCACCAATAATGCACACTCACCTGACAGTGCTCTTTTATACAGGGCGGTTGTTGTTGATGCGACTACCAGTTGATAATAGTTTCAACGAAGCTGAGATATTTGCAAAACTCTGGACCGTAGGTGCCTATGGTGGGGGAACGAACGCGTTATTGTCCTTTCCTGGGAGAAACGTGTTCACCACCACACCATGCGGGTCCTTCGTTTGTCCTGTCTCTCAGCTAGTTCTATCGATCTTTTTGCCATTAGTAATCACCCGTCAACGGGATTGATCTGGGGGGCCCAAATCGGCATTGGACCCAGTTAAGCTGAGGCTATACTTATAATCACAATTTAACCTTTTTTATTTACTGCCTACTGTTTTTAATGGCAGGGTATATTGCGAAATATAACTTCAACGAAGCTGAGATATTTGCAAAACTCTGGACCGCAGGTGATTTAGGCTCCTCAGATCAGTCCCGTTGACGGGTGATTGCTGATAGCAAAAAGATCGATAGAACTAGCTGAGAGACAGGCGAAACGAAGGACCCGCATGGTGTGGTGGTGAACGCGTTACTCCCCGGAAAGAACAATTGCGCGTTCGTTCCCCACCATAGGCACCTGCGGTGCAGAGTTTTGCAAATATCTCAGCTTCGTTGAAGTTATATTTCGCAAAAATACCCTGCCATTAAAAAGAGTAGGCGGTAAATAAAAAAGGTTAAAATGATAATAGTTTGTTTTCTAACTCGTTGATACGACTATCAGTTGACAACTGTTTGTTTTCCAACGAATAAACCATCCTGCAGCAGTTGTATTATTGTTATGTCAGACAGCACATAGCGAATAGCAAAGCAATTTTCAAAACATTCATCATTTAACATATTTCTATACCAACCGTGTGCAAGCTCAACAATTTAAAAAACATGCTTGCTGTTTTCCTACCAAGGATAGGTGACGGTCGGTTGAAAAAGAAAAAATGAGCTTAAAATTTGCAACCATATACGGCTATGTCGAAAAAACGTTCAAACCGTTTCATATATGCGTTCCTTATTGTCATTTGACACTGCTGAACCTGTGGCACTTTGTTCATTTCTAGGCGAAATTGAAGAAAACCCGATGTAGATAGCATGCATGTATGTATCAGATATCTTAAATTACAAAACTTCAGGCTAATCTTAGGATGATAGCACCAAATTCATCCTTACCGTGCTGTACAGTCTTCCGAAATACCGGAAAAGTAGATGATGATGGTAATAGAGGTTACCATTCGGTGCTTTTGATAACATTGCTGAGACTTCTCTCAATTTCGAACCCATCATTAGCCATTCTATCTGTTACATAGGAATTGCAAATTAGAAGTAACACGCATCACTTAGGCGAGGTTTAACATAGACGTAGTCGCCTGCGAACTGTTGAGTGTTGACAATACAGTTTACTCCTAACCAAAGACTGAGGGCATCCAAGCAGTGCATCTTAGAAGAGCAGAGCCACACCAGATAACAGGTCATTCACGAAAGAAACCTTGAAGGTGGCTCCACGTTCACTCTGCACGTTCGACAACGCGGGCGGATTGGAAATTTCAAATCCAATGAAAACAAAGCTGCAGTCGGCCAGCCAGTTCCTATACCTGAAAGGAATAAACTCGTCACCTAAGCCGCGAAATGTAGCATGTTTCAAAAACAGTCTTACTTATGGTTATAATCAATTATTACTGCTCACTCTTTCTTTAAATGGCAGAGTATGTTGCGAAATATAATTTCAATGATGCTGAGATGTTCGCAAAACTTCGGACCGCAGGTGTCTGCGGTGCTGAACGAACGCGCTATTACCCTTTTCCGGAGGCTAACACGCTCACCACCACACCATGAGGACCCTTCCTTTCGCCTGTCTCTAAGCTAATTCTATCGATCAGTGCCATTCAGTAATCACTTGTCATGGGAATTGACCTGGGGAGCACAAATCGACAATGAACCCAGTTAAGCTCTGGCTGTAGCTATAATCACAAATGGAGTCCGTCGAAGTCTAACTTGTAGTTAGAAGCCAAATCCAGGACGCCATTATAATTTATTCCACCAAGTATCCGATTCATCCAATATGCCACCCTTTCAAATATAATTCTTGAAGCTAATAAAAGCCGACCACTGATCTGGCTCATTTGAGGGATCTCGCGATGGTTAGTCGCGAGGATACGTGGCGGATCCTCAGGTGGTGGATGGAAGGTTAATCGCGGACTAAAAGTATCTTTGCTTCCCTGAGATGTAGATGGATCCAAGAGATCGACTCCCCGTTTCTGCTGCTTGGAATTGGTACATAATTTCTGTATTTACGAGATGCTTTCATGCATGCGTGTGTTGATGCGTCCTCGTTTGTGCGTGTTGTATTCTACAAGCCAAAAGCCCGCAATAGAGTGACAGGAAACTATATGGGAGGTATGTGGGTGGAAGGCGGATAAGAGTCGTCTTAAGCAAATAAGCTCCAAGTTCACTCTGGGAGGGAATGGCAAGCTACGAGTGAGTATACCTAGCCCCTACTATCAGAGTTCAGCAGGGTATACCTTGGCATCAAAAAGCTAAGCACAGTAAAACAAACGACCCTCGTTCTCCTGACCCCGAAAGAAAAGCGAATTCGGCAGTGTTGGGTAGGACGAATACGGCGAGGGGGCTAAAATCTTAGGGCTGTTCTAAGCTGACTAAATCGCAAAGAACTAATGTGACATTCTGTACTTATAATGCACGCACTTGCATCCGAGTCCTCGATAGAAGAGTCGGTCCTGCAAGCAAGAAGGTTAAAGTACGACGTTATCGGCCTGGCCGAGACGAGATGGCACCACCCATTCAACGCCGTCCATGACACCGGGGAAAAACTAATCATCGGATCATACAACAGTAGAAGAGGAGTCGGTGGCGTCGGCGTTCTCGTGAACACGAGTTTATTCGTGAAGATCGATTCGCTCGAACAACTGACAACCAGAATCAGACGTTTATGACTGACGAGATGTGGATCGATACCGCCTAAGAATCCTCCCTTTTCGAGCACCGATATCACGCCAAGACGAACGCGAAGACGAAGACGAAACCTTCTACCTGTGCTTAGAGATGTTCTACAGGAAAGATCACCCACTCTTCAAGATAGTCATTGCAAAGATTAACGCTAAGATTGGATCCAGAAAAAATGTCTGAAGAATGTCACGTTGGTACCCAGGGATTAGGATTGAACGGGCAGGGTGTGCTGCTCTCCGACCTGATCGTGATGACCAAGCGCATTTGCATTTATGGTTGCTCGCAGTTCTGGAAACGCCACCTTCAACGCTTTCTTTGGAAGTCTCCCAGTGAAGGTACCATAACAGAGAAATAGATCATATAATAATAAACCGAAGGTTTGCCTAACCAATATTGCAGTTGTCCCAAAATACTACACGGGATCAGACCACCGTCTCTTTCGTGCAAGATTTTATTCCCCGTGAAAATTTGAAAAATCCAATAAATTTGAAAAACCAACTCCCAAAGTCAATATCTACTGGGATTTATTCAATTAACCAGTTGGTCGTTGGAAGATATCGTTTTTGATAACATCGACGAGGAGTACGACATGCTTATTCAAGACCTTTAAAGTTCGAAAATCACCAAGAACCTTCCTCTCCAGGAGCACTCGAACAGATATGACAGCGTGTAATCGTAAAGCTTCATGCCACCGCCAGTTCAAGTCCAAATTTGCGAAATAATGAAGACAAGCGATAGAAGAAGATCTAAAAAAAGAAGAGCAGAAGTTATGATCGAAACGGCAGAGTCCGGGAGAAGCATTCATAAAGCCCACCGAAACGTTGCCGGTTACAAGGCCAAGGTAATTGCGCTCCGACTCACCGACGGAACAGTGCAGCTTCCAGAGATACAATGGAGAAAAGCATTCGCAGTTACTACTAAGATCTCTCCAGCAGCCTCCTTCTACTGCGCTTATGTTAAATAAAGAGAAATGGCATGTCTTACCACTAGTTTTCTCTTCCATTATCCAACATATTACTTCGTCGATTAAGAATAGAACAGCACTAGGTCCAGACGGGATAAGTTGTAAACATCTGAAAAACCTGGCGCCGGTCATCGTAAACACACTGCCCCAACCCTTCACAAGTCAGCTGTCTGAATGCAAAATCCCTACTCAGCGGCAAACCAGTAAACCGTGCTACTGTTTAGGAGGGACCTCCGCGATCTCGGAAACTATTGCCCAATCTGCTTGCTATCTGTCGTCTGAAAACTTTTCACTAGAATCTTCCTAAACAGGATTGACAGAACACTAGCCGAAGGAGAGCCATGTGAGCAAGAAACAGTGTTTCGAAGAGGATTCAGTACGATGGACCACGTTAACGCGATATCAAGATACATCGAAGTATCGCGAGAGTGCAGTAGACAGCTTGGTATCACCTTCATCGATGTAGAAAAAAATCATTTGACTAAGGTAAGAGAGAGACAGTTATAGAAAGCTTGGACAGCGAGAGCTTTCTTACTCGGTAAACATAGATTCTTCGTTAAGTATGTAAAAACTTCACAGTGGAAATATCATCATTTCATAATGTTGTTAGCATCGCCGTCAAAGAAGGCGTCAAGCAAAGCGATACCATCATGTCAAAATTATTCACCGGCACTCTCGAGAACGCCATGCGAACACGGAATACGAAAACATGGGAGTGAAAACCGGTAGTTGGTATTACACCATGTTCACTTTGCTTCGTTTTTACAACGCTGAGCATTAAACGTGCCGATCGAATGCTTGCCCATTTTGATAAAGTCTGAGGAAAGATTGGTTTTCGACTAGACCTCATAAAAAACGATATTCATGAGGAACAGATTGGTTATGTATGCCCCGTTCACCCTCAGAGGAATGAATATTGCCGAATGATCCAGCTATGTCTATCTAGGTCGGGATTCATTATGGCTGACGACTGAGCTCAAGAGTTGCTCAGGATAAAGCGAACCCCTTGGGGAGTTTTCAAGAGCATCGATGATGTAGTAAAGAAAACAGAGAACAACTTCGCGCACACCATCTCCGCTCCACGATTTCTCCTGCCCTAATGTGTGTATCAGAAACCTAGTAGTTACGTGAGCAGAATGAAAGACATTTATAAGTGTTCTTACGAACTGTCCTCTTCCAGATGACACGTCGTTGGTATTTGGTACAGATAATTTTATTGTCGTTGTTTTTCATTGGCCGTTTCGGCGGCTTCGCCTTCTTCAGGGCCTGGGCGTATAATGTGTAACAATCGCCCCAGAAATCAGTGAACTACACAGTGTGAATGAAGATCCAGCATATGAAAAGGCGCAAATTTCCAAAGACAGCCACTGTGCCATCGACGTTGGACCACCCGCTTATTGTCCACGAGAGATGATGAGTGAGACCCACCCATAGGGACCTGCGTCAAAAAATTCCTTCCGAGATAACATGTGTGAAAGTGATGTATTCGTCTTTCCGGTTCATCTTTGCAGTTTTGAAGTTTGTCCAAAGCGCCTCAAAAGTGAAGAATGAAAGTGAATGAAAGATTACTCATCGTTGTTGAACGCACAGTCGAAACGACGACACTAGGAGCATCTTTTATCACACAAGCAAAAGAAGGACTCTGAAGCTCCGATCTACCTCAACAATCAAAAAATCAGGGACGCCGCTCTATACTGACCCGTTGGATAATGGCCGTTTGTAGCAGGATTCCTCGTGATGTCAAACGTTCCGCAAGAAGAGCACCGACCCATATGGTCAGAATTTTTAACTTATTATTTACTGCCTACTGTTCTTAATGGCAGGGGTATATTGCGAAATATAACCTCAATGATGCTGCGATATTTGAAAACCTCCGGACCGCAGGTGTGTGCGGTGGGGAACGAACACGTTATTACCCCTTTCCGTGGGCTAACGCGTTCACCACCACAGTCCTTTGTTTCGCCTGTCTCTCAGCTAGTCCAATCGATCAACGCCATCAGCAATCACCCGTAAACAGGATTGATCTACGGAGCCCAAATCGTCAAAGAACCTAGTTAAGCTGAGGCTGTAGTTATAATCACAATTTTCAACTTATTATTTACTGCCTACTATTTTTTAATGGCAGGGTATATTGCGAAAAAATTGTAAAAGAAAAAAATTAACTAGGGTCCTTGCCGATTCTGTCTCCCTAGATCAATCCCGTTGACGGGTGATTGCTGATGGCGTTGATCGATAGAACTAGCTGAGAGACAGGCGTAACAAAGGATCCGCATGGTGTGGTGGTGAACGCGTTAGCTCCCGGAAAGGTTAATAGCGCGTTCGTTCCCCACCGTAGACAACTGCGGTGCGGAGTTTTACAAATATCTCAGCATCATCGAACCTATGGTCAGAGTTCTTTGCGAAAGAATGTTGTGACGGTAAACAACTTCCCTGCGAGCAGAGCCCACTGAGCTAC
Organism: Angiostrongylus vasorum; assembly: GCA_018806985.1. NCBI lineage: Eukaryota > Metazoa > Nematoda > Chromadorea > Rhabditida > Metastrongylidae > Angiostrongylus > Angiostrongylus vasorum. Next base: position 1,559,520 of record JADANN010000365.1, read on the forward strand.
TCTTGCAAGTGAAGTGAAAGAATGGAATATTTACTGGCCCATCCGTGATTTACTCTACTTTCAACAGGAGGACAAGTAGTACACAGGTGACACGTAAACTTATTCGATGCTGTTCATTAGAGTGGTTAGTGAGGCAGTCTGTCAAAGACCCTTGTTCAAACCCCTTCCCAATTCTGTCCTCCACTCCACGTGGGAATGTCCTAATACGGTTACCTGCAAGATTGCAGAAAGAGTCTGGTCGTCCACCCATCCGCGACATCTACAAAGAAGACGAAATCTTTAAGGAAGCGATACAACGAGTGCAAGAAATGAATGGAATGGAAGAAATTTTGAAAATCCGCGTGGTCGATGCGATGACGGGTCGTGTATAATAAAAACTTCGTCAGTATCAAACATAATAAGAACAACTACGTGCAAACGCAATTTTACGACCACACAGGTTCTTTCACGCTATCTACGGAGAACGACGACCTACCCTGTACCTCAGTATGTGGATCACAGGCCGCGTATGAGCAAAATGACACCATTATGTTATACGCAAACAAAGAGTGTACTATAATAGCTTACAACCATTTTACATGAAAAAGCTAGGCATTTATATGCATGCATATATACATATACATCTGAATATATACATATACGTGTGTGTGTATGTACGTGGATAAATAAATGTATGAAAACTTAATTAATCAGAGAAAAAAAATAAGCTGCCTGTGCATCAGCAAAGGAAATACGGTGTGACTAGAGACCAAACAAGAGTACACTGTAAAATACATAAAGTTATTATGAAGAATGTAAAAATGATTCGTAGTAACCGTATGTATTGCTTTGTATTACTCAATATTGGTATCACAATTAGAGAGGGGAGCAGTGATGGGGATCGGTCCATTACGAGAATGGTGATGGTTCGACACCAGACCGTTCCAAAGCAACTAACCAGCTGGAGATCTTTGTCACGTCTGTTCGACTCTTCATTTTTTGCTTCGACAGTTCGGTGCTGTTCCACTCGCTGATCACGGACGTACCTGAATTGCTCTATGATTTCTCGTCTATTGGACAATAATGAATTCAAACTACGATTTCTTCTCGCTTTTATATTTAAAAAACCATTCATCTGGTCCCAATTTCATTGTTTTAAAAAGTAAGCATTTACAATAGACCAGTAACAAAGTCAAAGCATATACTCAGTTCTCTACACGTGCTTGCTTCAAGCTTGAAGGTCGTTCTGTTCTTTTGGAATTACTATGCCTATCTAAGGGTTTTCGGAGCACTTGTAGAGCAGTGGTTAGAGGCTCCTTGTAGCACACATGGGATCGATCACGCTCCACAGGCACGGCAAGCTTCCCATCTCTCCGGGGACGGTAAATTGAGCCACCGCGAGTCATTGTATAGAACAGGTATGCATTTAGTCACCTCTAACGATGCTCAATGAAATCGGATGCATGGAACGTCGCTCACGGTTTGATTAACATCGAAAGTTCTGTCTTTGTTTTTTTATCCAGGAGTTTTCATCATATTATTTGTAGGTCATATTATTCCGTTTCAGTTAAACATTTCCGATATTAAGACTAATCGTGCTTCATTGGAAATTCTGTTATATAGAACTGATTTTTACGAAGAATACAGTTTTAGACAGAACGCACCCATTTCTTCACCGATGTCGCTTGAAATATCGCCTATGATAAGGCGCATATTCTTCTGTTGCGTCAAAGCCTGCATGTGCAACATCTTTTTTCAGTTAAGAAATGCCAAAATCAAAAAGTTATCTTAATATTTTACGTGATTATTGATACTGCGGGATTTCAAGCTGTAATTTCTTTTCATCAGTCAGATGTGTCATATGTGTTCGAGATAACTGGTGGTAGTTTTCCAGGAAGTTCACCCAGAAATAGCTCGTATTAGTAAAGGTAAGCGTTTAGATTCGGAGAGAGCACTCGCGGAAGCTGAGATAATGACGACTGAGACTGCCATTGATTCCAATACCCGTGCCCATCCCACGGTCATCGTAGAGGACGTGGTAGTAGACAGCGCAAGAGGCCGTGGTTGAATCCTCTCTAGGTGGTGAATGACAAGTCAGCATTGTGAGAATTTCGGCGGTGTTAAATGCACGGCGAGGCGTATTTTTCAAAATATTATGATTGTAGCAATTGAAGGATCTAGCAATAAAAAATCACCAAACAGTAAGGCACACCTCGAAATCTCGTTTCAAAACTTTCTGTAGTAACTATTCCTTAAATAGTTCCTATTTCTATGTTACCTTGTGTCTTCTACAATAACTGTTTTACTTGTAATCGTTATACATCCATTCTCGCATATTCTGCAAATTGTCTCTCAACCACCGTTTCAAACATTTGCCTCGCAGCTGGGCTAGAAAGGGATAATGTAACTTCTTTGTGTCTCCGCTCTTCTTTGTCCGTTGATTCGGACGCTGAATAAGCCGCCGGCAGCTGTATGTACTTTCAAGAAATCGGCAGTTCCGATGCACTTTCTGTGTAAGCCTTTGTACAAGCTATTCCATCTCTCCCACATTACCTTTTGATAAGCATTTGCGTAGCCTTTCAGATAACCTTTCTCTACGAGCTATTCGTTCGCTCTCTGATTAAGACCTCTATGCTGAGGAAGCTTCTGGTATACCGCATCATTTGATGTACTGCTCCGCATGTACCGTGCCATGCCCTGAATAAGCACTATCTCTGACTCCCTTTGTAAAACCCCACCCATTACAGACAGAATATAAGGAGCACCAACAATCATAGAGACTAGTGTCTATCTTCCAGTCTACCAGTGCCTGGGTTCCAACCCCCAGTGCTTATCTTCCAGTGCTTCAATTCCTCAGTGTTCCAACTCCAGTGTCCGCCTAGCTTCCTCCAAGTGTATCATTTGTTCTCATTTCAATCTCGCTCGCATCCAGCCAGCTTGCATATCGTCAAATATCACACATTATTATTGTGTCGTTGTTGTTGCTATAAACTGTTATAACCTAAACTCGAGGTTGTTCAAGGCAGTTACAGAGAAAAAGTCCCGCGTGACGAATTCATATAAAGTCGAGCATTCCACGTACATTTGGCGGACAAAAGATAAATCCCAACCATTTCCCTAATCCACTGACCAACTAGCACACTTTCACATACATGTTCCTCTCAACCATCACTATATAGCGTACTTCCTAAGACTACTGAAAATCATTTATTTTCCTGAAAGATCGCCTCATATCACAATCTCAACTCTACGACTACTCTTCAGGGATATATCGATTTCATTCATAATTTCGAATTCACCGCATGGAACACCAACGAAAAAAATGGTCCTTTTGCACCACTCAAGCATTTCTGGATTTGTATTAATATATATATATATATATATATGCACTATATATATATATATATATATATATATATATATATATATATATATATATATATATAGTGCTTGTGAAGGGGCGCTGATTAGAGATGCCATCCATTGATGCACGCATGGTGAATAGCACAATGGTTCTAGACTTGTCTGCGATGAGGTCCTCATGTTTCACATAGACAGGTGAGCGACCGTGATGAAAACCTATAAATGCTTTAACAGAGCTATCCCAAGCTTCCACAAAAATCCACTCGACGAAGCATCCAACGTCATTCAGGAGAACAGCTTTGTGTGATCAATTCGAGAAGGTGAACAAATTGGATGAGGAGATGGAAACCCCTACAACATGTTAGGTCGGCTCATATAGAGAGAGCCCGCTGGCCGTATGCTTCGGCTTTTGGTCACAACGTCTGAGAAGTTCGGAAAGAGAAAGTACAAAATGCTGCAAGAATATGTAGAATTGTGATGCGCGGATTTCTTCTGAACCATTAGTTTTTTGTGATCAATATCGCCAACAATTTTCCGAAATGCTCAAAAGATTTTCGTCCGAATATTAAATAATAAGACGAAAGGAAAGCTGTCAAGAAATCTTATTCCACCAGAAGATTGGTGGTTCATTGTGACATCGCTAATGAAGGAAAAAAACGTCGATATTTTAGTACTTGACAAAGTGCTGAACAAAACGAAAAAACCAACTCTGATGTTTGCAAAAGAAAAAACTGAAGAAGGCTTCGTTTGCATGGAAGTGGAATATGATCTTCTGAGCCTTGGAATACAGAGAGAACAAGTAATGGCTTACGTGTGAACAAGAAATCTCTTAGGTTGCTTCAAAGGACCAATGAACCAATAATTTTATAAAAAGGATATAGCCACATCGAAATATGAAGAGTCCACGATATGGGATTATATGGGAGGGCATACATCATGAAGTGATGCGAGTGGACAAGAAAAAGCTAGCTGATAATTCCTTTAATGAACAAAAGCCTTTGAACTAACTGTTCAAAAAAGCTAACTGTTCAAAAAGGAGCTTCCCACAAACAGCGTTTTTGTCCGTATCTACCATATAAGACAAGGAAAAGTGATAAATGTGATCAGTAGGTTGTCTACTGAGCAGCTGCCAGTGCCACTAATTTTGGATTACTTGTCCTCCTTTCGTCTAATAAAGTAGCATAGAGAGATATCGATCCAAATTCAGCAATTTAATACCAACTCAGCAATGTGAGGAAGTCCCTGGTGGCATTACGGATTGTTCTAATATTAAAAAGGACCATGTTGCATAACGCTTAGTTTGCTTTATATCTTTTAATATTTGTGGACTGAACAATTTTGAGGTCTTAGGGCTGAGTGTAACGCAGGAGTTGATCTCGCATTGATATCTTCGGACGAAATCCTATCAAATTGAATGGCTGAATGTGCTACGGCAGTGATTTCTCGGTTGTAATGAAAACTCGTGCCTGAATTGATTTCTTCGTCCCAAATAGCAAGGCGTAGCTTTCCCAAATTAACAAGAATGAGGCAATCCCCCACCTCACTTTGTTACTTTGCACGTTTAAAAGTCTGATCACTCATTAAACGGTTCTAGATATTCTCACCACACAATGCTGACCACATTTCAATATCCTTCGAAATTTCTCCTAGCTTCCAATTGCTACGAAGTGGAAGCCACTCAAGTCAGACAAAAAATTTGGAACTGTTCCCCAAAATAACCCTTCGCATTCTCCACAAAACTTTTATTCGGAATCCCAACCTGTTTACTTCGATATTCTAAAATACCACGCATTGATCTTGCTTTTAGATTCCACCTACCACACTCAACTAAAAAAAGGACAGTAGATGGTGATTGACAGAAAAACCTGGAAATATCAAACATATGTATATACATAGACATCCATGCATATATATATATATATATATATATATCTAATGTATATCTATCTTCTTTAGTGGGGTCATCATTAGATATATATATATATATATATATATATATATATATATATATATCTAATGATGACCCCACTAAAGAAGGCATTATGTTTACAACTGCTCAGATAAATGCGTTAAAAATTATCGGTTATCCACAAACCATAATCGCAGCTTTGCTATCCTTCTAGAGGGAACAAAAAAAATCCGAGAGGCATTGTACAATGAATCAACGTACCACTTTCATTCAGTGTTTCAGCATCAGTGCGGACTGCTGGGTCTTTGCAAATACCTTGCAAATGTGCATTCACATAAAAAAGAAAACTAGGCATCCTTAGGATCTCTGTGACAAAAAAAATTGTTGTTAAGCAGAGAAATTTCAAAAAACTGCAAAGTAATTCATGTTACTTACTCAGACCATCACAAATAATCAGAAACATTACCTCGTGTCACCAAAGGTTCTAAATTAAGACACCTTGTGATTGTGTTGGTACCATCCTCCGCCATAATGCAAAGCTTTCGCTGACGAGTCCTAATGAACTTCGCAACTCTTCGTAAGAAATGTAGGATGCCTACAGGAAAATTTCCAGTTCGATATGAGCAATGACGAGATATACATCGGGGTAAAACTGATCAATATTTCAGTGCTTCATCACCAGAAGAATTTCAGTACTGGATAATTTTCAATGAAGAAAACTGTTGTTTAAGTCAAATGGTCATAACTATTATGTTGTTTTAACGACGCTGCAGTCAGGAAATATTCTATAAAAGATGACAAGTTAATTTGGACGCATGAAAAACATTACGAGAAGAAAATATCGGAAAGTCTTGATTTATGACGGAACAACAGCATTCTACGAATAAACTTTTCCACAACAACAAAGCACAAAATAGAAAAAAAAACCCGAACAGTCAGTCTGAGGGTCTTGGTGCTCCAGCCAAGAATTGGCCAGAACAATAGAACTATTATAATCTTCACTTGGAGCTGGAGCTAACTTTCGCTTTCGGCCACTTGCGTTGGCGTTGACGCTATTCTTAGATGAATTATCGTCCAGTCTACTCTATTCTGTGAAGAAATTTATGTCCACACTAGCAAGCTGTTGCGCTCAGGTGGAGCGATTGAGAAAAATCAGGAAAAATTTCTACCTTTTCCTGTTTTGGGATGACCAGTTGATGATTATACTGTTTCTTCATACGCTACAAGAACTCAGTTCTTCCTGTAGTTCCTTTCTTCTAGCAAGAAAAAAAGTCAAAATAGGTGACATTAAAGAAACCATAAATTTGTTCACTACAATATTTTAAGCAATGGCGAAGCACAGATAAAGAAGGTAGGACAAAATCAAAATCAAAGTCACCCAAATTTGGATGCCGACTTTTTTTTCTTTTTGTCACTTTGTTGCAAAAATTTCAAGTTTCGACGGCAAGAATCATCAAATATTCCAAATGATCTCTAACTTTGCATAGAAGACGTGGTCGAAAGGACGATGCTACGAGCATTCAATATCATGGAAGTAAGAGAAGGGATCCGAAACTCCGCTCTACATCAGCGACCAAAAATCAAGGACACCAAACTATCCGAAATGAGGTTTGTTGGACACGTAATGCGTACGAACGATAACCGATTTACAGGAGTTGTTAGTGACTGGATTCCTCAGGATATCAAACGCACTGCAGGTAGATCGTCAACCCAATGGTTTGAGTTCTTCGCGAAAATCCTAAAAGAAAGACGTGATGGTCAAGGATTAGCTAGAGTGAGCACAACTCACTCGGTTACTCTTGCATGCAACAAGGGAAAATGGAAGATTTACACGCGCCCGCTCGAGTTACTCGTCTATCAACGGGGCGAGAGGTGACAGGTAATTATCAATACCACTACCCAACCTTATTATCCTTTACTATTCGCCATTCATTATCGTTACTATGGTTGTTACTACTATCATTATTACCATTATTACTCGAACACAAAATTCAATGAGCATTTGAGTGATTTGCATTACCGTAATGGAGACGGCAGAATTACCGCTTTGCTTTCAACACTTGCGGAGCTTCGATCTCGCTATAAAAATGAAGGAGTTGGAGATTGGCATGAGCCGTACACAAGCAACACACGTTTCGGTGCGGATAATTTGTTATAGCTCTCCAGAAATTATTTGGTTTGCAATAGTTCTCGATATTCTTATTGAGCAAACACGAAATGTTACTTTATTCTTTATTCCGCCAAAGCTCTCTTCTCGGCAGTATCGCCTTCTTCAGAGCCTGGAAGGGAATACTGATAGACAATTAACTACGTTAAGCGCTTCAATAACACGTGCAAAAAGATGAAAATCTAAATCGCAATCACACGGTAAACAGCTTCTCGAAAAACTCATCGTTTATTACGTGCCTTCCACCGAGGAAGAACAGCTGATCAGAGTCGCATATAGTCGACGAATGCACTACACCACATCAAAAGTCGATGCGAAGGTACGAGTAAACTTGCAATATTTATGACGCCATAGTTACTTTACTTTTCAAGCACCAATCAAGAAATTTCTCTTGGATGGAGGCTCAACGTTAAAGGGAAACCCTTCGTCAAAATATGAAATGCATGCAAGTTTTTCCTTTACTTGAGCGGATAGAAATGATTTGAACTCTGAGAAAGTGATCTGCTTTATCAGCGCTACCTAGCCCGTTGAAATAGACATCACTCGTACAATAGAGTACAGGCAGTATTTCACCAATATGTTGCGTGTTGGGTAATTTACAGTAGCGTCGAATTGACTGTTTGCGAATTGAAGCTGTTCATATTCGGAACAGTTTTCGGAAGAATATGACGAACTCGATCATGTGTGTATCACAAAGTCGTTTTTTGAGGCTTCTCTTAATTGGCTTTTTTTTCTCAATATGTCTGTGCACTTTCCTTTTAGTATTTCTCTCTTAATGAATGAGAGTGTGCGATGAGCGGCTCCTCGTGAAACTTTCGGTCTTTTGCAATAGATTGAGCAGCTCAAGAGAACTTTAAATACCTTGGAAGGAGAAAAGGCCACTATTCTTGAAAAGTCACGATTCGATTCCCGTCAAATCGAAAAATATGGAACCAAATGTAACTTGACAGGTTGCAGTTAAAATGATTCAGAGACGAAGTTTAGGAACGTACGCCCAATATTGCAGCGATTTAATTAGTTATAAACTACAGCAACAACCATAGTCGCGCAAATGTGGCGAGAACGTTCTTTGGAGAACCTCAATAAGAAGGTTATGATTATGTAAAAATCGTATTTAAAAAGAATTGACTAAATTTAAGAAAGACGTCAAAAGGGCGAAAGCTGATTACGAGATCATTTTAGAGAAATTGAAAAATGCAAACAAAACCGAAAGATCTTTTTGCTCACGTTCACATATTTTAAACACAATTTATCTATCGCATATTATATTGATACTGATGACTTAGTTGTGCAGGTAATTTTTAGTTCTGTTATCGAGCTTAAAGAAGCTAGTGTAGCACAGTGGTTGGAGGTGCCTTGCAATACACATGTGGTCGCTGATTCGATCGCGCGACCCGGGTTTGACCAAATCTTCCACCTCACCAGGTAGACAAAATGGCATCAAACCTGTCCGGAAGAATAGCAGTACTGATTTGACTAATTACTAGGCAAGTCATTCAATTGGTTCTATAGAACATACCAACATTCAGTCATCTCTAAGGATGTTTCATGAAGTCGAGTGCATGTCATGTCAGGGATCGATCAGCGCCGAAAGATTTATATTTTGTCTTTTAGTAATTATCGAGGTCTTGCCAGTTGCAAATGAGGTCGAAGAACTTCAAATCTCCCGCCCATCTAAGGTTCTTGAGCTTATTTGTAAGCAGTGCTCTTTGTTCGTACACTTTCAAGGCTGTTATGCTTTGAAGCCCAGTAGAAAACACTAGGAATAGCATTACCTTATTTAGATGCTTCACCTGAAATCTGATGAAAATTAAGGCATAGTGAAGGTGAATCAAAACCTAAGAAAACTGTGCTCTCTTGCACCGTATGATCAATAATTCTGAGGATGTGGATTATTCGTGTAATCTGACACTCGTTTATGTCAGAAGTCGTAAATTCTACACTGGTCGTAAAGGATGAGGAAATGCGTGCATTGGGACCATGAGTTCTTTCGCAATATTATTTTTTCCGAATTAATCTTCACACACGTCACCAATATTTTCTAAATTCTTGGAAATATAAGCTTAAGGTGTTGGCTATCCAAAATTGTCTAGATCTACGACGCCGACGAATTTGAACCAGGAAGTGATATGCGAGAAAAACGAGCCTAAGAAGGATATTGCAGGTCTTAAAGGAAGTGGTTAGCCAAACAATTTTTAAAATGCCTACTTCTTTTTGCAGGATGCATGCGGTAGCCAGTAGGCTACTGGAAATGTATTCATTATTCGAAAACTGAAGCATACCTAGCTTCTAGAATAATTTGCAGTGCCCTACGTATCAAGTCGGTTTTGCTATTCTCCCAGAGAAGAGTGGTAAAAAATTGTCGATGCTGGATGGATAGAAGGCTTGGTGAACCAGTGGCCCATGGTAGAGGTAACGATAACGTGTGTATCGCATGACACCGATTAATGCTCCACACGTACCCCAAATATGTTACCACTCCGATCTCTTCAGTAGCTACGTTCTGCTGCCTTCATATGTAATAAAAAAGAATTGATGTGTCGTACCACCAACTCTCTTTCCAACATCCGACATGGTATTTTGTCGGTGAAAAATCGAACAGCCCCAGTTCCGGTCAGAACACCCGAAGAACCTTCCGCCAGTCTTCGTAAACACACCTGTTCGGCTCTTCACAACGTACCTGTCTGAATGCAATTTCCCTACCCAGTGGAAGACCAGCAGGACCGTGCTATTGTTCAAGAAGGTGACCTCCAAGCTACAAGCTTTTTCACTCAAGTCATGCTAAACAAGATTGGCGGAACTCTGAGCGAAGTACTGTCATGTGAGTAAGCGGGTTTGAAAAGGAGTTAGTATGATGGGCCACATCTACACGATAACAAGACTCACTGAACTATGTTAAAACGACATGGGAACACTCTCTCTTGACTTTGTCGATTTAAAGAAAGTTTTTGACACAGTTCAGATAGAAACAACCATGGAAGCCATAGACAGAAAGGGATTTCCTATTCGTTATGTAAAGAGTGACAAGGATATCAACATCGACGTGAAAAGAGGGTTTAGGCAAGGTGATACCATCTCGCCAAAAAATATTTGCCGCCTCTCTCGATAACATCATGCGTATATTGACTGGTATGGGACAAGACTGGAGTGAAAATAGATGCTTGGCAAATACACCATTTTCGCTTTGCCGTTGATATCCTCCTTGTAAAACAAAACATTAGCCAAGCGGGATGAATGCTTGTAGGCTTTGACAAGGATTGTGGAAGGATTGATAATCAACTTGGATTATAACTTTTAATGATGCTGAGATATTTGCAAAACTCCGGACCGCAGGGTCTGCGGTGGGGACGAACGCGCTATTGTCCTTTCCGGGGAGTAACGCGTTCACGACCATACCATGCGGGTCCTTCGTTTCTCCCTGTCTCTCAGATAGTTCTATCGATCCCGCATGGTGTGGTGGTGAACGCGTTACTCCCCCGGAAGGGACAATAGCGCATTCGTTCCCCCACCGCAAACACTGCGGTCCGGAGTTTTGCAAATATCTCAGCATCATTAAAAAAAGGTATGGATTAGTTGCGCATGTCCCATTCACGCTAAAAAGGAATGAATATCTCCGAATGATTCATTTGAGCATTCCGAGGTTAGGAATCAATATGATGAACTAATGAACTACTTAACATCAAAGCTAGGCAGGAAGAAGCAACGGCTTGGGAAGGTTTCGAAAACATCGAAGGTGTAGTGAAGAGAACAAACAACACCCGACTCCATGCCGACCTTTCGACTCCATGATTCTTCTTGCCGTAACATATGCGTCAGAATTCCGGTCGTTAAGCGGGAGGAACGTGAAAGAATTTTCAGCGTTGTTTAACGCGCAGTCGAGAGGACGATGCTAGGAGTACTCCGTGCCAAAAAATGTCACGAAAGTGATCCGAAGCTCCGACCTGCGACAACGATCAAAACCCCTTCTTTATACCAAACAATCGAAGATGATGTGGGCCGGACCCTTAATACATATGAACGACAAGTGATGAGCTGGAGACGCTCGTGACTGAGTTTTTCATATGTCAAAAGTGCCGCAGGTAGACCACTGGCCCGGTGGTCAGAGTTCCTGACGAAATCCCTAGAAGAAAGGTAGGATGCTTAATGAGGCCCTAGGGCGAACAAAACCTACTGGTCTGCACCTGCCCGGTACAAGGAAAAATGAATGATTTACGGGCTACTGCTGGAGTCATTCAACGATAAAATGAGTGCTAGGTGATGCAAGGGATGACCGCCTTCAAATCTCGTGAGGATGCCGGCACTTTGCCATAACTTAATTGTTTTGTAATCATTATCCACAAGGAAGATCGAGCACGCATGTGTCTTCAGCTGCAACTTGACTTCATCGCCTTCTTTAAGTATCTCCTAATTCCGTGTATTTTTTAACACCGAATTTCACAAATTGCGCGAATTTCAGCACTTCTTTCATTCGGTTTGTTGTTCGCATCCACCGTCTACCAGTGCTTGAAGATGTGCTCTAGGTTTCGCTGGAAAATTGAGGCCTTGCCTCCTTTGTGAACTTGAATGAATACTGATCTAGAAAATTCTCTAGAATCCTGAAACAGCTCTATAAAAGCGCTCTATGGCACCTAGCAGAGAGACATCTCTGCATTTGTGGATGGGAAGGAGTCTCCCCCAGACAAGTCCGCCATTACCAACTTACTTACCTTGGAAGGATGGGAGGGTTGGTCTCCTAAGGGCAACGTCGATTCAGTGGCCACGCCACTTTGCACTGCATTTGTAACCACTGCACTTGTTGTGTTTTATATTTGACGATCACCTCGAAATGGTTGGATGTTAATCGAGCACGATGTTTGCTGGTTCCCAGGTCGTCACCGGGCGCAGTAACTACCCATTACAGATCAGAGAAAAATTCGCTTCTTGCTACTGGGATGCATTTAAGGTGATGTCGAAATCATTCGATTATTATCGACTGATCACTCGGTGGTGTTCCAAGAAGCCTCATTTTGTGAATTTAATTAATTGGTATAAAAGCCATTAAGATATACACTCTCTCCCAACAAAATGCATCTTCGACTATTTCACTTCAGCAGAATTCTACAAATGAGGAAGTATAGGATCTCATGAAGTCTTTTTTACACAACTGCATGCGGCTTGAAGACTCTCAACAACCATTGTAGCCAGGAGTTGCTGCGCATGGTCGCGCGTTTGACCTCAATCTAATTATATGACCGTCCATATAGACGCTGTGTGACTGGCGTTCATCCATAACTGAAAGTGTTCTAAACGTCAAAACGTAAAGTGTTCAAAATGCCCTTTACTCGTAGATTTATGTATAGATTTTTCATGCCTGCGCTACGAAATTGTTTGGCAGTAGAATGCGTGTCATGTTGACCTTTGCCACGCTCTGAAGAATGCGAAACCTTCGAAACACCTACAAGTATCGAATTAATATTACTATTAATAACGTCGTGTCTGCTGAAGAAGAAACCATTAGCTTATTGATCAATGCCGAAACTAATAGAAAATCTATCCTGGGAATCACTCTTGCTACTTGTTGTGCCCGAAATCATAAGGTGTCGCAACAATTCGTTTCAAATCCAAAATAGAGACGAAATATGAAGGCGCCATTGTAGGAGCTGAAGTGGATAGATTTGTAGATTCGGCGATAGCTGTCGAGTAATCCTCCTGTTAAGCAGTAGCTAATCTTTGAAGTCTGTTGATCTCGGAGAAATGACGGGCTTAGTTTATTCGAAGTGCGAGATTCATCCAGTGCATTTCAAGACAGCTTTAACTACTGCGCTAAGCACACACTAAACCTATTATAAAAGCAATGTTTATCTCACTTTTACGTAAGAGGAATTATAGATCACTCGACTACGCCACATTTCAAGTTATCTCTTCGATTGCTGTAAATCAACTCTTGAAATAAATACAGAGGATTTCAAATCTCGGTAAGTCAGAAAAACGGTGGCCAGAAATCGTATCACGTCGATTATAGATGTTCGATTTGAGTAAACCAGCTTTATTACTTCACTTTCTATACAGATACGCGTTGTTATTCAACACAAGCATAAGGCCCATAAGGCCCTTCAAATAGTTTATCACCTCGGAGCGACAACTAGGTGATCTTGGATGTTGAAGTGCAGTGTCCTGAGTCAGGTTTATTACCTAGCAGGATCTCTTAAGTTGAGAAAGAGTCCACATTTCTATGCCAAGCCTAGATAAGAATAAAATAGTGACAGGAATAAACTCAATCTGGCAGGAAACTACTCACCAACTGCTGGAGAACCTAGAAAGCCCCTCAACTGCTCTCTCTGGGCTTCAAAAAACTATATATATTGTGGGACCACAACACGATCAGTGATGCTGAATTTGTGTGGAGATGATCAAAAGACTCTTCTCAGTTTGCTAGAACGATCCATTCAAATATTCAAGCATTTATAGGTATCAAATAATTAGGCGAAGTATTGAGGCAGAGCCTCTGTCTGCAGAAGTGTTACGTCCAGTTCGACTAAGCAATTTTGGGGAAAAAAATAAGGAATAATGGTTTGATAAGCTTCTCAGCATTTTCCTAACCTCTTCCCTAATAAAAAAATGTGTTAAACTTCAGCATTTCTGGCAAATAAATCTTTTTCAGGTCTCCATTTGCTTTCCCGTACTTGGCTATAAAGCGAATGGAGAAGGTGTCCTTACTGAAGCCTTGCCACTGATGCCAATATAGAGTGCAGTAGTAGTATTTGAAAAAAATTAGGAATTTCAGTGATACTTAATACTCTTCCTTGAAAAATTGGTTGTATGAGAACATACGCTGCGTGTGTGTTAGCTAAATCCTTCTAGCAATTAGTATTGACCCATCCATTAACTGGAGAGGATGCAACACTATTTGTTTCGTAACCAGAGAGCTTTTTTTCTATTAAGGACACCGCCAATTTGCTTCTAACATTACTTCAAAAAATTTGGAAATTCCACGTTTAAAAGGTGGTCTTCGTTTGATACCGCTTTTCTAGAGAAATCGCTGCTTAACGTTAGAACTGAGTCAATCAACATTAGATATCCAGAAGGAATTTAATTTATCCAGTTGATCCAGGCATGCCGAAAGTTCAATTGTTAAGCAGGGCATATTAGCATTAGATGTTTAGGTTAACATAACATGAAAATATGTTTGCTGATCTGATCCGGCTTCGCCCTGTGTGAACCAAACACCCCACTTTTCAAACGTTGGGATAGTGGTCCTATCACTATCCAAGGAAAGCTCTTTCGGAGCCGCAAATTCTGCGAATTCCTGGAGGAATGTTCTGAAAATACCTTAGCAGACTGTTCGAAATTTCAGTGATGTTCGCCTCATTCAGAAATATTGATGGAAAGCGAAAAACCTGAAAGGACAACGGAACATGCTTGAACATCTGAACACTTTCATAATTGATGTCTGTGAGCAAACGGATTCGTTTTAATGAAACTGCACGGGCAAAGGTGCACTGCACGTGCTATCAGATCGTACAAGTGAATGGAATAAATAGTTAGAGCTGATCCATTAAAAGATGGATTGCATCTCAAATAGATATGGGCCACAAAATAAAGATGGCAGCATTTAGCTCTTCTTAACAAATGCCGACTCTAGCATAGCACCGTATTTATTAGTTTGCTTCTGTGTTGCATTCCGAAATCGTTGATTTCATCTCACTCTATTCAGAATCTGAAGCAATTTAGTCATTCTAATCAATCGATATTACCAGTCCAAATCATTTGAATAAATCTAAATAATGATTCAAATGTTGGTGTCGCTTTATTCCAGAGTGGTGTTTTCCTGAAGTTTAATTGCACAATCAGTTTTCACAATGGATACTGGGAATGTGACGATGGGTGATGGATAGTCTCTGAAAGGACACTTCAGTGGATGCGGATCGAATTCTCACTTACCCATAGAAAATAGCATGGCAGTCATCGTCATCGTGACGCCGAACCTGTTATGCGAAATTGTTACTATGAAACCACTTTTAAGATGGCGACGATTGGTAACGTGTAATGTGTCGCCTCTGGTGTTAAAAAATTAGAGTAAATCGGAACACGTAACTTATACCGCCACCATCCTATTGTTTTGCTATCCGCTATGTGCTGGCTAACAAAACTGCAGGGTGGATTACCCGTTAAAAGCAAATTGTTGTCAACGGGCAACCGTATCAAAAACAACCGCCTTGTACAAAAGAGCGTCGCTAGGTGCGTATGCCTCACTCGAGACCCTCCACTGAAGAAGATCTGGTTTGATGGGAGACGAAGACGCCATGTCTAGAAGACGAACAACTGTGGACCATCGACAAGGATCGCCGGCTCTGATGAAGACGAAGACGTCGAAACATTAGTCGAATAAACATCTCTGTCAACCTCGTGTAAACTAAACAATTTAAACACATATTCACTATTTTACTACCAATGTTAAATGTCGCTCGGTTTCAAAACCATCGTATTAATTTAAAAAAGCGGTAACCTAGTATTTTTAGAAAAAATTTGTTCACCAGCCGTTTGCTTTTCTACTACCACTAACGCTTAGTTTCGTATGTGGTAATGGCGAGTCATGTATAGATTGTCGAGCACGCCAAGAAAAAACAAGCAGTATGTTATTTTTGAGGTCATTCACGCTACTGAACTTGTAGAACGAGGGTTTCTCGTAATGGTATTATTGTTGTGTAGATTAAAAAGAAAGGAAAATAGTGTTGTTCTGCAGAAGGTTACCAAATTCCTCCTTAGATTTCTATGTGATTCCATCATTTCACTTCGAAAGAGTACCTGATTTCAGATCAAAGCACTTTGAAGAAGAAAGTTGCTGGCAATTCTTCCTTCAGTAACATAGTTTAAACCTCTCTCTTATAAAGTAATCTTCGTGTCCTAACGTCATTCTATGAAAAAAAAGTATTCGTAACGATTGGGGCAATTTTTTCCACATTTTTTGCTCCCTGCTGGTCTCACTGGTTTTGTCATTCAAAGTGTATCTAGAGCTCTACTAGGAGACACTACGATTTCAACTCCGTATTATGAGAGCCAAGCATTTCCCTAGTACTGCTGCGTAGTCGCTACGAAGAGAGTTGTAGTGCTTCGGTAAAGGTATTGAATATTGATTAACATTTTATTCACTGCATGAATATTTTCTCTCATGCCTCTCATTTTTTATTTCTAGATGGTGACCGAACACGACTGCCTAAAGACGTTTATCCAATGTACAGACTAATTTCTTGTTTCAAAGGGCTTACTGAGGTTATCTCAAAGCCCCAGTGCGAAAAAAATCCGATCGTAGGTCTACACTGCTCTCCAAGAAATTTCTAGTCATAAAATGCAGTAATTGAAGACTCGATTAGGCCCTTTTTATCGAGAATCTTTTACGCTTTAGAACAATTCCTAAATGACTGGAATTTTCCTACGAGATGGTCTTTCTAACATTTTCCCAAGGGGACTGCCAGTGGCAGCTGCTCGCCCTAGTTGAGTAAAAGCAGTGTCATCTTGCGACTAGGTTGTTAGCAGGATGGCCGTGATTGCTTGCACTTGTTTACTATTAGCTGGGATTTCGAAAGAAAATGTCTTATTCCTCAGTTTCTGAATTCTGAAAGCACTGTGGAGGGTTGAGTCATTACTGTATACAGCAACTGAGTACCCATAAATACCACCGTCAGGTCGCACATCGATTAGGAGAAACATATTGCTTAGAACGTTTCTGTATGACTATTCCACGCTTCTCTCGATATCCGAAAAATGTCTCAACGATTCTGCAATTTCCCTCATGTTTTCTTTTATCTACGAGTCTAAGACGTTCTCAACCGAAACAAACAAATACTTCGCTACGATGTAAGATTGTTATCATCACATCTTTCTCGTATTTGTCACATATTATTCCATCTTTTACAAGCTTTTTGGCTTTATCATTACATCTATGCATGATAAAAGCCATTTGTTTGTAACAAATAAAACTATCTTCACGTTATCAGGATCCAGCAGCTTTGAGCTGTATTTGACGAACTGATCCAACATTATTTACGTGTTTGCGGCGAGATAGAGCATTATTGTAGCAGAAAAAGTTTAGACAAATGGCTATGCAGCAGAGTTACTATTTGCGCGATTTCGGTGTAGGATCACATGTGGATAAAATATATGGTGATTTTCTTTCTAGAAATGATCATCACTTTAACCATGTGCTTATGGTGTGGGGGCAAGAGGGACCTGATAGCTTCGAGATACACTTCTATGAAAACAACAGCAATACCGTATAGACCTGGTTGGGCCAAAATATTCCACCGAAATATTCTGTTTATCTAGCTTGCGTTGGCGATGAGAGTTGAAATACCCCTTCCTCCTCCCTCCCTCTTATATTTACGGATCCCGTTTTTCTTTCACTCTCACAGTTCCTTCTGCAAGTGTGTGTTCTCCCATTTTGCCTAGTTTTCCTTATCCAGCGCATGAAAATCTTAAAAGTCCATGTATAGAAAAGAAAAAATCATTGGGAGGACCAATGCAGCTAAAGTGCGACTTTATCATACCACGCCGACCTAGCGTCATTTTCTTAACCGACGCAAGGGATTTTATAGTGGCCCAGTATTAACTGGGTAGAGGTCTCGGAAGCCCGTTACATCGTATTCGGTCCAAGAAAACTTTCGTATTTATACCAAGTACTTTCATTTCATAGAATTAACTTAACATAAGTGGTGTGGTCACAATAATTGTATGCATGGACATTTGGAGTGCCCGCCGTCACGAGTTGTGCGGACCCCAGCACATCTTCCTTTCGTTTCCTTGCCTTGCAGTCTTAGGTCATGGTGTTGGTTTGATTCAAGCATGTTGGTGGGAAAAGCATCATACTGTGGTTTGTAAAACAACTGCAGCGGCGAGCACAGCCGACTAACTTTGGTTACGGACACGTAAATTATTTAGTGGCGCCGATCGTCCAACAAGAGTTTATTTCAATTCACACGAGTTGAAGCGCAAAAAATGCATCGGACTCTAAGTGTTAAGAAATGGACTGTATTGCAAGAAATTTACGTGGTCTAAGCACTTCTGCGGCCCATTCTCTTACGTTCAGTACAATACGGACCTAATCACCACCTTCAACACCCTGCAACGCGACCTCAAATTGTCTTCATTTCGCTCCACGCTAGATGACTTGGACATTCCCACAAACATTGCAAGATGTTCGCAACAATTTTCTATTCACTCGTCCCGCCTACACGTTGCAATATTGACAACTCCCTGTAGCCACTTCTTCAATAAAGCATTCATTCTTGATTTTAATTTCATTAAATTAGGAAACAACAAAGGATATTAGGAAAACTATCAGCAGCATTAGAAACAGAAATTAACGAGGCACTCGTGCAATACACATAAATTGGGACTTTATTTGAAAAAAGCGACCACATGGGTAAGTTTATCGATTACTCCAAGATTTATAAACAATTAAAATAGAACAGGTAACTGTTGGATGTCAATGGAAACATTTTTCGAGGTACAACTTATCCTCATTTTATGAATACAGCGAGCTGCCAGTGTGACTTTTCGAAGACTGTTCCATCGACAACAATAAAGGTAGACGAATAACAAGAGGAAAAACTACACAGCAGCAGAAATTCAGAAAGTGATTTTACGACGAGTCTTAGTGGCAACGATTTATCCTAATACATACACCCTCCTTCATAGAATCAGTATGACGAGGAAAGAAAATGTATGTGAAATTTTAGTTGGTCAAATTACCGATACGATTCCATCGGTCGATTACCCATAATACGAATATGTGGCATGGAATAGTGTGAATACGAAGATGAACACTCCCCCAATGCTCTATACCTCGTTGTCAAGACATGGTGTCATGTCGCTTGCGCTACCCTGATTGCGCGTTTCGGCATGAGGCCACATCGCCCTGTAGCGCATGGGTACTGTGACTGTCGGGCCGATTCCGCCTCAGGTGGAATCCTTTTGTGGTGATGGATGTTACCTCGCACTCCGGACCACACCACTCCACCATACTCTTTGTTTCTCCGTTAGAAACACGGGGTTGAACCACATCAGAAATCCAACACTTAAATAAGCTGTCGGACCAATAATGTCTTTCACCATCATTTCTAGCATCAAAAGCCAGATTCGCTTAGGCATTCTGTGTCAGCCGGAACTTCTACGGAACTTCTTGATTCAGCTTTTTGATAACCTCCTCTAAAATGAGTGGATTTGATGTCATCAGATAACTTTCTCACCTACGTAACAGCTCGTTTTTTTCACTCCATTTGACGTTTTTTGTGCTGCTTTTCGGAGCAGCTTTCATTCTGTGCGTGCGGAACCGCTAGAGCATTTTGAACGGAACTGTAGATCTTTCACTTTTCTACCGTGTTTCAGGTGAGTTCCTTGACCGTTCCACCTTACGATGACGGAATTTGGTCCATTGCGTGCCATGCAACAACTGAGGAATATGGCTGCAATACTCAGCACGTATTCGCTGTTATCTGAAGCGAACGTAGTGAAGTAAGCATTTTTCATCTTCTTGTGTCCAGGATAATCTTTATTTCTGCGGATAGTAGTGGTTCTCCTCTTTTTAGTCAAAAATTTCAGTCTTTCAACTTGTTATCGTCTCCGTTTTGTTGTGGTGAACTTACCAGACGCAGATTTTCTTGTTGGAAATGCAATGGCAGGTGAGTTTCCTGATTGTTAGTTCTTTTTGAGAATGTAAAAGATCATTGGGTTCTTCCTGCTGGAATCGAAAACCTAAACTTTGAATTCAGGTTTATGCTGTTGTTGATTGTTTACAACCTTCAAAGTAGTTCCTTCTGTTGTGTCTGCTATAAATGTCTTATTCGTATCTACTGAACTGATTTTTCAGATAGAACGATCTCTTAATGCGTGATCTGGAAGAAAACCTCTATAACGACCATTTCGAATCACGCGAACTCCAGTCGAAGATGTCCCTGGTTGGTAGATTTATCGACGTAGTAAGGAGTCCAACTGCCTCAACTAGGTTATTTTATCGACTTTC
This sequence comes from Angiostrongylus vasorum, assembly GCA_018806985.1. Classification (NCBI taxonomy): domain Eukaryota; kingdom Metazoa; phylum Nematoda; class Chromadorea; order Rhabditida; family Metastrongylidae; genus Angiostrongylus; species Angiostrongylus vasorum. Next base: position 1,579,935 of record JADANN010000365.1, read on the forward strand.
GATGTAGAGAAATTACAGAGCTGTATGTGTCCAACTAAGAAGAATCATCGATATCATAACTACATTAGGGAAGTAGGATACTGAAGAGTTTGCTTTTTTTCGAACATTGTTTGCTTTGCTTTTCGACCCAGTTTTATCCAGCACTGTGGGAGTTGTGAGTGTTCAGCAGCTCGGACCACGCATCGAATGGTCGTAGAATTTGTAAAATATGAACTTCGGCTGGCAGAATACCATGAAATTTTGCTGGGTCTCAATCCTGAAGGATGCGGATCAGATTGTGGGCCGTGTCGGTGCCGTCCGATGTGGTGTGTTGCAGTCATCTTGTTAGTCAGTGTGAAGAGTCCTTTCGATTTTTTTTCCCTGCACAGAAGTATCCGTGTAGTTGTTTTCGGCTGTATTTGAGTTTAGAACAGCTGAAACCTCAAGGCGTCATGGGTTGGGAAGACTTTCTTGCTATTGTCATATTGTGTAATTAATTGCCCATTTGAGTTTAGAATTAATTTAGTCACTAGTAATTGTTAACTTTCGCAAAGAGGTGTGTTTCATGAAGTGTCTGATTCATGGCTAGCAATTTTCTGTCTACGCAGGATCATTCACGTCCAAATGTTTCGCTCGAGGGAACACTTTCATGCCCCACTTACAGGTTTGCTTTCTGAACGTCTCCTCAGTCGTTTCGTAAGGTAGATTATGATGAGTGTTCGTAATGAGAAGACGGAATGAATTGGGAATTCAAGCGTAATTGAGCTATTCTAATGCGCGGTGATTAAGTACGTCATTAGTATTGCAACAGCTATGGTCATCATTTTCGAATAGCTTTTTGTATTATGGAGGTGGCTGCATTCTTCTACGTTGGTGATGATAATGCAGATGACAAGCCGATTTCCAGAGAAATAGTGTGGAATAAGTCTTCGCGGCACATGTGTGCCGTCGTATTTTATTTCCTCAGCTCTTCTTTAGATCTTAAACAGTTTCGAACCTATTCTGTTTTCCAGTTGAATCATATTGAGATGTTTGCTTGGTCACATCTGTTTTTTGTAGACAAATGTTGTTAAGTCGGTCTTCCAGGTAATTTGCTCAAAGAACCAAAAGTATTCTGCGACAGGAAAATCTGGGTCGATTCGATTATTATTACTTGCCGCCCTCTTTTCACCAACTTGTGTTCTCATTTGCAACACTCTGTACATGCCTTATCACTGGAATGTTTGTTATGTAGTGTTTCGCTGAAGATGCACTCTATTCACAAGAATTTTCGCATCGCAAAAATCGGCGAAATAATTCATGGTGCTCCATTGTGATTTGAGTGCGATGAACTGAGTTTGTAGTTGACTGAATGTGCTAAAGCGCCAAAAATGCTGTCAACATTTGTTCTTGCTCAAGTTGATTTTAGCAGCTGGAGATATAGAGACTTTCTCGATAGGCGTTATCGAATAGAAATGTAAACCGTGTGTTCTTGCGATCCCAGACAAAAAAAAAGTAAAAAACATTGCATGGTAGCAGAATTTGAGTTGTGCCTTAGATCTAAATGGTCATCGTTGGGGGTGCAGCGCAGCGCTGGTCTCGCTTTTAGGAACAGTGACTTCCATATTCGTTTCGTTCCCGTTCTGCCGCTGTCAACGATATTTAGCTGGCGTTGTTCATGGAGATGATCTGTTTTGCGTGTTCTGAGGTCTGCTTAGATTATTATGTGATAAATAAGTCGTGCCTTTGTATTCTTGGCGAGAATGGCTCACCCAATTGTTAGGTGTCGATTATTTCCACCCAGGCATTACTGTCTCCAGTGTAATTTGAAGAAGTCACTTGCACCATGTATACCTACCAACAGAGTATTCATTTCCAACACAGATCGCTAATGCGTTTCGCATTCCATAGCCCTTCGTAACTTAATTTTTGTGGTGTTTGTCGTCACATTTCATAAACCATGCTCACAAAACCTTGTTCAGCAAAATGGGCACGTGTGGTTAAATGCGCCGTGTAATACACGTGGGTTCGATCCCGAGCCCCAGGCTCACGAACCCAGCCATATCTCTCCGCCATCGGTAAATTGGTGCCAAACCCTTCTGGGAGGATGGCACCACTGATTCGCTTCATCGATGGGCCACCGCGAGCCACTGTATAGGGCAGGCATGCATTCACTCACTTCGAACGATGCTTAATGAAGTCGAATGCATGGCACATACTTCATGCATTGAAAGTTCCAGAGCTTTATCCTTCATCCTTTATGCTCATCAAATGAGCGGCATAGCTGTGCTTCACTGTAGACTCCTTGGTATCATCAGGACTGAATCCTGTTGAAGATGTGAGTGTTCGAATGCTCATCACTGTAATCTAAGTGGTTGTGTTATATTTCAAAGCTCCGTCCATCCCGATCTCGTCTTTGTGACCGGAACTATGACAAATCGGCATCCTTGCACTAAAATCTGCAACAGAAATCGTTGATATTATGCAGAAAGCATTTCCGCCGACCGGTTTTCTTGAGCGCCACAGAGGAATGGAGATACAGTCGACACAAAAAAATTCTGTCTAATCTGTATGTGCTTTTATACCATTGGAACGACTTTCGACTAAATATAAGCTATCATCATATCTGGTTGGAAGTATCCTTTTAACACGGTCATATGCAGCTGAGAAGTCGTGAGAGCAATTATCCTTGCAGCGATATGAACGAAGGTCATGAGGAATATAGATGGATTTCGATCCTGCAGTTATTGAGCCCATGGTAGAGAACAAAAAGTGGTCCATGAAGGGCACGCGCATCAAATAGTATGGCGCGATTGCTGTACCAAGTGATTCGCACTTGTTAGCATAGAAAGTGGTTCTTTCTGTGCTGCTATATCCTGAGCATCGTGAGTTTATTGTAGAGACGAAGGAAGCCAAAAGGAGAACTATGCAAGAAAGAGCGTAATTGAAGGATTTAATGCTGCCTTTGACTGAGATATCATAGGATAGGTTAAAGGCTTCGGACTGGTGTGGATTCGGTGGGCCAACTGAGCTATCAGATGGTGCGGGATGATCTTGCTCCTTGGGAGGGAATCCAAGTTTTTAGACGAAGCTGTGTGGCCGTGTAATTATGCGCTTTAAAATGAGAGGAATTATAATAGGTCATATGAAATCGTGCTGGGAACTCAATACTTGTCTTGGTTTCCATTGTCCTCGACCTAGAACTGGATCGTGGGTTAGCACCAAGTCGCTTTTCGGTGGAACCAGAGTCTCGTGTGGTTTCTGCGGTGGATGGTTACATTCGCATTGTTTGCGCAGAGCAGTCAGCTATTCCTGATTCCACATCTTTCAGTGTTATCTATTGTCCCAACTGTTTTGCTCCATTCGGACAAGAAAGAGGCTCGTGTTGTTTCAAATGGTGACCATTCAGATTGTTGTTCGGTGAGGTATAGACTGCCAAGTCTAGCAAAAGTCTAGGAAGCTCTATCGTGCGGAGTGGGAGATAACTGAGCTCATTGGAAAAGTATGCAAGAGCTTCTAGTGATAATGGCTTCGGCTTCTTTGCTCATAGATTTAATATCCTTAATATCGAACAAAGGATTCATTATAGAAACTTTATGAGACTTCTTGAAGAAATCAATGATCTTCTAGACGGCTGCCTGCTGCGGGCTGACGCTAGGAATAAATTTGACCACAATGCGCTCGTTTGCGCAGTAGTCGACCATGCCTTAACCAATATTAGGTTCTAGTGAAGAAGAGTAACATTGATTGAAAGATTTGAAAGCCTGAGCCATGTCTCTCACAAGGTTCATATTGGGAACCAAAGGTTGCAATGAAATATTTCAGTGGAGATAACTGTATGCGCAGTCGTGTCTAGTACCACACACAGATAGCACGAGAATTTAGACGTGAACGATTATCCCGCACTTGCCGGAAATGTTAGAACTTCTTCGATATTGCATGGGACCCAAAGAATCTTTTCTAAGACTTTCAAAGGGATAGCGCAACGTGGTGTCTCGGAGTTGCAAATGTAGAAGAGGTAGTGGTAAAACAAACAGTTTTGCTTGGCATCGTTCACAATGTAGGCACTGATGGATGACTTCCTTAATTTTGGCTCCTTCTTTAGTAATTCATTCATATTGCTTTACATGTGTAAATATTTGACTAACTCCGCAGTGAATGTTCATTCGATTGACGTTAAGAACGAAAACGGTCGTTCTGTGATTTTCACAAAGAATAAATATAGGTGTGATTCTATCTGGTGGCAATCAAGCGTTGTCAACTGGTTCTCAGCGGTTCAAAAAGTAAGATTTTATTATACAGAAACAAATTCAATTTGCGTCTTTCTTTAATAGAAAGTGGAAAAATAAGATTGTGCAATTCAAAAACAGAATGATTTGTGCTCTGCACAAAAGAGCAGCTTTGGTATGTCCAAAGTGTTGTTTGGCCTTTTCTGACTTGGCAGTGAAGAAACGTAATAGAAACAATAGAAACGGTAATGTATCAATCAATCTTGCCCAAGAGTTGAATCGAGATATGTTAAAGAGAGGAGTAGCAGGTAGAATGTTATCGAAGTTGACGCCGTTATCATGTTGAAAGAAATATCCAAGTTAGAAAATTCATTGTCGCTGGTAGCCGCGTTGGAGAAGGTGGTGACAGATTTCATAATGGTATCGTTCGAATTGAGCCATCTTGTCATCCTGATTAGGAAAACAAGGGCCATGCCACCGATAGAGTAATTCTTTTGTAGTTGCCCCTATGCTATCAACGCCTGCACGGTTTAGATGACCATGTTGATGTGGAATTGAATTGTTTTAGCAATTGTATTGAATGGTGTTGAAATACTAGGGCCCACCACCGTCTTGGTATCAAAATCGCATGCTGGTTAATCTCCCTCTGATCCACGAGGACTGCGACTGCCCTGTCGTGGTGACGACCTGGGGGTAGACTTAGGCCAGACTGTCCTCGGGATTCCAGGGAACCACAATGGGTTAATCAGCAAATCTCCGAAAAAATGGTGATAATGCTAGGGCCGGCCCGCACAACGTGATGACGGGCCGTTAAAGTATCAAGTAAGTAAGTAAGGTGTTAAAACAATTTCATATAAAGAAGGTGAGGTGGCTTGTGGATCAAGTCCAAGCTAGGGCAACGGTGTCTTAGGTCTATAAAAAATTGGTCGATGCATGCTCATTTCTGGATTGTGTGTTAAATGTGAGGAGCTTTGCACCAATCATTGAAGCAACTAGTTCCAGTCGTGTCAAGTAGCTTCGTGAAGAAACCCCGTAAGCATGGATTTACACATGACAGGTGCAATATGTAATCTGAGCTAAATCAAATACGCTAGCAGAATGTCAGAGCACATTCCTTTTAGTCAAGGAATACTGGGCACATCTAAAGTAGGTAGAGGAACCGTTATAACGTCTTACGCACTCTTCCTCTCAATACCAAGGAGCTTTTTGAAAGGTAGAAAAAATATTTCTCTCTTGTGCAATAAAGAAGTTGTTGAAGACAGTGGGACTGTTAGCGTGCGCTCTAAAATTTACAATAGCGTCATGAAAAAAGTGGTTTGGATTCATTATAGTTGACAATTCCGTTTTCGATAGTGTTGACTCCGAAGAAAATGTTATCCGCGTACTTGTTGCGGCAGATATCACGAGAGTATTGATTATCACCCTGGGTGAAGTGGTGTTGAATGCCAATAGTTAGGGAGGAAAGGAGAAATCATTAATCCTAATGGCTCACGTGCGGAACGACACGTGATAACATTATCGTCAGAAATAAGTCGATTTGGATCTTCGAGCCGGAAGAAACGGATGTAGTTAAGTGACTCTGGGTGAACGCCACGCGTGAGAAATGCCTTGTCAATGTCGCTGGAAATCAAAGTTTTATAGAAACAAATATGAGTGAAAATTCCAAAGGGATCAGGTAGCATTGCCCGTGGCTAAGAATGTCGTTAAGACTGCAGCTTCCCTTGTTTTAGCCGAACCAACTTAGACACCCTCTCTAATGATTTCGTGGGTTGGCAAATAGTGATATTGTGTGCAACGCAACGACGGTGAAAAACGTCTCATTATTCCTTGCTTAAGCCGTTTTTTAATTCCAGAAGGGTTTAGCTTCACGAACTATGTTTATCCACTAAGTGATTTGTGTGAAGCACAAAGGCGAGGATACACAGAATTCCCACCAATGGGTAAATCTGATGCGGTATCATTGGAAGGTAATCTCTGACGAAGTATCTCACCTGTGCTTTGTTATATGTCCTTGTAGTATTGAAAAATTGAAAGTACACTAAGTCATCCTTTGGCTGTCGGGTTACCCATAATACCAATAGCTTCCAGTTTTCAGATTTATTTACCGAAATCTGGCATGGTATCGTGATGCAATGGATTATGTTAGGGTTATGACATGCTCTATTTTCTCGGTAACAATCCCTTCGTTCAGTTTTCCCACTATTTGACTGGGACACCATATTAAAAACCAAGATCAAAAATGAAATTAGGACCTTTGTACTAGAAGGTTAGCATAAGATTAAGCTGTTTAAGAAAGCACTACTGCTTGGAACGTTTCAATTACAGTCAAAAAGTACGCCGAACACGGGTATAACTCTTTGTGCAGATTTTTTTATTTGTTTAAGATTCGAAACCTTCAATTGGAGATTGTATCTGCTTTTGGACGAGGCATGCCATACAGGAATAAAAAGAGCCGTATTCTACCAACATATTCCATATAAAGTGCAGCTCTTCAACAACTCACATCTCGTTTTCCAAGAGGTAACAATGTGCTCGAGGCATATAGATTGTAGGTGGGAAGTTACAAGGGGATATTAAGACGTTACGCTTGAAAATATGCAAACCTGCCCTATGTCATATCTCGCAGTTGCTTGCTGCTGCCCACTCCATCCACTGGTTTCCGTACATTTTGGAAAACACAATAGTAAGTTGAGCAATCCCAAATGCAATTTTTTTTTGGGAAATCTAACAAATGTCTCGCGTCGTACTCCACCATAAAAAAATATTAATAATAAGCAGTAACTCTAATGGCAAACACTGTGATTTCGAATATAGCCCCAGATTAACTGGGTTCGATGCTGATTTGTGTTCCCCCAAATCATTCCCATTAACGGGTGGTTACTGATGGGAGCATGTTGAGCTAGAAAACGGTCTGACAGAAATGCAAATCGAAGGCTTCAGTGACGCAGTGGATAACACGTTAGCCCCCGGGAAGGGGTGATCGTGGCCTCGAATCTGGCCTCGGGTCCAAGTTTTGCAAATACCTTAGCAGCGTAGTGCTAGTTAATAAATATTAACATTCTGATAGATGCATGTTTTTACTTCGAGTACTGCCCTTTATGTGTGATGGAAACCGCCAATACAGAGACGCGGATTTATTTGCACTGAATGACGAGGTATTTGCTTAAGGTGATTGGAAACGCGGTGGTCTAAAGGAAGCACATCCTCAATGCGAAATCCTCCTCTGTTTTTTAAAAAACATAACACTCGGTTTTTTGCTTCATCCAATATCATGTTACATTTCGGTTTAATATGTTCTTTCTCCATGGCTAAACAGAAGATGTACCAGCAAAGAAAAAAAATTAGAATAAGTTTGTCGGCGCTCTCGGTACGATATAGTCTGGTTCCGCTAACAGCATGACTAGTCCGCTAGTCGGCTACGTAAGAAACATGAAGGTGAGAGACTTACACCTTTTTGTATAATCGGCATATCTGATGTGTATATTCGGCCAAGAAGAACTGCTTAGTCGGACATGTAGGCATAAAGTTTAAGTAAATGTTCGTCATCCTTGTTGTATTGTCTGTGTTCTTAAGAATTCTACGATCTCACAGCTTCCGCCTCTTCGGTTCTAGCATCTCCACAACGTAAACTTCTCGTTTTCGACAGAGGTAATTCGAGGAAACAGGAATATTTGTTCATCGAACGAGAATGAAACATCAGAAACCAATGTATTTCTCCTAAGCATCGCTTTCTGATGTTTTTGCAAAAGCCTTAAATTCTGTAAGTTCTGCAAAAATCAGTTCCTTCACTTCGCTTAGTAATTGCTCTATTTTGTAAAAACGATGCTACAGTTGTTGGCAATCAAAGTTAGTTGTGGTCTTGTAGCATGATGTCACTGCCGCTGTCGTACTTCCCTCCTGTTTCCGAGGAATTATGCACGTATTTTATGTTTTTAAGTTCTCAAATGCAGATGCGACAATTCCGACCAGTAACGATACATTGGTGACGCCTTTCTGCATGATATCTAGGCGCATTATTCTTCTATCTGTCTGAAATAGCAGAATCAACATTAAGTAGGAAACACATTCCACGGAACTCAGTACAGCGAAATTTTTTGACGTCAAGAAATAAGAGAAAATAAGAAGAAACAAGAGAAATATGCATTCCTTCAGTGAAAGGCTAACACGAGGTTGGTAGTGAACGACGATACCACATATGAGCGATGCTACGGTGACGAAGACTCCACTCGATTAGATCGGCGACGAAGACACCAAATCAGGACGACGAACGACTAGGCATCGTCGACTCGGATCATTATCGTAGAAGAGGCAGATTTCGAAACATTAGCCGAACAAAATGTTTACTGAGCTACCATTTTGTAGTTATCAATGAAATGCTAACGGGATTTAAATAGCCAATTTTCGAAGTAAACAAGGGAACCAGGAAAACGACAAATAGTTTGCTGATAACGTCTTTATCACGCTTGTTAAGATAAAAAATACGAGCCTGCACCGGGAGGTAGCGTTTATTCTGTTTTTTGTTCCATGTAGTTTTTCCTAATATTTATTGAGCTAAGTGACCACTCAAGTCTGAGAGCAGAAAATATTTTTTTCGTTCTACGCTTTTCCTGTTCACCTATGTCTTAATTCCTCTGTGCTTTCATTGAAATCTGACCACTCATTTCTATAGCGTCTTTGTTAATTACGATGTTTTAGTAGTGCCGTGTTTGCGTATTGTTTATATAGAAGTTTAGCCACCCAGTTTTTTAAGTACGGCGTAACTGTGACACAACTGCCATGACACAAGTCTGTCGCGCACACATTTCATCCTGCATTAAATCCGCCGTATGAGTGGCACTATTTTCCAGACCCTAGAGAGACAGAAGCTAGGTGAGCCGGGACGAGGATGAATCATCACCGTGCTCGTGATCAACGGTATCACTAAAGCTGCTCTACCCATCCCACGCCTCTTTGTAGAATAACGAAATTCTGATTGCTAACATTGCACACAGCAACAACGAAACCTTTGTGTATAGAACTAATACACCTTTATTCTCCACATCTTCCAGGGCCATTTCTGTGCCAGCATAACTGGACGTATTTTTTCTAATCCAGGAAAATGAGAGAAACTGTTTTTCTCACTACGGATATATTTGCTATCACACAGATACGGGTGTTCATCATGCAGAAGCCTTTTTACACTCTGAACTGTAAGAATAACTCTGTATTGAGCAATGATCTGTTAACTGTGGTAGAGATTGCTCCAGCGAAGAGTTGACAAACAATTGGCATAATACTGGGCTATAGGCGACGAGATTGCAAAGATGTCCTTTCTGTGCAGCAATACGTCTTGTTCGTTTCAATTCGGTAGAAATCTTACGTCATTTTTTAAAGGTTATAACACATGAAAGTCTCGGCTTGCTAGATCGTTGCCCGAGTGATCGGTTGGCTGATCGCCAGATTCTCAGTCGCGCTGGAAAAAAAAGTAAGAAAGACAAAGAACTGAAAATGCCCTAGAATTGTCACCTTGCAATACCAGGCAGAACTGCTCTAGGTCAGCGTTCCTATTACAGGGCCAATGATTAATTATAATAAAAGGAGAATACAAATTAAAAAAAAGGGAAAAAAACACTCCCCACAAGATTGCTTCCGACTGTACATATATTTATCACAAATCGCATGGGATGCTAAGTCAACTGTTTTTAAACAAGATGAGAATAAGAAGAATATCATTTGACAAGTAAACGTTGGGACGCTTCCCAACTCAGGTGAAGAAATCCCACCACTTTGTGCTGGCGGCGTTGGCTGTGTCGCGCAGCCGTCCATTGGTAAAACTTGTCGACTTCGATTAAATATTTTCTATATGCTTTACGTTTTTACCTCTTTCAATACACTTATCGAGAAAAAGCATCATTAACTGACACTGTCCAGCATCGACAGCTGATGACGCGGAACCTGACAGCTGCTGTGGACATCTCAGCGAACTTATATGTAACAAGAAAACTTCAAGTTTATTACGAGGGACTTTGAAGAAAGGAGAGAAACGGTAAAAGAATACGGGTTCAGCATTGCGCGCTTTGGATTAGGACATCGCAATTAAAAGTGGTAGTCGTGTTGCAGAAGTACTTCTTCCACTTCCTATTTCTTTGAAAATTCCTTTTATCTACGAAAACTTCCACAACAACTAGATATGAGAGCTCAAATGAAACCGTGTTTGCTGAGAATGATCACATCTTTGTAAGCAAATTGTGGAATGTATTCGTTATCGCTTTCAATCGACCTTTGTGCACAGGGCAATCACCGCTTTCTTCTTGCGAATATTCGTTTTGGCAGTAAAACACAGGAAAAGTCTCGTCATCATGCACGAAGAAGAAGACAGGCTGTATAGAACGAATTTATCACCGGTGATCTCACATCCAGAAATGAAAGAACGAAAGTGAGGATCCGAAGGAAGCCTAGGAGATACTAATGAGATCTCCCTGATATTATGCTTCGAGCTCATTGAAACCAAAAACATGGTCTTAACTCTTATTAGATAGGAATAACGAAATGAAAAAGGGAGGGTGAGTAGGCTAAGAACTTGCTGCTACCGATATCGAACAAGTGGTTATCAACGCAATTTTCAGAACGGCACTACGGAAAAATATTCATCGAAATGGACTGAAAAACACTATAGTGGTTGCACAAGACAAAGAACTCAGATGAATGTCGTCGAGATGTTCATGGATACAACATTTCGCTTCCAGCCTTATTGGACAAAAAGGGGGCTAGTTACAATTTCGGACTAGTTGCAATTTATCGCTATAAAATAAATTCGGTAGCAGGGTATGTTATGAAAATTTCTTTAGATCTGTAACACCCGCAACGAACCACATCATTTTCACTAGAACAAGGGCAATGATAGTTGCTTCCGCTAAAGTTCGAACTGTGACGAAAAACGTGGAGCATCGCATACCTTCGGAATAGAAGGGGTTTCAGCTAATTTCGCAAAAGTTGGCAACCAATTGGAAAACCCGTTCGCAACTTCCGTCTGATGAACTTCTTAAATGTTCTGTATGAGGTTTTCATTAAAAATGTCCTAATTCTCATCTCGGAGAACTTGGATGTACCGCTCTTACGGAATGCGTTGAATTTCGCAAAAGATATAGCGGCATGCACCTTCTAAAGAGCCTTTTTGAAGATGGTGGAAGTCTGATCGAAAAAATAATACAGCTTTTTTTCCTAATCTTTGTAATTTACGAGGAAGATTGCTGTCAACTTGACTTTTCTATGCTCTGAGGAAGGCCAAATCCGCCGAAACGTCAGGCTTCCGTGAATACAGAATAAAATAACACCTCTTATTTGACCAAAAAATAGTATAAAGAGTTATTTGATAATGCCGAGGTTAATAGAAAGCCGATCATGGGGAATATTACGAGAAAGATTTCAACGATGTAAAAGCCAATGCCTTTCGCTTCAGTTGACTACGTAGTAGGTGCATCTTACATAAAAAATGCTTGCTGACGGCAATGTTCATTTTACAATAACGAGCTTCTCCACCGACGCCTCATTACTTCAATTGGTAAAGGACTGCGATGGGCGAAACGATATCGTTACAATCGTTCCTAGACGAGCTACGGTCTCTCGACTGGGACAACACTAATGGATAATTGCTGACGAACGATTCATTCCTAACCTTCGTTTTTTCTGACAACATTGTTCTGTTTTCGAGGAATCCCGCAAAAGCAGAGACAGTGGTTATTGGACTCAAATAAGCAGAAAAAAAAGCCGGACTACTAATGCATTTCAAGAAAACTCTTCGTGGAGAAAGGCTGATGCATCTTTCAAAGAACAGAAATAACTGCTCGAAATTACTTCTCGGAAGACACAACTGCTCAGCTAAACAGAACCATGTCGACATCCTCTCGCATTTAAGGCATTATCTACCCAGCGCTTAGAGCATTTTGGAGCTCTTTCTATGTTATACTCGACATTTTCGCGTTAAAACAAACACTCGAGTACAGCAACAGGTTGAAGTATCTGCCTTCCGACGAGCTAATTGACTGCGTGTGTGTTGCGAGGGACATCTACCCACTACGCTACACCCTCCTTCATTGAATCAATATGACGAGAAGAGAAATTGTATGCGAAATCTCTAGTTGGTCAAATTAGAGACGATTGGCGAGAAAGACTAGACGTGCGCTTATTGACAATTATGAATAAATGGATTGTGGCGCTCTTGTTACCGCTCCATCCTCGTTTCGCACGCTCACACGCACGAATATTCATTGGAATCACGAGGATTTAAAAGTGCCAAGGCAGTGTCAGGAATGTCCTATCGGACCAATTCCCACTGTCATTTTAGTCACTTCTGCATTCCGCTTCACTTTCCTTGGAGACATCATAATGTAATTCACCTATTTGCGCAAAAAATATACGTGTTGCTGTGATTCGTCTGTTGTTTATTTCCTCTGTTTAGGATTACACCCTAACTGAACTCTCCAATTTCTTCTTTCGAATATATTATCTGCACGTCAATTTAGACAGGAAGTCGGAAACAGAGGCAAGAAAACTACCGGGTGTTTGGCTAATCACTACGTTGCTGTAAATAGTCGAGATGTCATCCCGTTCTGGTATTAATATTCACCAACGGCTTCTCCGCTGCTTTACGGCTCCAATTTATCGTTTTCTTGAGTTCAATTTAAGTAATTTGCCATGGCTCATCAAGGAAGAGTATCCTTTGTTAGACTATAAACATGTTCGATAGATCTAAACACCTTGTTGTGGCTAGCAAAGACATCATATCTGTACACCAAATGTACTTTCACATTCATGTAATATTCGAACTGCATCAAACGAGCAAACATGTCAAAAATGACTAGAGGAAACCCTATAAAACAATGGAAGGACGTTTAGTGAATAATTAGCTAGTGTCGAATCAAAACTAGATGGGCAACGAACAAACACCATGTACGGTTCCAAAATCCACTGAAGTCTGACTGCATTTACATCACCTGAGTAGAACACCCTTCCTCAACCTTTGTACAGCATTTGTTTCCACTTAGAAAAAAAGCTTTACTTCGCTTATATTTCATGTCTTTTTTTTTCGAAAGAATGGCAAACCAATCTCAAATGCAGATCAGTTCTTCATTGAGAGGCTTGAAACACAAAGGTTCATTTTTCTCGCTAAAGAGCTTCTTGGTTTTTTTGAAATCTTTCCAAAATGCCCTCGGATTTTCGCGGATTGATGTATCTGATTCTTAGGCCAAGCTCGTAACTGCCACATCAAAACCAATACAGTTGTGTTTTGTTTTTTCTACATTCTGAGAGGATTAGTTTGTCGGCTATTAAGCTTTACATCTAGGTGGACTTTTAAACAGGTCTTATGTCCTCTGTATAATATCGATTGTCGGAAGTAGTTTCCATGGTGCACTGTGGAGAAACGTCGCCGTTCTGACCTGATGAGTTCTTCTGATTGGAAGCGTTGAACAGTTGATTCGATGTTGTCTTCTACTGACATACCAAGCGAGCGGCGTTGTCGCGTGCTCAGGTCCTTGCTTTAGGTAATTGATTACTCTTTTCGGTGAGCGGTTGTGATCTCAGGCTTGAATACTGTATCCACCCTTAAACATAGTATAGCCATAGAGTAGCGCAGGACGAAACGAGTGGCTTGGGGAGCCTTCAAGAGCATCAAAGGTGTAGTGACGAGAACAAAAAACAACCGATCTCGCGCCCGCCTTTTCGATTCGACGAATCTTCCTGCTTTAAAATATGCATTAAAAAAGCTGGTAGCTAAACAAGCAGGATGAAAGTTCACTCAGCATTATAGAACGCGCTGTGGGAAAGACAACACTAGGGGGCATGCCAATCAAGTGAGGGAAGGGATCCGAAGCTCCGATCTACGTCAACGATCAAGAATCAAAGACGCCGCTCTGTACCCCAAAATGAGATGGGTCGGGCACATAAGGCGTATGAACAACAACCGATGGCCTAAGTGAGTGGATTCCTCAGGATTTCAAACGCACAGCAGGGAATCCATATATTCGTTTGTCAGAATATTGAAATATTTAAACCAAAAGCTTCCAATGGGCTCAAAACGGCGTAGACCCAGGGCCTGGGTACGTTGGGCCCGCCCGTGTAACGAATGGGCTCACTTTCACAGCGCTACCCGCTCCGTTCTATAAGAATAACTGTTATAAAATAATCAAACAAGCAATGACACATCTACAACAGTGTCTCATATTGTAAGGTATTGATTCGACCGGTATCGATAGGACACAGCGTTTTATTCAAAAACCGAAATTTAACACTTACTAACTTCAGCTCTTCAGCTCCAGTAATTTACTGGAGCTTAGCCAACTATTCGCAATATTTAAACAGGTAATAAAGGTACTAAAAAGCCAGAAAATAGGTACCTCCCACGTACTATTAAGGAAACAGTGGAAGACATTTTTGCACGACACCCTATTGTTTTGATTTACGTCTGTTTAAAGACGTCTATCTCCTAGATAATACCTTTCTGTTTTTAGGTAACGACCAGCGGTCGTGTCAATAAAGTTTTATTACAAAGTTGAAGGTTTCTGAACGCACGGAAAAAAAGTTTATAAGTAAAACACACACAAACATTGTCAAAAGTAATTTGGGCGGAAAAATGCCGATATTAACGCGCTTCTCGAAGAAACTTTTTCGAGAAGCCGGTGATCCTTTAGTTAGATTCTTGTTCAGATTTCCATCTTTCTGTTTGCGTTGTTGAAGCGTTTCACCTAGTAAATTACATATTAGTGTACCCTTCCTGGCTCTGAAGAAGGCGATACTGCCGAAACGTCAGCTACCGTTGTGTTGTATGTGTTATATTTGTAAGGAAGTAAAGATGTGCTGAATAACAACCTCGCGATTTCTGTAAAAAAGAGAACAACAGATTTATAATCCAATGCCGAGGTTAATAGAAAGTCGATCCTGGGAACTGTTAAAAGATGTACCAGCATCATTTATAATCTACGCTCTTGAAAGAACATTTATTTACTGATGATACTCAGTAGTTGCATATTCCATACTATGCAACTCATCCAGTGGAACTACATAACCACTTGTTGCTGAGTATGTTGCTGGCTGAAATTCGTCTAATTAGTGTTCCCCACAAACACCTCTAATGAAACGCACCACTGTTGTTCTGTTAGGAATCATCCGTATCGCTTTAGGTCCAGTTGATCTCTGGGTGGCCCAATGCACGAAAAGTGTAGATTCTCTAAAGTTACTTGTCTAGCATTACTTACCAGTTACCCTATGTTCGCGCTTTTGTAAGGCTTATAAGCCTCTAGACGTTGTTTTTCAAGTTTGTAAGATACAGGAACTGATGAACATGTAAAAGCAGTGTACTTCGAAAGACCACCAGGTTTGGGTCAAATGAACGGCTGCGAATCTGATAATGTCAGCCGCACCGACTCGAGAGATTATCACAAAGCATGAAAATGTCCACACATTAGTGAAACCTCTACACTGACCTCACACCGTAAAGTTATTTGCCTACGACTTGCAAGCGTATTATGTACCAGCTATTTTATGCCGGTCTTTTGTTAGCATAATAATCCTCTAGACGCGGCGTAGCAATTTCGTGAGGCACTGCCGCTGATTGCGGAGGTGTGTACAATTGGAGCACGAATATTTACCAATAGAATAGAGATTCGGTCTTAAACTCAATCTTACTTACATGCCAGTAAAACGTTTACATATATCTACAGCATTGATCACATTTTAACTATAGCAAACTCGTCCTCAAAAGATCGAACGTACGCCTACATAATGCTTTCATCATCGAAAACAATTGACTATTTTAACTTAGTATTTACTGAATATGCTTTTTAACGGCAAGGTATATTGCGAAATATAACATCAATGATGCTGTGATATTTGCAAAACTCCGGACCGCAGGTGTCTACGCTGGGGAACGAACGCGCTATTGTCCTTTCCAGGGAAAAAACGAGTTCACCACCGCACCATGCGGGTCCTTCGATTTGCGTGTCTCTCAGCTAGTTCTATCGATCTTTTGCCTTCAGCAATCACCCGTCAGCAATTGACTATATTACATTTATATCTTCTAAACTTTTGACAACAACGCAGTGAACTATGGGAATAATGATATGACAGAGTTATGAATAGTTGAAAATACAAAGTGGCTTAGTTGATAGTCAAAATCGCTACCGTCGTCCATGCTGTCAATGCTATGGTTGTTACTCTCCAACACATAAATCCGTGATCAGATACACTTCTTATTTCGCCAAATTGAGGAATGTCTCGAACAGAAAATTCTATTTGGCTGTCATTTATCCTAAAGCCCCCAATTAATTTTATAGTTTTTCACATTGCTCTCCTGAACAATTTTAAAATTCACGTAATATTTCGAAAAACCCATGTCTTCCTTTACGGCGATAACGCAAACTATCTTTGCATAACATTAATGATTCAACAGTACAGACAAAGTTCCTCGACCGAGTTTGTTCATCAAGCCACAAAAACCACATGTCTCTCCACCCTGCAATCTCCCTAATAAATATTGCACCGATTTCATTTTCTTATGTACCGACACACAGATTTTAGCTAGTAGTGCGGTATTTAGTGGCATTAGAGCGTGTGGCGTAGTGGAAGGAGGCGCCCTGCAATAGACGTGGGATCGTTTACTACGCCCATGACACACCAAGCCTTGCATCACTCCTGGGTCAGCAAATTAGGGCCAGACTTGTCTGGTAAGATAGCAGCACTAGCTCGATACATCGCCAGAGACTACTGCGAGTCACTGTAAAGGTCAGATATGAATTCAGTCAACTCCAAACGAGCTCAATGAAGTCGATTGCGCGGCGCATCTCTAAGGGATTGATCAATGCCGGCAGCTTTATCTCTTTTATCGCTTTATTTTGTGAAGCCGATCGTCCAACAAGAGTTTATTTCAATTCACACGAGTTGAAGCGCAAAAATGCGTCGGACTCTAAGTGTTAAGAAATGGACTGTGTTGCAAGAAATCTACGTGGTCTAAGCACTTCTGCGGCCCATTCTCTTACGTTCAGTACAATACGGACCTAATCACCACCTTCAACACCCTGCAACGCGACCTCAAATTGTCTTCATTTCGCTCCACGTTAGATGACTTGGACATTCCCACAAACATTGCAAGATGTTCGCAACAATTTTCTATTCACTCGTCCCGCCTACACGTTGCAATATTGACAACTCCCTGTAGCCACTTCTTCAATAAAGCATTCATTCTTGATTTTAATTCATTAAATTAGGAAACAACAAAGGATATTAGGAAAACTATCAGCAGCATTAGAAACAGAAATTAACGAGGCACTCGTGCAATACACATAAATTGGGACTTTATTTGAAAAAAGCGACCACATGGGTAAGTTTATCGATTACTCCAAGATTTATAAACAATTAAAATAGAACAGGTAACTGTTGGATGTCAATGGAAACATTTTTTCGAGGTACAACTTATCCTCATTTTATGAATACAGCGAGCTGCCAGTGTGACTTTTCGAAGACTGTTCCATCGACAACAATAAAGGTAGACGAATAACAAGAGGAAAACTACACAGCAGCAGAAATTCAGAAAGTGATTTTACGACGAGTCTTAGTGGCAAGATTTATACTAATACATATAGAAGTGGAAACACTGTAATAATCAAATGAAGAACTTATCCTAGATGATAATGTCTTAAAAATAAAGCGTAACAAATGATGCAGTGCTCCCCTCAATGGCCAAGAAAACAAATGAACCCCATGAAAAATCGCTAGGTGGCAACAAGAATAGAAATCGGCTTTTTAGAATATACAGGGTTGATGAGGAAGGAGAGCTCGTTCACTTTAAGTATTACAACAATCGCATGGATATAAATTTCAAAGGCGACTTTCTTTTCACCTCGGCATGACTAATCAATATGTATTCTTTCTCTGATAAGCTTACACGAGGTCGATAACAGCCAACGTTATTACAAGGTTATTATATTGTTGATAATAGGTTGACATCCATATAGTAATATGAATAAATAGCCAAGCAAAAACCAGTTATCCATCAATTCATCCTCAGAAACTTGAAAAAAGAGCATTTTTTTCAATCTTTTTAAGGTCAACTTAGTTCCGTTACCTAAATGGGTTTTTACAAATAAGCTGGGATCTAACCACTGGGGAGAGAACTGTAACTATGACAGATTACGGCTGACAATGCGTAAAGAAGACCATCTGATGATTTGAATACACAAGACGATTCAGAATGAGGACATGGAGAAGCATAATAAAATCTTGTTCCCTAGATGAACGCGCTCCAGGATCAGCAAATTAGTAGCAGATTTGTCTTGGGGAACGACAGCACTGCTCGATACATCGATAGACCACTACGAGCCACTGTAGAGGCCAGGTATGCATTCAATCAACTCTAACGGTGCTTCATGAAGTCTAATGCATGGCGCATAATTCAGTGATCCATCAGCGTCGACGGTTTTATCCTCTGCCCTTCTATCCATACATGAACGCATGCATGTTCTTGTCTGAAAAAGCTTTGTACCCATCTTGAGTAAAAAGATAGAAATAATACTAAAAGTAAAATGAATCTCAACCAGAAACTCGCAAATTCACGAAATTGACCAAATTGGACCACAAATTACAACATGATTAACACTTATACCTGGTTGGAAATGGCAACCACTTGCATTAGAAATGAAGATAGCACTTTTGTCAACACTATATTCATCCAGTTCTGTCGCTAGAAATGCTTGGAAGTCCATCCGTGTTGCGTTTGATATTCTTTGGAATAAATCAATAAATCTAGACTAAATCGAAAAACAATCATATGTACGAATGATATATATATATATCTTTATATATATAAATTCTTACGAACTGCCCTTGCCGAGCTGACACGAGGTTGGTATGAGTTGTTGTTGTTGTTGTCGTGAATCGGTGAGCGATGTTTCGGCACCTTCGTCTTTTCTCGGGCCTGGTCTTATTTTATGCAGCAGTATTCATATAATTCTGTGAATGTTTCACAGTACTAATGAAGATCTAACACATAAATGAAAGCCATTTTGTTTCAAAGCTGCTCACCGTTTTGCCATGTGTAGGACACCTAGTGTGTTGTTCACTTGGAATGTCGAGTGAAATCAACCCTGATCAAAGAACCAGATATGAAAAGGCGCTAAACCAGTTTAGCATTGAGGCATACGCCTTCCCGGTTCATTTTCGGAGTTTTCAAATTTGTCCAAAGCGTTGCAATTGTCTTGAGCGTTGACGATTTTGATTTCTGTATTAGGATCCTGACATTCACTTCAAAATCATCACCATGGTGTTTTTGTTCCCTATGTGCCTTAATCGCTTCACAACTGGTGCACTGCCATCAGTCCTCCAGCGGAACAAGTTTTACATATAAGCCATTCCTTCGAAAAGGTCCACATGTTCACTCCAAGAAAGCATACTGCTGAAGGCAAGTATACCTATGTACACCTAAAGTGTAGCTAAACTTGCACCCATCCTATAAATTAGTCAAGATCCCCGAATATAATTCGGATTCAATGGATCCTGACAAGGATTTCCATTCGGATTCATCTTCGACACTTAACCGCATACACCGGCGGAAATGACCCAGATTATAGGATAAGTATAGCATGGTATACAAAGCTTGTCCGTGTGAAATCACAAGCCGGCAAACAGTAAAATACTTAACACAACGATTCAACGCCATCGCCTAGTATGGAATGTTGGCTACCGCTTGCACCCGTAATCCACCAACAAAGTGTACGGAACGAGCAGTTTCCATTTCTTCTTATTTCGCAACACTGCGGAATGTCTCGAACAGAAAATTCCATTCGACGCGCAAATGTGTGCTTTCGAAGACTAAACGAGGTAATAGGAAATAAATGGAACAGCTAGACTCTCAACGCTTAGCTTTTTATTTACTGTCTATCACTTTGTTTCATCGTAGAGTATTATGTGAAATACAACCACAAGACTATGCAACTCATCCAGTTGAACTACATAACGACCTGTGGCTGAGTATGTGGTTGGTCGAAATGCGTCTAGTTGGCATTCCACACAAACACCTCTTATGAAACGCCGTAAGTACTCCGTGATATTTCGATTATTCTTAGCGAATTCTCTAGACCATTACAGCTGTACTTAGCTCGTTTGAGATGAAGGGCTGTTAGGAATCATGCGTATCGCTTTAGATTCAGTTGAATTCCG
The DNA here is from genome assembly GCA_018806985.1 of Angiostrongylus vasorum. NCBI lineage: Eukaryota > Metazoa > Nematoda > Chromadorea > Rhabditida > Metastrongylidae > Angiostrongylus > Angiostrongylus vasorum. Next base: position 1,600,307 of record JADANN010000365.1, read on the forward strand.
GTTTTCTTCCCTTCCCTCACTTGATATTCAGCTGGTATTTTACATCTGATATCTGATTTGAATATTTCTTATCTTCTTTATTTGAGCACTGTCTTTCAGCGCTCGCAAGCGGTCCTGATACGAATTCCAGTCAAATTCATCGAATATAGTGTAGACGAATACAAATGCAGCGAATGTACAGTAGACGAATGCAAATACACCAATTACATATTCGTCGAATACATCGAATATCAGTACAGAGTGGTAGCCTTCAGCGAGCTTAAAAAAGAAAGTGTTATTTGTGGTACAGCACGAAGTTCAGACTTGGGTAGTTAGAGACTTGCACACCGACACATGCAAACTTTAAGCCGATAACAGAATCAACACGAAGAGGTTGAACTGACTAGGCGAGATTAAAACCAATTATTTAATAAATCGTACACTTACATTGGAACTAGGAAGAGTGAAAGAAAAAAGGGAGTGCATGACACGACAAGAAGAAATGGGTTCGCAATATTTCGGTAATGTTGTGGACGGATTGTTTCTATACACTGTTCACGCCTAATACGTCAAGAAATCAATTGTGCTAGTTCAGCTGTGTGTGTGTGTGACACTGTTAGCAGGCCAGGTTTAGTCTCGTTGCCTCTGTAGCATCCGCAATGTGGCGCATTCGACGTATCTAGCACGTTCTGAGATCGCAACGGCAAATGATCATGAGTTTTATAGCGGATGATGAAGAAGTGAAGTGACTAGGGTTAGATTATTGAAACGGGCAGGCAAAAGTGAAGTGACACAGGTGTTTTATCAATGTATTCGACGACGATAGTGTGTAGAAACAATACACGGGAGTATATGGAAAACATGGTGCGCGTGGCGCAGTGGTTGGAGGCGCCACTGCGACACACACGTGGACTCGATCATCGCGCGCATGGCCCACCAAGCCTTCCAACCCCCTGGGTGAGCAAATTGGAACCAGGCGTGTCTGGAAGGATAGCAGCATTGGCTCGATACATCGCAAAACCACCGCGAGTCACTGTAAAGGCCAGATATGTATTCAATCACCTCCAAACGATGCTTAATAAAGTCGAGTGCATGTCGCATCGCTCAGGGATTGATCAACGCCGAGAGCTATATCCTTTTTATATGAGAAACATGAAAATGGTTTGAAAAAAGAGGAAGTATTGTTGGGAAATAGAGAGTAGTCTCGGGCCAGTGAGAACGAAGAATTGAATGACGCGTTGCGATTGATGAGGAAAGTTGAGATATGTTCGTGCACGGTGTGTGTGTGTCTTTAGCGACGTTCGAGATTTCGACTGACTCGTACCCAACAGCATATCCGGGATTACGTCATAATGCTCCAGTTACAGTCATCTGGTAAAACTAAAATTTTTGATGCCAAATCGCAGCAGCTGATGCAGAAACTGGACGGAGTTGTCAAGAACATTCAACCATGCAAAAGTGATATTAATGCCGGGCCACATTAGGCCAGTAGATTTTCTTCATCTATTCTTGTTGAGGCTGCACGAAAAGAGCTAAGGGTAGAAGAAATACGTCTTATAATAAGCCTTAGGAAAACCAAAGAAGATGTGCAGTGTTTGAATGGACAGTCCTCAGTACCACTGTGGGGATACGTTATCAAACACGACCAATGCGTTGAAGTGCAACTGGTAGATTGCTAACGCTAACCTTCCGTGAGCGGGAATAAGTTCAACTCTCTCGTACTTTCTCGTGAACATCCCAGTGTAGCAATAGTGGGATAATGAAACAAAGTAATTTCGGTAAAAACGTGATGAGGAAGTGAAGATGACGTGAGGAAGATTAACGACGAGGAGAGCGAGCAATAGCTAACAACCTTATGCAATTATGTACTTAAATAACACAAGTAGGAGACAGTTATGGTGGATCGTTAACCAATAAGAACACATTCGGTGGACATCATGCTATTGTGGTCGCGATAATCTGGTGATGAATCAATAACGGCGTTTAGATACGGCTCAGTGGGTGGGTGGGGTTTTTGAGCAGGGAAAGCAACAGAGATATCCGTTCTGAAGGAGGGTCCAGAGTGGGCGGGGCCAGCCTACTCCTGTCCCCGCAAGGATGGTGAACTGTAATCGATACGTGTGCGATCGAGGAGGCCTTGCAGAGAGATCGATTTTGCAGATCAACTCACGGAAACGGATGGCAGTGGTGAGTGATGACAGAGAAGATGACGATAGTGAGTCGTGGAAAGATATGCAAGGAACGCGAGAAACATGTGTTCATATTCAGGACTGGGGATATTTTCTGGATGGCAAAGAATAGCCTGCGTATATGGTGACCATCCTGAAATTGTCTGCTCAGTTTCGTAAAGGCACCATTCTTTTTTTGTAAAACGAACTCATTCTAATGGTTTTTTTAATTGCCTACTGGCGACGTCAGCAGTAGAACTCCCTTAATACTCCCTAACGGGGGAAAGACTGCTCAGCCATCAGCGAATTGCATTAACAGGCACTAAACTTCAAACTTGATGTCGACACTTACAGAAGATTTATCACGGATAATACAAAAGTTTGACAAAACCTGCTTTGCATTAACGAAATATTCTTCTCTTGCATGTGTCTGTGAATGTTCGGCCCTTTTCTCCTTAAAATACATTAATGTACGATTTTATTGAGCAACAGAATGGCGCGATGCGATCCAAAAGATAAAAAACACCACGACGATCAGGTGTGCTAACGATTTATCACACTCGCTACGTGAATATGTCTCACCTAAATGTCGACTTTTATTACTTTCAACAGGTTTAATTACAGTAGACGGGTAGACTATTTGCTGGAGACGGCTTATAACCATTTCCTGTCACTTGATTGCAGGCTTTTGGCCGAATTGACTTGCAGAGTAGAATCCGCGTAAACGAGAACACTCCCACTCACGCATGCACGAATACGCCTCGTAAATGCAGAATGTATGTGACAAATCTGCGCAGCAGAAACAGGGAGTCCATCCGTGGATCCAACTGCGTCTCGGTGAAGCAAAAGTCGCATTCGGTCCGCGTTTAACACCCTATCCGCCACGTGGGGACGCGCCACCTAGCCCCGCGGCTAGGCTGCTCTAGATCCCTCATATGAGAGAGATCCGTGAAGTGCTTTTATAGTGCACGAAAAATGATCAGCTGAGCTCCCGCGTAAGACCAAAGCTCAAGAAAAGAGCACAATTAGTGCTTTGTTCTTCTTCGACAAGTCCATTGCGATTTGGTGAATGCAGAGTGGGGACGAGGCTCTGTATTGGTGGTCAGGCCCACGACCGTCGATACGAGAAAGACGAAATGACAAACATTTAGAAAATGCAAAATATTGTCGAATGAAATTTCGAAGAGGAGGAACTTGAAGGGAGCTTAGCAACTGCATAGAAAATCATGATCCGCATTAAAAAATTATTATCTTCTTTCTCATCTCCTTTCGCTGCATCTGCTGAGGTTTCTGAAAAACACTGCCAGTAGTTTTCATCATAATCACCTCTACGAGAGACTGTCTAGCTCCTAAAATGAGCATTTTCACAAGAATCGATCTTCCATGAAGTATAATTCAAGCTCAGAAGAATGTTTCAGAGAATTCTTTTGGCCCACAAAGAACCATTAAGGGACGTATGCTGAACTCATTCCCGCTAATGTGTGGTTGCTACTAGCACTGATAAGCTAAGAAATGGCCGAGACTAAAGCAAAACAAGCGGTTAGTGCAGTGGGTAGCACGCGAGCGCTCAGTAAAGGTATCCACGGGTTCGAAGCCTAACTGAGGTTCTGAGTTTTGCTCAAACCTCAGCACCATTGTAGTTGTATCACAGCGTTTGCTGACTAGACATTATTGAAGATAACCACTAGTGCCGCGTACTTCTCTGCTATTGGTTACAAGGTGTGGAGGTTTGTGCCTTCGTTTCACCGACCAAAAGTAGGCTACATGTGTTTTCGCTGGGATCACTTGTGCACAATGCAACCTGAGGAATTTTATAACGGGCAGTCATATAAAAGAAAATTTTTTCAACAACGGTACTTTGTTTTCATGGGGGTTTTTCTTCAATGCAAATAATTTATTGATTTTTTTGAGCATTCTATCGCTCACTCTCAGAGTGGCTCAATAATTCATCTGTTCGCACAAATTCTCCGTTTATCAGCAGTCGGGCAAGTTTTTCTGAGCCATTACAACCCCGTATATCAAATATGGGTTTAAATTGAAGACCTTATGGAAAGAGAGTGAGCGCGAGGAGTGAGTGAAACAGCGATGGGGACTGAGATAGTGCGAGAGAGAGGGGAAGAGGAATAGTGCGAGAGAGAGGGGAAGAGGAATACCATTTTTTAATTGAGATGAATATGGCTTTCTAGACATTTCTTTTCGAATTTAAGAAGCCTAAAAAAAAGATAGAGCTTGCCGCACTCACTAACAATTACTATTGCTAGCTATCATTATTGGCAACTATTATTGGTTGCCATAATACTGCTACTATCTTGTCAGCTCTTCTAGGGGCACATGTAGCACAGTGAGTGGTGGCAACTTGGAGTAAACATGGGATCGATCCCGGCGCTCAAGGCACAACAAGCCTTCCATTCCTCCGGGGTGGGTAAATTGGTAATAAACTTGTCTGGGAGGAAAGCGGCACTGCGTCAATACACAGGTTGTCATCGCGACTCACTGAAGAGGCCAGATATGCATTCAATCACCTCTAGCCATGTTTTATGAAGTCGAATGCATGGCGCATCCCACACTGGATCAACGCCAAACGCTTCATCTTTTACCTTTATCTTGTCGGCACAAATCTGTACTTGACGTCATTATATACTATTATACGCCAAGTTTTTTTATTTTACATGACCCATCAGCACGTCTACGGTTCAATCCAAGCACTTGTATTCCATTCGTTTCTTCGCATTCACCATCTACGAATAAATTCAAAATTTCTGCGTACGAATTTGTCTCCTATTTGAGGATTTCTTTCATCCGTTTAACAAATGGTCTTCAGTGCTGGTGGAATCGAAGGATGGAACCGTTCCATAGCTGCGCTAATGCGTTCCGGCGGAATTTTTTAAAGGGGGTTATCTCTGGTACGAAGGACAGCCATGTGAGCAAGCAGCGTTTCGAAAAGGATTTAGTACGATGGACCACATCCACATGATAACAAGGCTCATTAAAGTATCGCGAGAGTACAAAAGAGCGCTCTGTCCCACTTTCATCGATTTACAGAGGCCTTTGATTCAATTGACATAGAAGTAGTCATGGATGCCCTTGATAGTCAAGGAGTCCCCACTCAGAACATAAAGATTCAGATTTCACCATTCTACAACGTATTAACATCGACGTCAAAGGAGGGGGTTAGGCAAGGCGATACCATCTCGCCAAAATTATTTAACGCCACCCTCCAGAACGTCATGCGAACACTGGAATGGGATAAAATGGGAGTGAAAATCGATGGTCGGGAGTTGCATCATCTTCGTTTTGCTGACGACATCGCCATTATAACACCGAAGATAAGCCAAGCAGAACGTATGTTTTCCGACTTGGATAAAGCCTGTGGAAAAATTGGTCTTCGATTAAATCTCACAAAAACGATGTTCATGAGGAACGAATTGGTTTCGTATGCCCCATTCACGCTCAACGCAACGAATATCTCCGAGTGCTCCAGTTATGTCTATCTAGGTCGGGAAATCAATTTGATGAACGTCTTAGCTCCTGAGCTGAGCAGAAGGAAACGAGCGACTTGGGGAGCTTTCAAGAGCATCGAGGATGTAGTGAAGAGAAGAAAGAACACCTGACTCTGTGCCCAACTTTCCGACTTAACGGTGCTTCCTGCCCCTAACGTATGGGTCAGAAACCTTGTTGATGCGTAAGCAGGATGAAAGATCACTCAGCGTTATCGAACGTGCAGTCGAACGGACGATGCTAGGAGTAGCCCGTTTCACACATGTTAGGGATGAGATCCGAAGCTCCGACCTGCGTCAACGATCAAAAATCAAAGATGCCGTTCTGTACGCCAAAGAGCCGGACACGTAATGTGTATGAATGACAACCGATGGACAAGAGCCGTTAATGGCTACCACCGACCTGATGGTCAGAGTTCCTCACAAACGGCCTGGGAGAAAAATATGATGCTCGACGAGTCCCTTAAGCAAGGAACCCACTAGGCTACTCTTGCACCCGACAGGGAAAGTGAAAGATTTACTGGCGCCTGCTCGAGTCACTCGACAATCAACGGGACTACAGGTGATACAGGTGCTATCTCTGGCAAGTAGGACCACGGAGGGATGGCGGCTGGCTTTATTAAGCACGCGGTATGGTCGAACCGATATCGTGCTGGTTAAGAACGGCGTCACTACCACTGTGCTACCGCTTTCTGCGGAGAATTGACTTAGGTTCATCAAACTATGTCACCTGGCGAACTTTTGCTTCGCAGCTTTTTTTTCATGATTCTACAATATTCATGTGCTGACAGTTATACGGTTTCTGCTCCTACAGCTCTGAACGTCTTTACAAGGTTCTCGTTCCTTTCACTCAAAACTTTAATTTTTGCGCATAGTTTTACATTTTGTTTTGCTTTATATCGAAGCTTAGAGGTAATCCAGTGACATCGCTGCGGCAAATCGAGAACAGCATTTATCGGCGCAGCCTATCCTTACGTTTCCGATTTCCCCAACATGATCTCACTAGCTGAAAAGGAGGAGGATCCAATGTCTTTTTTATATGCATTTGATCATTTGTGTAAATAGCTTGTAGAACATATTCAAAGAGAAAACTGGATGATAGCTACGAAGATAATTTTTGGACACCTAGGCAGCATGACTTTGAGCGATGTCCTGTACTTCAGAGACTAAGATGTTATGAGGGATTTGTGAAACACAAATAATTTGTGGCCTACTGCTCTAGAAGCCCCCGCTTAATATCATGGAGTCCTGGAGCTGTGGTTCTCGTCATGTTTTCTATTCCAAATCGACCATCAATGTGTATGATCCCGAGGTTCTTCTAAAGTGAGGATTTTCGGGTCCGAAAAGGAGATAGTGGAACAAAGAAAGTTTGCTGCAGAACTTCTTCGTTGCCGGCTCCTATATCATGGCATTTTACTACAGAACTTTTTCGTTACCAGCTCACATATCATGTCCTAATATGGAAGTAGTCCAATCTTCGTTCATAAACAGAAATGCGAGATGTTATGGTCACACATAGCGTCTCAGAATTTATTCTGACTAATTCATCTTTGAGTTACTTCAAATAACTGTTCCTGCCTATAGCAATATAAGTTCTCTTGGAGAGCCTTTCAGCACCGTGCACTTATTATCGACCACAAGTGGTGTGTTGCAGTATTATGAAGACTCGCTTAAATACAGCTTTTCACTGTTATTACCTCATAAGTCATAGAGGGAAGATTTAATTCAATTTTCGAATAGTATTCGTCGGTGGACGTTCTTCAGAGTGACAGTATGGGAACAGTTATCAGGTCGTATTATCACATACTTTTAATGGTTATATAAATGTTGCGTTCAGTTAAATTTTCCTACAGTTAGTTGGCGAATTTGCTGGTTGTACAGAAATCACCAATAACTGGTGACCTGGCTTCTCCTTAATTATCGAGTAACTCAGGCGCGCGCCAGCAAACTTTCCATTTGTCGCTACTACGCTGTTACGGTAAGGTGTGTTCTGTTTGTCAACAAAACTCCGTGATGACCATATTCGTTTTCTGAATTTTTGAAGAATAAAGAAGAATTCTGATCGTCGGTTTCCTATTAGGGGAGACGTAAGAGTTAGTGAAGTCAGTAGTAAGAGAGGGAAAATTAGTGTCAGTTCATTCTTTTGGGTGCCGTACTACGGGATTATTGCATTTTTGCAATTGCTGGTGTCAAGATGTTATAGGTGCCAAGTAGTTACCGAATTTATCAGCTAAGATGAGCGTCAACCCCAATGTGGCACAATCGCTGCTCCAATTTAACACAGGATCCCTTTCCCACTTCACATTAGTGTCTCTGTGTCTCTGAAGCTCAGGTAGGTAAACAATTGTCTCTGAAGTTCAGGTAAGTAAATATTGTTCAGGAATGTACATGCGTGCTAGTGGAAATATCATTCAAGTAATGTTAGAGAACAAAATCTTCTTTAGTTTTTTGTGTGACTGTGGTCCACGAATGTTGCTGTTTCAAGATGGGATGGTACAGTACACGTATCTGGCCTCTGCAGTAGTGGAGGTTATGAAGAAAAACGTTACTACTACAATAGGAGCGTCTCACTCACATTTATCTTCACTGTGTTTTTCGCATACTTATGTACTTATGGCGGTGATCTGCCTTCAAGAAAAATTTTGTGGGCACACAGTCCAGCTTTTCTTTGGCTGATAATTCACCTGTTATTACTGATGAAAAGTACAGTTCTGTACGTTACACTGACAACACAAATGCCCACGTTTTACTACCTCAATAAGAACAGGGTATTGCAGGTGTAAAATTTTCGTAACGTTGAAGTCGCTTCACCATACGTCTGACTTCTTGTTATCACTTGAATATTTTGACGTCCGTCTTCGTCATCTCTCGAATAATCATGGCAGCGCAAAGAACGCCATTACATGAGTAGTAATTTGCTGGTTGGACAAGATTTTTTTCTCTGTGGAGCTTTAAAAGATGTGCTCGGACTTTACCAGATTGTCACTACTTGACAGTTATTGAGATGTTGTTATCTGGGGTGGGTGTTTGCTCACTCCGCTCAATGCCTGGCAGTGGTTCCTGTAGAAACATCCGGCTATTTCGCAACTTTGTACACCACAGTGGGTAAACGAATCCCTATTATTCATCTCAGTTGGGCGAACTGCAACGAAATGGTTTGTCAGCCTTAGCAAGGGAGAACTTCTTGTGGTTACCCTTTTCTACATCCCCATTATACTGAGACGTAAAACTGGAAACACTTTCTCCAGATTACCAATACTAGAGGCTTACGTGAAGAGTCACTACCTATAAAATTCGATGCTAATTAAACTGTACGGAATGTCTCACGGGATGTTCATTTTTTTCATCTCCATTTGGGTGTCCTCGTTGACGCAGCACATTTATTAAAAGCGCAGTTTATTGGATCTTGTCGAAAGTCGCACTGTTTCTCCTTACCACTCATTTATCAAAAGGAAGAGATCAAGTAGTCATTATTCCATTGCTGATTGTTAGGATGTCAATTTATTTCGAACAGTCGTAGGTTTGCAAACGGAATCAATTTCACCTTTACTTCTTTCAGAAGCCAATCGTGTGAATCTATTGCATTGGATCCGCACCTTGCCTATAGAGTCTGCATCGCGTTGACATTGAAAACTAAACTGTCGTTATAGACACGAAGTTTTAACGCAAGTTATTTAATTAAGGCAAGGATCTCGAACTTCCTGGGATAAATAGATCTTACTCAATGTTGGATACTCAGGTAACCACTGCTGTTTTGCCCAATTAAAACTATTCTTTGAAGTATAATTCGATGCTAATCAGAGTTGAATTGACCACTCTCAATATCATTAGCTTAGTCTACAAACGAAAGATCAACTGTCAGTAAAGTGTCTATAGAAAGAATTGCTCTTGCGAGTGTAATTGCTTTTTTTAAACCACTTCCGGATAGATTATTCTTAGTCTATGTGAGCAAAAACATGTCAACCAGATGCAGTTGTAGTTGGCATTTACTTCCCGTCACTAAAAACAACAGACCCATCCGGTTGAGGATACTCCGCGTTCTCCATCTGCCCTTGTCATCGTCTTTTGCATTCCTACGCATTATCATGCAAAGCGCGATTCTTCTTCGAAATTGAATCTCAACAGAAAACAGATGCTTCGTGCAGGATCTCGGCGGGGCAGTTTCGGTTTTCGATCACATTCTTTTTCCTTCCTAATTTCATAATGCATCTATTCACACAAGTCATTACCATGTTAGCGTTGAAGTTCTATCCACATATCTACAGGATTTTTGTTGCTAATATCTACATCCAACTCACCGGGGAATGTGCCTAGAACGACAGCAATAAAACCAGTGGTGGAAATGACTGTAAGGCAAGGAAAATGTGTCATGCATTGTCATATCCCTCTCACGACCATGTGCATTGATTTCAATATGCAGTTGCTGTAGGTTTTACACCGTACATCTTGATTCGAATGGGCGCGTTTTTTTCTTCTGGCCTATTTTGCCGCACAAAGCCTTTCTTTGAGACATTTTGCAGTCAACAGATAACTTGTCGAACACAGATCTTCCACTCGCGCTAATACATGCATAGGTATTCTCATTGCGCTATACTAGCGAAAGTATACTACACTACGCTTTCCAACAAGTTATCCAATCTTCGCGAATTTCATAGCAAAACAATAAGTGCTCACATGCAAAAAATTTAAAAGTTAGAGCCACTCATTTAGCATTAAAAGATTGCATGTTACTTAGGAGACTCCTGTGAGCATGTTTATAGAACACAGAACGACTAGGCGTTTTCAACGTGAGCATTTTCAATAGGAAAACTACATGCCTGGAAAAAGGATACATTTCCAACTCTAATTACGCATCTCTATTGCCGATATTGTAAAAGTGTAACTGGAAAACACTTGACTATTTATTCACTGCCTATTGCTATTTTACGACAGGGAACAATGTGAAATAAAACGAGAACGATAGAGATATGAGGAAAACTAGGAACCTCATGTGCACTTCGAACTAGCGATTACCCTTGCCGGAGGCGCACATTTTACCCACTTCTCCAACCGAGACCCTAGATTTGCCATTATCTCGTTCAGTTTCTCTTATTTCGTTTAGCATTGTGATTTCGGCTACGTGATTGTACTTCACATTACGGTCTGACATGAAAAAAATAATAAGAAATTAATGAAAAGCTGGATATTGTGATTTTGAATGCAGCTTTATCTTAACTCGGTCCAATACCGATTGTGCTCCCCAGACTATTCCTGTTGACGAGTGATTGCTGATGGCAGCGTTAGAGTTAAAAACGGGCTGGAAGAAAGGCACAGCATGGGTCTCGGTTGGTGAGGTAGGTTACGCTTGAGCCCCCCGGAAAAGCTAATCGCGTTTTCCAAGTGCACCTGACGTTCCAAATTTTCCTTCCAAACAGTTATTTTATAATGTACGACTTTTAGACAATGTTTATATTGAAGCGTTCTTAGTGTATAGCAGGAATAAACGTAGACATAGTTCGGATTCATAATTGTGTTAGGTACTTTGGAAAAATGAATACTCCTAACCCATATTTCCACAGCATCTGAATGATGTCGTAAACCTTTCATAAAAATGTTTATTTAGCAACCACCAACCTATACAACCGGTATCCGTCAACAATTCGTCCTACTCGAACAGAATTTGTATTTGTTACACATAATCAACACCTCGCCCCAACGGTTTACAACTTCACTTTAGCTGGGAGGTGTTTCTGGGTGACGGACTGCGATGTACAGCGAGGGGATTCAGCCTCGGCAAAGTTTTCCAGGCTGAGGTGGACTCCGGCGTTTCTATCAGGTAGCCAAGCTCCTTCTGGTCCGCAAAGGCGGGAACTGCCTGTGGTAGTGACGACCTCGAAAAGATTTAGGTCAGGCTGACCTTAGGACTCCAGGGAACCATGGTGGCCAGACCAGCAAAACTGCGAAAAAACGGAAACTATGCTGGGACCGGCACAAACAGTGAAGATGTGACATCCAAGAATCCAAGAAAGTAGTAATCAACACCTTAGTACGCTGAACAGTAAACAGTTTGTACTTCTTAATTATTATTGCAGCAATATATAATATGCAATTTATCCCCATATTATAAGATCCTTAGGTCGAATGTCTACTACGTCTTAATGGGTCCTATTTCTAATAATAGCCTTATTAAAACAGTCTAATAAAACATCCTTCTTTCATTGCCTACACCCAGCAAATATTTGCCTAGCATTCCTAGTAGTATACTTAGATTTCCCGTTTTATACCAACTCTTTACAAAATTCATCACAGCGCTCCCATCTTGGAGGAATTGGTGTGGCCTTTTCGAGAATTCAACTAGTGTTCGACTGCAGAACACTTTCGTCTAGTAGGTATCAGGAAGACGTTCCGCTTGAACGCGTTCAATTCAATTCTTCGCACACAATCGTTACAGACTCTTCCGGCGTTAACCAGTCATGTGCACGTGATCAAGTGATAAAACAGACGCATACACCTAAACTATGAAATCAGATATTGCGAAGTAATGAAGGAGCGTAATGCGCGTGCCAAGTACACATTGTCGTAATAAAAGGAAAATCGGAGCTCCTCCAGGGTCAGCGGAATGAGACCCGCTTATTCACTGTATTTACTGTGTCATACCCAAGCATAGCTTGCTAAGCTCTAAAGATATGGGCTCCGTATAGTCACGTGTAGCATGCCAGTCTTTCTCTGAGCAGATGAGGAGCTTATTTTTGAAGGCGACTCCTGATCGCTTACCATATACTTCCAGTTCACTTGATTACAGGCTTTGGCCGAATTGATTCGCGGAATACAATCCACATAAACGAGAACACAGTCAAGCAAGTATGCATAAATGTGTTGGTTTACCCAGAAGGGGTGCCTGCTTTCACCTAGTAAGTCTTGATCACACCTGTATCTGCGATACGTGTGGTCGGCCAAGAATTTCCATCCGTACTTGTGTACACGCGGCGCGTGTGGCGCAGTGGTTAGAGGCGCGTTGTAATCCATGGGTGGCAAATTTGTACCAGACTTGTCCGAGAGGATAGTAGCACTGGTTAGATACATCAGTAGGCCAACGCGAGTCATTGTATGGACCAGATATACATTCATTCATCTCTAAGGATACTTAATAAAGTCGAATTCATGGCGTATCACCCAGGGATTGTGATGAACGCTGAAAGCCTTGTCTATCCTTTATGAGCGAAAATACCATCCGAAGGAAAATGACACCTGTACGTGTTCTACCGGCACGTCACACAAAACAATTATAACACGTACAGGCCCAGTCGTCACGAGAGTGTTAAACCGTTCCGATGATTTTTAAAAGTGTCCGTTTATGTCGTAACATTACATTTGACCATAGCATCATGACGCACCCCTTCCTGATCAGCGATGTGTACCGCTCGTACGGCATCGTAGCGTTCACGTCTAGTTACGTCAAACGCATGTGGCGACCTCTGTAAAGTGGCAATTTACTCAGAATTTTCCGAAGGATTTTGAAGAAGTGTTTTCATGAGTGAGAGGAAAAACGCCACATGAGGTATCCTAACGAATGTGTACTTAAATCAATGATCTTTAACTCAACACAAAGTGTTCATCACAATAGAATAATATGAAGGTCTCAAAACAACAGAATCTATTGATTTTCCTGTTTCTATGTAGTAGTACTGCTTAAAAAATAACAAATTTTTGCTGTATTGGAGCAGTGGACAACGCCTACTTGTGGGATAGATAACTTTTGATAAGAAAAAGGAAACAAAAGAAATAGTATGCCATGTAGAGATCGGCTAAATCCGCCACAATTGAAAGCGACTTTCGCACTGTTCATGGTTACGAGTTTAAAAAATCGCACATACTAAAGCCATACGGATAAAAAGTGTAAATCTCTCGGCGTTGATCAATCCCTGAGGGATGCGCCATGCATTCGAGTTCATTAAGCATCGTTCGGATGTGATTCAATGCATATCCGGCCTTTACAACGACTCGTGGAGGCCTATCAAGCCAGTGCTGCTGTTCTCGCAGACAAGTCTGGTACCAATTTGCCGAACCCAAAGAGATGGAAGATTTAGTGGGCCATAGGCGCGGGGATCGATTCCACGTATGTGTTGCAGAGCCCTTCCAACCAATGCGCCACATGCGCCCTTCATATGAGTTCCTGAACTCCGTTGTAAAACAGTGCATGTCATGAACAAAGAAATTACAGATAATAAACAAAGTCAAGATAAAATTGTTAGCAATAAACACAAATAGTGAGTCAAAATAGTCGACTTCTCGAGCATGTGAAACGAATGCTTACCGACATTGACAACGCCTAAGAAAAGATGAGAATTCGACTAAAACCCACAACAGCGATGTTCACGAGCAACAGATTGGTTATGTATGCCCCATTCATGCTCAAAGGAATGATTATCTCTGAATGCTCCACTTATGTCTATTCAGGTCGGGAAATCAAGATGATGAACGACTTAGCTCCAGAGTTGATCAGAATGAAACGAGCAGCTTGGGGAGCTTTGAAGAGCATCGATGATGTACTGAAGAGAACAAAGAACATCCAACACCGTGCTCACCTTTCCAGTCCACTATACTTGCTGCTATTACGTATGCGTCAGAAACCTGGTTGCTGCGCAAGCAGGATGAAAGATCAGTCAGTGTTATTGAAGGCGTAGTCGAAAGGACGATGCTATGAGTATCCCGTGTCATACAAGTGAGGGAAGGGATTCGAAGCTCCGACCTGCGTAAACTGTAAAAGATCAAAGATGCATTTTTATACGCCAAACCATCGAATATAGGTTGGGCATGACACGCAATGTGTATGAACGACAACCAATAGGCTTTAGTGACTCGATACTTCAGGATGTCCAACTTGCAAAAGGAAGACCAGCAGTCGATGGCCAGAGTTCCACGAAAACCCTAGAAATAGTATACGATGCTAAACGAGCCCTTAGAGCGATCGGAACCCACTGGGTTACTCTTGCACACGACACAGAAAAATGGAAGGTTTACTGGCGCGCCCTCGACTGTCTCTCGATGATCAATGGGACGATAGCTATATGCATGTTACCAAACTAATAGACAAAAGATCGCTTCTATAAATTTCTGGAGTTCTCAAACCTTCAGCTACTCTAGGAAATAGAGTTAAATAGTAGGTGGACAACGAGGACCGACTGGTATTTGCTAGGCAACCGAAAATACATCTACGACGACGAAATTCGCAGATAGTGCTTTCCGACCCATTTGTATCTCATTCTGTTTTTCTTCCTTTCATTGAACTTCGTAGAAAAAAATCCATGCCTTTAGATAGCTTTAATTTTTGTCTTGTCCCATAACACTAAAATTGAACACTTTATTCCGAAGGAGTTCATGAAAAAAGGTTAGTTTATATGGTTCTATTGTGTCACCGTGCGCGTTTGGCGCAGCTGTTATAGGTTAGCCACAACAAATACAATGTTATTGGTACGAGCCTGCACTTCGGGCAAACCAAGCTCCTGCTCCATCGGTCCGTCGCTTCCGGTAATTGGTACAAAGTTAGTACGAAAGGATGAAAGCGCCGGCTCTATAAGCCGTTGAACCATCAAAAGTCTTTGCACAGGCCAAACATCTATCAATCACTTCAATGACGTTTGATGGAGTCGAATTAAATGCGCTCTCGTCAGGGATTGATTAGCGCTGAACGCTTTACCCCGTAGCTTTCATACGGCTTTAATTTTGATATTTCAAAGTAATAACTCGAAAAGAGAACAGCTCAAAAGTAAAACAGTCAGATGACACAGTAAATGCATTCCATTTACTATGTTACTACATGTAGTTAGCAAAGATCGTGAATAGAAACGATTTTTGTCCACCACAATGAATGGCCTCTCATTTTTTTTTCTTTTGAATGAAAAACTGAATCCTTCTAGAATAGCCACAAATCGCTTTCCTGCTTAAAAGCGGCTTTTAGATCTGATGAGCAAAAAACAGCCTCTTTGGAACCATAGCTCTCTGGATTTCAGTGCAATGATCAGGAAGTCGCTATAATCTTTGTAGTCAACTAGTTACCTTGATTTCGAAAAGCATAGCAAACAAGGCCTAAGCAAAGCATAAAGCGCCTCAAAGCAGGTGTTATTAACCGTGCACTAACCAAAACCTGTTTGCATTAAATAACTCCGTTGCAATAAAACGATGTGATTCAGCAGAAGCCCAAGAGAATCTCCATAGTGCGTCAATTTCATTCACAATAGAACCTCAAACAAAACTCATGAAGTTTCTTTAAAGGAAATCCTTGAAAAACTCACTTCGGAGGCTTCCCAATGGTGCGGAATTAATTAACCCTGCCGAGCTCATCCCCCATGCAATGCAGAGAGTTGGGAAACCTATACATTCATAACAAATGCAACCTAATTACAAGTACTGTATTAAAGAATACGATGAATAAGTACAAATAGAAAAAAAAACCAGCCCGACTATTCCCAAGTTGTTTGATTGCCTCATAAATTCATTTTAAAAGGTCCGACGAAAAGTGGCCGTAATCTTCTTCCACTGTACCGCTGTTGATCAATTTCCTAACGACCTGCAAAGAAAATGATTTCCTGTACTTAAACAGTACTTCAGTTTAGTACGAAATCGTAATACAAAACACATATTGCGGTCGGTCATCTTCATATCTTAACGTTATCTTCATTAGAGACAATTAGAACAAAAAAAGCGTCAATGACTTCGGAGGACTGGATATTTGATTCAAGGAAAACCACCTACAAAGAGGTAACAAGGAACATGACTGTTCACAAGGAAGATAAAATAACAACAGAACGACCCACATCGACCACTCGACAAGCTCCTGTCAACTCGGGCCTTCGCTTTTTGAAGTGATGATAACACAGTGATACGTAGGTGATGATTGAATTCTCATCTGGACGAGCTGCATCAACATCTTCAGCTTCAAGAGGACCTCTAAAGTATAACTGTCACAACGCTAAGCATAGCAGCTGCATGTTCATAGTGCAAACGACAAATTTATATATCGTTATTAAGAATTTCTACATAGAGAGTTTCTTCAAGAAGTTGCAAAGATAGAATAGTGAAATAACAAGCCGGAATTTCCACTTTTTTCTCAGCAACACCAAAAGAGTTATTAGATTTCTAGTATGACCGACCACTAGGGATTCGATGCACTGAAGTTCACCAACTCTCCGGCACAAAACATCTGATTACTTACGAGAAATCAAAAGAAATATGAGGAGAACCAACAATGGATGGTGTTGTAAATGAGAACTAAACAAATGGCTTCTATATCTACTTATGTGCATGAAAAAGAGCATTGAGGGCAAGCCATTCCGCCAACTTGTCGCGAAGTTCTCTACCCTGGCGTTGGGGAACCTGTCGTTTTCCGTTGGCATCATAGTAAAAGTGTATCATTCGCATGTGTTTAGTTAACCTCGCTCTTTTTCGTCCTTAAAGTTATTGTCTTCTAGCCGTGAATAGGAAAAGACCTTAATCAAACTCAGTGGTAGACACAAAAGAACACAACAATGACTAGAAACATAATATAATTAAAAAACTAAAGAAACGCATAAAATAAGCATATGAAGTTTAGGACTCCATTTACTGAAAACAACAGACCTCAACCATTAGAGCGCCGACTTAGAAACGAAAGATAATCGTCTAAATAAGACCGTTTATGAAACGTTCATTCCTATCCAAAATCTCTTAAGCTTCAGTGTTTTCAAGGTAGAAAATACAAATTCGCCGACAGGCAAATGGTATATGTTTCACGCCCAGGTACATTCCACAAGACAGGTCTTAAAATAAACAAGTAATGGCACTCTTAAACGAATATATTTGTGACCCAAGCAAAGAACAAAGTTGAATCCTAATTCTATTGACGACATCCTAGAATCCTTTGCTTTCCATACAGCCTTTGTTTAAATTGTACAACAATAACAGCCATTTACACCTAGGACCAATTTCCACTTGTATTCAATTTATACAGTGTTTTGCGAGAAAAACAATGCGAAGTCACATTTCTGGGACAAACCATCCTCTAATTGCTTTAATCGCTCATGACGGATGGAGTGTTTCTCAGTTTTGGGTAGCCTAACAAGAAGTAAATCAGTCATAAAAAAGCCTAACAAGTTATCCAGAATGACATTCCCGCCAACGAGAGTAAGCAATAAAGGGCATTAAAACGATGATGAGTAACCGAAGTCTACTCCATTCACTCGATGACTAGTGTAAGTATTTGTATAAAAGTTCCGACTTTTGAGCAATGCTCCGACTTCAACGCATTAAGACGGAGAGTTAAGTTTAAATTGGACACAATGTGCCTGGATCTTGTTTTTCTTCAAAAAAAAATCCAAGACCTTGTTAAGATTCTCGATTTTATGTACTCGAATACGAACTCTAAGCACAACAAAGCTCTAGAAACTCGTACGAAAAGAAACTCCCACTGACAACAGCGGATTAAAGTGGTCACACCTGTTCGCCTTCCTAGTTTTCCCTAGCTAAATATGATTTCACGAAGCTTCAAGAGTAACATCCCATCACCAAGATCCACGAAGAGGTCAACATCTTCCAACTTTACCTAAAACTGACATTTACGGAAACACCGATTGAACACATTCCCGCAATTATATCACCTTAGGTAGGACAGTAAAACAAAAAAAAAGCAGCCCTTTTCCCAAGTAATAACTTCCCCAAAACAGTTTTCATTGCCCAAATGCACAACACAACTGCTCATCACCTTTTGATCTTGTTGAGCTTCGAAATTTTGCTCCAATTACCACTGTGCATGAGGATACCCATGCGATTTAGCAGGCAGTTGAAGTGCTAACGGAACGGGATAGTCATTAACAGTGTGTCAGTAAAGCAGTCGCGTAAATCGATCTATCACACAAACACCAGCAAATGCAATTTCATGAGCACGAACTTCTACGACCATCAGTTCTATCAGCTGGAAACAAGTAAAACGTTGAACAACATCACTGACCTTAGAAACTGTACTATACTGGTTAACGAATCATGGAAATTCAACCACAATCATGAAAGAGTTGTTGTGAAAGAGGGTAACGGCGGGTTCGACCGCCACCGCAGACATCTGCGGCCCGGAATTTTGCAAATATCTCGGCATCATTGTGGTTGTAACCACGAAAAAGGTTATCAGTTCTCGTCGTTTGCAGTAGACGAGGAAAGATGACCGCAATTGTCTAGTTAGGAATAGAATGTACAACCGTTTGATGGAAACCTATTTGAACTACCAAACTTATTACCCCGATTGAAAACTACAATCAATGTCTCTCATCTTTAACAACCTGCCGTTGTAACCTCATTCGAAAAAATTAAGTATTTACGTGGTAAATGCTCGACTGAATATGAGCAAACAGACAACCATCTAACAAATAAGAAAGGTATTTGCCTACTTCTGTAAGTCTCCAGAAAGAGAAGTGGTAACAATATCGCTTTACATACAGAAAGGACAGAGAAGCGCAGCAATTTCAAACCAACCTCTCAACGGATTACTGCGAGACTACAGGAAACCACAATGTAGACTTGCAAAACTCTGAAAAACGGAAATTATGCAAGGACCCGCACAACCAGTGAAGACGGACCATCTAAGTAGATTTAAAGCCAAAACTCGGTACAACAGGATGTCAATAGTAGCGATGAAGGAAACAAACGTCGCTACTATAATCAATCACATTTTAGAGAAAAGTTCCAATCCATGCATTGGTAATTTGATCGATAACGATAAATTTGATTGACGAGAAGAGCATAACACTAGCGGCTAATTCCTGTCACATCTTCGTTCTGATGATGACACCGTCACCTTTTCGAGAAGTACCAACGAAGTAGAGATGATAATCAATGAATTCAACGGAACGGTAAAAAGTATTGGACTACGCGTGAGCACAAAGAACACATAGTTGACGAAAAAACCAACGGCATGAAGGCAAACAACTCGAAATGAATAGTTCCCTGATTGCAGAGACAACCCCCATACTTATATCTTCGACGTTCAGAGAACAAACAACGCGAACAGGGAAAGGAATGCGTTTGTAGCCTCTCACACACACACTCACTAGCTTATGAATCCGAAACACAGCGCACAGCTTTCCAACACAATAGTTCTCTCAACGACCAGTTACGTAGCTACGTGGGCTGATATTTCAGCCACCTCTAAAGTATTGTGTACTACTCATAGAGCGTGCGAACGATATATTTTAGAATACAGCCAGCATGCACACCGTCTAGCCAGAATACGTAGCTCAGATCTTGAAACCTATATCATTTCCGCGATTCAGAAGATTACTAATCCGAAACATAGTTGTGTCGGTCATCCGAGAAGAATCCTCCCAACGGTTTACCGCCTCATCGTGGCGGCTGGGAGGTGTTCTTGGGTGTCGGACTGCGATGTACAGCGGAGGGATTCATCCTCCCGGCAGGGTCTCCCAAGCTGAGAAGGAGTCCGGCATTTCCATCAGGAAGCCTAGCTAAGAGTAAACCAATACCAGGATCCACCACCGTTTTGGTATCAAAATCACATGGTGGTAAATCTCCCTCTGATCCACAAGGGCTGCGACTGCCTTTCGTGGTGACGACCTGGGGCAGACTTTGGCCAGGCTGTCCTCGGGATTCCAGGGAACCACAGTGGCTTAACCAGCAAATCTCCGAAAAAATGGTGATTATGCTGGGGCCCGCACAACTAGTGAGGATGGTCCGTTCAAGTATCAAGTATCAAGTATGAAGTAAGTATCCGAGAAGAACAGAAGATAGATGATAAACAGAGAGCCCGCATGAACTGCACAGTGGACCTCAAAAGACTTCTGATAGAATCATCAACACGATCTACAGAACGTGTTTTCAGCTAAAACAATCAACTGCATTGGGAACTACAAGCGCTTTATAGATCTCAGTATAATACCAGCACAATTCTCCATACTTGAAGCTAAGCATCACCATAGCCGACGACGGCGAGGCTAGGAAAGGAACGGGACTGTTGCTAGAGCTCGCAATTGGGTCCCCGTACCTAAGTAAACACATCTCTATTGTGATTTCCACTGATGAAAAAAAAAGACCAAGTAAACATGTACAACAAAATGGAACATGCAAAATGAGAAAAAACACGAGAAGTCTTGTTATCCAATTCTTCAGATATCTCAAAAGACCGACTTTCCACAACCTCATCATAAATAGTCCATATATTTATTTATATTATATATATGCAAAAAACAACAACAACAACAACAACAACAACTTACATCAACTTGGCATCAGCTCAATAAGCGCAGTTCATAAGGAAATATAAATAAATTCCATAGTCATTTTGAAAAGTGCAGAACTTCTACATGTCTGTCCATTGCACTTCGTAGCGGTTGTTGACCAGGTCCTGTTCGATAGAATGTTCTCCACCTATACCAAATTGTAGCGAAAACAAGTACTGTAAAGATATCATGTATTTACGTAGGAGTATACACAAGCTTCTGAACTCGCATCGCCTTGTCACTCATGTATCAGCATTTCAAACCGCTGACGCTCGTGCTACCAGGATCCATCTTTAATTCAAGTCTATTTCTCTCAGCAAGCAAACCATACACTTCTTCATCGTATACTTCCATGAAGGACGCCTTGAACTCGAACTGAAACGCAAAATTTTTAAATCGAACGTATCCTGAAGGAAACCTTAACAGAGTGAAATATTTCTGTCCAATCCAGGTCCGACAACCCATCCTTCGATTGCAAAAGGCACTTCACATTCTTTCACAGCTCACGGAACAGGACTTCCAGATTCACTTCGCAAAATCGAATACTACGGACAACAGCGGAAAGCCATTGATTGCCATAGTAGTACACTCCATACAACACTGACTCGATAAAATCTGCTTGGTATAAATCTAATGGGCAAGTCATAAATCTCGACATTCACACAGTTAGTGGGACTGCTTATAAATAAATACCCCTTCTCCTGTATGCGCCTTACCAGTTGTTGTCTGTCCGCACGCTACAATAGAAACACTGTACCCGTGCAGAGAAGACTGCAGATGTGTACATAAAAAAAAAGTGAAAAACCGCCTAGCATTCTACCCTCTGAAGTTAGAGCTGCAACAGAAAGCATTCAGAGAGGTACAGCTCCAGCACCCGATAACATAAACAAAAGGAAGATCGAAGCGAGCTTTGTAACCACTGTCCAATATGGTTGTTGAGTATACTCTACAAACGGCTCACGATGATTATCCATTTGCACACATCGAATACTATGGATGAGGCACAACCAGGCAAGGAAGCGGGATTCCGACAAGGATCCTGCTGCATGGACCACATTAAAACCTTGTCAAGAATCGTAGAAGTCTGTTAGGAGTACCACCTACCGCTAGCCCCAATCTTTGTCAACTACGAAAAAGCATTTTACAGCGTCAAAACGAATGTAGTTCCAACATCGCTCGTCGGCCAAAGCGTGGACCCTTCCTATACAAAAGCACTAAATGAATATTGTCAAAACTGCAGTACAAAAACAGACCTTTTTCATCTGCTCCTTACTTCACCCATAGAAAAACGGTTTAAACAAGTCGACAAAAATTCGCCAAAGATGTTTATTGCCGGAATACTATGGATAAAGAAGTTACTCAACTGGGAAAATGAGGGCACACGTATTGATAAGAGATCCCAATCAAATGTTTGTTTCGCCGACGATATCATCACCTTTTCAGGTAGTACCAACGAAGAAGTGAACATCCTATGTAAGTTCAACGGTGCGCAAAAGAACGATTGAACTGCGCATAAATAGGACGAAGACCAGGTTCGTAAAGGGACTAAAGGTGCGTTCCATGGTACGAAGGCGAAAAAATCGAACTGGATCGTCCTCTAATTACAGAGACAATACATAAAGAAAAGCATGAAGGAAGAACAATGAGAACAGCAGCATAGGCCTCAATCTGCCTTACAAAGAAACCACGACCCAACTAACGAACCTGGAACACCACACTCACCTTTTCAACTCAGTAGTCCTTCCAGTGCTCTGTTATGCGGCAGAGACACGGGCTGACACTTCAGCCACGTCAAAAAATCAGCGCACCACCCACAGAGGACTTGAACGAGGTGTTTTGAAATGTAGTCGGCACTCACAACGTCGAGCCAGAATGCACAGTTCAGATCTTAAAAACCTATCGCGTCTTCGGGATCCTGGAGGATACACGTCAATGGCGAAGTGCAGATGGGACGGTCGCATGATAAGAAGAACGCATGGAAGATGGACAAAAAGAACAGTGGATTAGATTCCAAGGGAATGCAAACATCCTCTTGGACAGCAGCCCAAACAATGGGCGGAAGTATTCGTAGCTAATGTGAACCATATACATTCGAAGATAGAAGCGATTTCAGGACTATGGAATGGGCCTTGCCAAAGCCATTATGTTTGAAATAGACCACTACTATGAACTAAACTAACGCGAGAGACAGACGAGTAGAAATTGTGTCGTGGTCCGCACTACTAGTGAAGTCGAGCCACCCGTGTAATTATAAGCAAAC
Organism: Angiostrongylus vasorum; assembly: GCA_018806985.1. NCBI lineage: Eukaryota > Metazoa > Nematoda > Chromadorea > Rhabditida > Metastrongylidae > Angiostrongylus > Angiostrongylus vasorum. The sequence continues at coordinate 1,623,444 of JADANN010000365.1, forward strand.
AAAAGCAACAACAACAGTGATACCGGAAACAACAACACCAATAGTAATGGCAACAATGACGACAACGACAATTCCAAAAATAATAACGAATGGCAAATAGTTACAGAAATAATTGGAAATAATGGCGATAAAATGACTGCAAACAACAGTAATTAGTAAATAACGATGCAAACGGAAGTGCTGTGTGAATGAAAAAAGAAGGTCGCACCTGGTCCAGTTTTACGGAAGACACATATGGGTAAGATACATGGTTAACAAGCATTTCCAGCTCTTTACCATGACGAGTCCGAACACGAACGGCCACATGATATTGACCCATTAGATCGGCAACAGTATTATGCAGTATTCCGATTTCTTCGTCCTTCTCACGAAGTTCATCACCTTAGCAGTAAGCTCTGATAGCAAACAATCGATATTTTCCAACCGTTTGCTTAGTTCATTCTCCAGTCGAATAATCCCAGTTCATTTGCTGAAATTTTTACATGAAAAGCAAAAAATTGCACCAAACCAATTTTACCTGAAAGTCGACGGCCACAGCTGAGTAAGTTCGTTATGAAACTGCAAATTCAATAAGCTTTCATATCAACCCTAACTAATAAAATCGTGCTGCAGAACTATAGCAACGATATCCACAGCGCCAAGCGACACCTGCAAGACTTCACATTTGCCCTTTTCTAGATCCACTGCGGCCTGAATCGCGCTCATTTACCCATCCTTTAGCGCTACCGTCTGTTTAAAAGTCTCTAAAAAATTCTTAAAGAAAAGCGAAAGGACATTAAATTGGCGGAGCGAAACAGCTGCCCAAAATGACTAGGACTAGGGCTATGTTTATTTTTTTCACCACTAATTTTTACTAACCTGTACAACTGTCAAAATCTGGTTCTTCATTGGTATATGATTCTGGGAAGAAATTCTATGTCGTGAAATTGAGTCTTTTAAAGAAATGGAAAATAGTCACACCTTAGTTATCTCCAATTCGGCCTTTATTTTCACTAGTTCACTCCCGAAATCAATAATTTCCGATTTTTGCTCAGCCGTTTCCACATTTTCGCGCATGAGGAAGAGCGACGAGCTAAGGAACAACTAATTAGGACATTTCGAACCGATGACTAATAGATAAGAACAGACACGAAATTTAAACCATACTATAAGGAATTAATAGTGACTAACCCATAGTTTTCTGCTGTGGGACATTCACTACTTCAAGTGGACAAGTGCTTGACGATACAAGGTGAATTGCAGCAGTTGTCGTTTGAAGATGACGTGATTGGTTACCAATACACGTTGATGTCACTCTTCCCATTCTCGTTGAGTCAAGATAGGGTTTCGTCACTAAGAGGTCAGCATTTTCAATAAATAACCTTTTAGAAGGATTTTAATGACTAGACGAAGGACAAGCAGAAACACTTTCCAAGCCTAACAAGTAGAATTCTCTAGTTTGAAATGTGAATTAAAACCTCTTCAGAACTTTTACCTTCCAACGGTTTACCGCCTCATAATGGCTGGGAGGTGTTCCTGGGTGTCGGGCTACGATGTACAGCGGGGGACTCATCCCCCCTAACAGGGTCTCCCAAGCTGAGAATGAGTCCGGCGTTTCCATCAGGAAGCCTAGCTAAGAGTAAACCAATACCAGGATCCACCACCGTCCCTGGTATCAAAGTCGCATGGTGGCAAATCTCTCTCTGACCCACAAGGGCTGCTACTGCCTGTGGTGGTGAAGACCTGGGGCAGAATTTGGCCAAGCTGACCTCGGGATTCCAGGAAACCACAATGGCTTAACAAGCAAATCTCCGAAAAATAAAGATTATGCTTGGGCCCGTACAACCAGTTAGGACGGGCCATTCAAGTGTCAAGTGTCAGAACTTTTAAGACACCCAAGTTGTGCAAGAGAAAAGATTTTTATCGCTCCAATCATTTCTGTTCACAGCGTAGCACTGATGGGTTTGACTTAAATAGTGACATTTT